>BPLQ01011531.1:0-139032 GCA_021605075.1 Caerostris darwini | reverse complement strand
TTATGAAGCTGTGAATGAATTAAGACAATTTAAAACTTCCTTAAGTTTTTCTTTCATTTATACATCAATTTTCAAAAGTCTTGGTTAAAAGTATAGCAAATAATTTCATTGAATATTGTCTAAGCTGCTTAGCTACAATCTTGTCTTAGCTGCTTGCTTCATAGTTATGCGTCACAGAAATTATTTAACGTACTGTCCAAGTATAGCAATTTAATTTAACCATTTTAAGAGTTGAATTTCGTATTAGAATCACAACAACTTGATAAAGGCATATCTAACGACTTAGGAGAATCAATATGATATTAATATGCATAATCTCATTTCGAAAATGGAATTAATATGCGATTGGTATGTTTACGATAATGTTTTGAGGGATTATTTTAATTCAGGAATAGAAATGTCTTGTTGCCTTGCGGAATAATGCTAATAACAGATAAGCCACGATTTAAATTAATTTATCTTTAATGAACACCGCGTATGGAAACAACAATAGGCTTCAAATAATTGCCATTGATTTAAATTACAGTGTCTTAAAAATGAATTAAGTAATTTATAGAAAAGATATAAAATAATTCAACACAATAATTTTATAATAATTCATAAAACTGAAAATATTTCATTATTGAATATAAATTATAAAGTATTTAATAAAAAAATGATATTTCAGAATTTACACATTTTGCATTATACTGTCATTAATGCAAATAATGGTAGGTGTAGTATTTTTCCCACTGGAAGAGTTGTGGCATATCTTCCCCAGGAGATGAGAATGTATAATCTTTGACACATAACATAATAACAACCTATCACTAAAATCTGATATCATATAATCATATCAGCAGTGTTGTGGGTAGTTATATTACATGCAATTAGTGTTTTGTACTAATGAGAACAACCTGTCGCATAAATCTGACAGCAGATATTCAATGTCATGGATAATGAGACCTCATGGAAGGACATGGAATGAGCGATTGTCTGTGTGACGTAATAGGTCAAAATAATTGCATATGGATATTGACTACATTAGTTATTGCATCGTGATTTGGTGATATACCATCGATGAGAAAATGTCTACTCCACTGAGAAGGGAGGGAAGCTGACCCCCCTCAACGGATTTTCTTAAGCGGAGGTTTTTGGGGAAGAAAGAAAAGAGTTCTGAGTTGAGTCGACAAGAAGTGTTCTTTTTCTCTGAAGTGACTGAACCGACCCGAGTTTTCGCCCTTTTCAAAAGGAAGCCCCTTGTGGTTTCATGTATCCTGCCGCGTGATAATTAAGGTCAGCCTAAGACCAAGTGTTTAAAATTCATCGCAGATTTGAGAACTCTGAAAATTCCCGTCCTTTGAGTGAACTTGACTTGTGAATCAAATTTAAATATTTAATTTAAATTTTTTTTGTAAATAATGAATTTTATTAACCTAGCGTTATGCTTTGTAAATAAAAATGTAATTTCAAGTATCTTCGAATGACGAATAAATACCCGTTTGCATTAGAATTATGCAAGGTGACCTAAAATATTTATTTTAGCCCAAATTTTAAAAAAATAGTTTTATTATGAAGTAAGACTTGGTGTTACGAAAAGTTACAAATATATTACGAAAATACAGAATGTTAGGTGTTACGAAAAGTTACGCCAGTTAAAAGAATGAACCTGATACCCAGCCGATGAACCTCAATCAACCAAAGCTATCCCCTATAACATAGCATCGCACTAGAACGACTGTAGCCAAACCTACGATATCACGAATAAACTCTCGTTTACCTTAGAACAATCCTGAGTGAACTAAAATAGTTTTTTTAGCCTATAATTAAAAAATAATTTTATTATGAAGGTCTTGGTGTTACGAAAAGTTACAAATATGAGATACCAATATACTCGAGATAATCCAATAAGGGTTTAGATTATCTTTTCTTGATACATTTATCTCTGCAAAAAAAACATACTTTCAGATAATATAAACAGCTAAGCTATTGAGAGATGGGGAGATATGTCGCATTCCATTATTAGAATGCTAAAAGAAACAGGAAAGAGCTCTTTTGGAACCTAAAGGTGAACCTGATACAGAAAAAGACCAAAGCTATTCACTATATCCTTTGATGATATTCTTTTAACTGTCAAAAATAACAGAAGCTATTTCTTTTCTCTTTTAGTATAGAATATCACGGAATATACTAGCATTTCTGTATTTGCAGGTGAAGATCGTTTACTTGGCAAATAGAATTATTACGATGAACTTGATTCGCACTATTAATACAGAAGACAACATATTCTGGTTGAAAAAAAGAAATTAAAAAAGAAATTTATTTTTAAATAAACATGCTTAAATGATCTTAGAGAATTATGTAAAAAAAATTAAATATAGCTTTTTTCAACTTTCTGTCAGTTATTTTAATAACAAATCTGCTCATAAGATGTATTTTTTTTATTAAATTTTAATTTGTAATTGACAACAAATTATTTTGTAACAACATATAACAAAAATAATTATATTAGTTATTATTTTATAATAAAGAATTGCATGTAATTTTCATCCTCATACTTCTGCAAACAAACTTTAAATGCCATTAAATTTTGTTGCATTCTAGAAATCAAGATAGGAATAGTAAATCAATTGATCTAAAAGTAATTGATAGTTGATCTAAATATCACCATTATCCCAATAGGCTGAATAATAAGACATCAATGGGACTTAGACCTAACTAGGATTTGAATACAATTCTTGATAAGATACTGTTTAAGTTTGAATGTAGTCTTATACGACGTCCCGCGTACTATTAACATTTTTATTTAGACTCTAAATAACTCCATTAAAAACAAAGATTTTTTTAAAATCCTCGTTAAACGCCTTTAGGAGACTCAATACTAATCACACAAATCTGATTTAAATTCCAAAGAAATTGTAAGTATTTTTAGTTTCCTTTTAAGATTGAACTAAAGTTTGAAAATTTGAATTAAATTTGAATTCAATACTTAAACTTATTTAAATACCATTGCATAAATACCCCGAGGGATTTCAAAACTCGAGGATCCTGACAAGTGTAGGCAAACCAACAATTATTATGCGTATGACAGAAACGGGCACGATATATCTGTTAATTAGAAATTCCTTCTACTGAATTCAAGAAATAATAGAGAAGCGTGCAAATCTCCCAGATGAGATAAAACGTTTTAAATTGTGAAGGCATTACATTCACTTAAGAAAATGATTAACCTTATTTGGTTGAAATGAGTATCAAAATAATAAGAATATTTTTAGAGATCTTTTCATCTTCCATTATAAGACCATGAGTGTTTTAATTAGAGAACTTATAAGTGTGATTCCGACTCATAAAGAGACTACATCTTAAATCAAGAAAACTATTTTTAAAAGCATGGGAGTAGGTTTAAAAAGAAAAAAAAAATATTATTTAAATATAACCTTATTTATGTTGAAAATATTTGATACAAATGATGATACTCTGCTATGAGGATACTATTACCTTGACAACAACCTTTCATAACAACCACGCAATACATTTTCATCAAAAGAGTTTCAAATTTCATTTCTTTTGAGACCACCTCTGCAACAACAGATCTGAAGCATACCTCCTCCCTCTAAACACAAGAAGCTAAACGGAGTTGGTTGAAATTAACTCAGCATTTCTACCAAACCCTCGGGCTCTTTTAATGGAAGATGAAAAGATCTCTAAAACTCTTCTTGAGAAGCAAATAAACTCCCCAAGGATGAGCTCATTAAATCGTTCGAAGTTTATTCCAAAGGTGACTTCATCCGTGGGCGGGATCTTCCGGGGGGGGGGAATTAATCAGTACACCCCTCATCTTCCTTTTGGAGGCATGTGAGCCATTCTCTTAACAAGCCGTCTGACTAAAATGTCTAATTAGAAGCCCAAAGAAGAAAGGGAAAGAGTATTATGTTAGATATCAATAACCATCACTTCTTGTGAAAGTTAGGGTTGAAATTTGCCGCGAGAGAGCTTATTATCTAGTTAGTGTGCCAGTAACTTGTTAGGGAAAAGGATAGAAGATTGTATCCATTGTTACAGTGCAGCTGTTGCAAAATCTTTCTTTTTATAAGGAGAATAATTTACTTAATGTAAATCGAATATGCATTATAGTACTTTTAAGTGAAGCTAAGCAATAACATTTTAGTACTATTCTTTTTAATTTGTGAAGGATTATTTTCTCATTATGTTAAGTTATGACTTATTTAGCGTTCGTAATGTTTTATGTTTAATAGATGTTCATTAATAAGGAAATTGAACTGTTAAATAATAAGGAACCAAGTAGACATAAAATAAAGTTTAAAAATTTTAATACATCGAAATGAATCATTTACAAACATTGGTATTTCATATTTTACAAATAGTTTGACATTCATATTTTTAATTCATTTGAATTTTAATTCAATTTGAAAAGTCAAAAAAATCTACTACTACCAGTGTACAAGAAAGAAGCAAATACAACAAGAATGTATCTGCATTTAAAGAAGAAAATACACCAAGAATTTATATTCCTTTAAAGAAGAAAATGCAACAAGAAAGTAACTTCATTTAAAGAAGAAAATACAACAATAATGTATCCTTATTTAAAGAAGAAAATACAGCAAGAGCAGAAAGCATCTTCTCATAGAAACAGCACTCTTGTTTTTAGTAATATTTTGTCTGTATACAAAAATCTTCATCAACCGTAAAATCAAGCTTCTTTAAATACAAATGGTTTTCAAAAAATAATGTACAACAAAAACTCAGGAATGTGTTTTCTCTCAGAAACAGAACTCTTGTTTTTCTGTTACAAATATTTCATTTGTAAACAATAATGCAATAAACGAAAACGTTTTCCGTTTATTGCAGTAGGACACGTGCAGAAAACGTAATCCTGCTTTTTACTAAAATGTGTAAATAATAATAAAAAAAAAAATAATAAATTTGTGTAAATAATAAATATGTGTGTAAATAATAAATTTTCATAAAACAAAATTTCCATATACTATAGGATACGTGTAAACATCTCAAAATACCTAGAATTACATAATTAAATTAATTTGGACTAATAATCCCCAAAAATCAATATACTATGCTTGTGATTATCACGCGAAGTCCTCTGAAAAGCCATGGCCACGACTTAATGACTCCAATAAATCTTTCTCCAGAAAAACTTGTCAACTTCACCATTGCCTACATTTACCTCACTTCCGATTTTCTTAAATTAACTTTATTTTATTCGTCGTCGGTCTTTCATGGCCATTGTCATTTTCATCCATTGCAACTAATCCGTTGTGCAACACATTTCTTTACACTGGCTTCCTTATTGCATTTGCATTTATATTTTGTCGCCCTCACAGTGGAAGATATGCCCATCACGAAACAGAACATTCACGTTTATTGCTAGTCTCGTGCGCACCAGTAAGTCACGCGTGTCAACATGAAAAAGGCAGTTGCGTGACAACTGGGGATGTGTGAAAAAGTTCGGTTTCGTGCGTCAGCTCTTGGTGGAGAATAAGATATGTCTTGGTATCGAGAAAAAGGCAAACAAAAGAAGCAAACATTTAGCTACCTCTGATTTATTAAACATAAAAGAAGACTTAATTTCCACGTTGTTGGTAAAAATAAGGGATACCATGGATAGCCAATACATAATTTCTATATTATAAGCCTCTTGTATACATAACTATGAGATTTTAACGAAATTTTTGGACATTTTTTAAAAATAAAACTGAAAATGCAACCAAAAATATGTTTATTTAATCATAAACATAACTCCATTCTTCCAGTTAAATTTGCACATACGCATTTCGATGCCTTTTTTATAAAATATATGTGGTTTTGCCTTGAAAAAAGAATTTAGGTTTTTATTTTAATTTCTTTTTTTGTATTCAGCCTACAAAATGATACTATATGCTTCAGAAAAGTTGGTAAAAGATTGACAGAAAAGAGACCTTATTTTCCCAACTGAGAGACAGTCGATTCTCCAGTGTGGGGTTTAGTATTGTCATGCTGTAGATCACTCCTTTTAATAATCAAGCAACTTAGTTGCTAACAGCACATTGTTGTTTGATGGTGAACAATTCCTTTCAAATGCCGCCATACGATCTTTTTTGAATGCAGGCCATTTCGAGCATGTTGGATGAGTCTTGAATAGCTGCTAAGCTATTGCCTTTTGGACATACATTAACATTATAGACGATGCATTGATTTTCTAGATATTTAGAAGCTGTATTGGTGTTTTCATGTCTTATACATGCCCTTTACAAAGCTGACACAACTTTCATCGCAATCTGATAACTTATTGGGAAATTAAAATAAATCCAGAAGCTCTTTTCAACGACATGCCAATCAATTTGGAAAGTATTATTTATAACAATATATAAATTAACAACATGTGAAATACATTGTAGCATCGTGTAATCGTCTAAAAAATCGATAAATTCTAATATTTTATAAAATAATGAATTTATTTACAAAGTGACACCACAAAACAAAGACGGAAGCTATAACAATTAATCATGCTATAGCTTCCAGATTTATGTCAAAAGAATAAGAACTATTAGAAATTAGTTTTCTTTTCTTTTGACAGCAGTGCAATTTCTTTCCAAATCTTCTTTTTTCTGTTTCGGAAAGCAGTGCAATTTTTTTCCGAATCCTCTTTTTTTTTTCTCTTATGAAAAGCAGTGCAATTTCTTTTTAAATCATCTTTTTGGTTTTTTTGGAAAACAGTGCAATTTTCTTCTGAATCTTTTGAATATAGTTTAATTTATTTATCGCTCATTTTGTGCTATAATAATGTGTTCTCTTAATGCACTTCTTCTGCAGAAACAGCCCCCAGCAACTGGAGAGCAATTACAGTCTTCAAGTGATATTAGAAAAAAATGTGGAAAACTTCCAACAATTTGGTTTCGTTTGTCGCTCTACGGTCATCTTGTGCATTTGGGCTAAACAGACCGGGACCTACAGTTTAACGTGGACTCCGAACCGCTAACCAACATCCATGCCACCATCAGGTTCCAATGATGTTACGAGCCCTATATGTGCTACATCACAAACATCAGCAAATCTTCTGGTTTCTGAAAGCAATGACTGAAACGCAGTCCACCAGGATTTGAACATTTTACACCATGTACGTTTTCGTGACATTTTATCAATGTGCCACGAATGAAGCAGATTTACATAATAAGGTTAAATTTTCATGTTATAAAGCTATGAATGAATAAAAACAATATAAAACTTCCTTGAGATTTTCTTTTCATTTATACATCAATTTTCAAAACTCTTGTTAAATGTATAGCAAATAGTTTCATTGAATTTTGTCTAAGCTGCTTAGCTGCAATCTAGTCTTAGCTGCTAGCTTCATAGTTATGCGTCACAGAAATTATTTAACATATTGTCCAAGTATACCAATTTAATTTAACCGTAAGAGCTGAATTTTGAATTAGAATCACAACAACTTGATAAACGCATATCTAACGACTTAAGAGAATCAATATGATATTAATATGCATAATCTCATTTCGAAAATGGAATTAATATGCGATTGGTATGTTTACGATAATGTTTTGGGGGATTATTTTAATTCAGGAATAGAAATTTTCTGTTACCTTGCGGTATAATGCTAATAACAGCTAAGCCACGATTTAAATTAATTTGGCTTTAACAGACACAGCGTATGGGAAACAACAATAAGCTTCAAATTAATGTCATTGATTTAAATTAAAGTGACTTAAAAATGTATTAAGTAATTTATAGAAAATATATAAAATAATTCAGCACAATAGTTTTCCAATAATTCATAAAGCTGAAAATATTTCACTATTGAATATAAAATCTAAAATATTTAATAAAAAATGATATTTCAGAATTTACACATTTCGCATTGTACTGTCGTTTAATGCAAATAATGGTAGGTGTAGTATTTGTTCCAAAGGAAGAGTTGATATCTTCCCCAAGAGAGAGGAATGTATATTCTTTAACACATATTAACAATTTATCGCTCAAATTTGTTATCTGATAAGCAGTGTTATGAGTGGTTACATTACGTGCAATTAGTGTTGTGTGCTAATGAGAACAACATGTCACTCAATCTGATAGCAAATATTCAGTGTCATGGATAATGAGACCTCATGGAATTAGAGATTAGTGATTGTTTGTCAAAACCAATTGCAGATTGGATATTGACTACACCATGAGTTGTTGCATCATGATTTGGTGTTAGAACATGGGCTGATAAAATGTCTACTCCAATGAGAAGAGAGGGACGTTCACCGAAGACTAGAATGACTGAAGCCAGACTTACTCCACAAGAACGACTGAAGCCAGACTTACGATATCACGAATGAACTCTTGTTTGTCTTAGAATAAAGGCAACTTAGCCTAAAATATTTGTTTTTGCCCAGAATTAAAAAAAATAGTTTTATTATGAAGTAAGTCTTGGTGTTACGAAAAGTTATAAATATAAGATACCAATATACTCGAGATAATCCAATAAGATCTAAACCCTTTATTGGATTATCACGAGTATATTGGTATCTTATATATGTATTCCTGGTGACAATTATCTCTGCAAAAAAATATACTTTCAGATAAGATAAACAACTAAGTTATTGAGAGATGGGGAGATGTTTCACATTCCATTATTAGAGTTCTAAAAGAAACAGGGAAGTGCTCGTTTGGAACCTAAAGGTGAACCTGATACAGAAAAAGCCCAAAGCTATTCCCTATATTCCTTTGATGATATTCTTTTAACTGGCAGAAATAACAAAAGCTAGTTCTTTTCTCTTTTGGTATAGAATATCACCAAAGGTGTTGTCCATATCTATATTTGCAGGTGAAGATAATTTATTTGGCAAATAGAATTATTACGATGAGCTTGATTTGTGATATTAATACAAAAGACAATATTATTTTTGATGAAATAAAACAATTAAAAGGAAAAATATTTTTAAATAAAAATACTTAAAGGATATTAGAGAATTATGTAAAAATTGAATGTGTTTTTCTTTAACTTTTTGATCAATAATGTATTGGTCACAAATATGTATTTTTTTTATTAAATTGTAACTTATAATTGGCAATAAATTATCTTGCCACAACATATAACACAAATAATTATATTAATTATGATTTAATAATAAAGAATTGTATGGATTTTTTATCCGTATATTTATGCCTGCAAACTTTCAATGCCATTAACTTTTAATGGATTCTAAATTAAGAAAGGAATAATATTTATTTGATCGAAAAATCTCAGCTATTCCAAAAGGCTGGATCTGGTAATAGGCCGTCAATGTGACTTAGAGCTCCCTAGGTCTTGAATACAATTCGTCGATAAATAAAGGCATCAATAGTAGCTCGTAAGACACTGTTCAAATCTGTGAACGGCCTATGCGACTTCCAGTTCACTAGCAACATTTTTATTCAAGATCTAAATAACTCCATTAAAAACAAATTTTAACTCCGTTAAAACTACTTATATACGATATAATTTTAACTACGATCTATAACTCCATTAAAACTATTTTTTTAATCCCTGTTAAGCAAATATTAAGTGACTCAATACTAGTAACCCAGCTCAAACTTAAAATGGATTCAAAAAAATTGAGCGTGTTTCTGCTTTCATTTTAAGGATAAAACGTAAACAATAAAAAAAAGTTATTTGTTATAATTCCAATAATGAGTATAAGATATATTAATGATCAGTTTTACAAATTGTTTGACTACACATTTTTTGAAGTTATTTTTGACTTATTAAACAGAGCTTTGATAGCTTGTTAATACGACTAAACTACATATTTCATATCATATTTCATATCATATTTACTCAATTGCATGCTATATTGGAATATTTCTTCATCTTGTAATAGTTATTTTATTAATTTTCAATTCCATCAAGAAAAAAATCACCAAATCCATCAAGTTCATTCATTGCAAAATGTAGACTATGAAATAATCACGAAAAGCCGTAAAATGTTCGTTTTATTCTAACAGATGCGATAGTAAAACAATTTCGCCACATTCAAACTAAAGCGACGCGCGTGTTTATTATGGATCGATCGCACTGCAACATAAAGGATGCATTTCCATTGGCAAAGCGACGCTAATGCGACGTCAACTTTAACGAATCAGATTAGTGATCGAGACTGATTAACAGTATTGAACCAATCAATCTATTGTAAATCATTCTCGACCATTAAAATGATTCGTCAAAGTTGACGTCGTATTAGCGTCGCGTTGCCAATGGAAATGCAGCCTAAGTCCATAATTAAGTTTGTAGGAAGAATTGTAGTTCTCAAGACCGAGAATTATCGTTGGTGCATTAATTGAACGAAATCATGCCACAATTAAACTAATATTATGAATGGAAGGAGCTGACTGACTTAATTATTTAAAGTTGCCTCGTCCCACCACAGAACAAGCTGACATACATTTTGTAATCGTGTTTTGTATAGATTTTACTCCAGTAGTAAAAGCTCTAATTGAAGAATTATTCCATGTTCCACAACAAACCGAGTCAATTCCCGACATTCACCGTTCGCCGAATTGAGGATAGTTGGAATATGATATATTTGATTTTTGAATATTTTTCATTGCTTATTCTATCATTATATCTTCACTACAGATTTAAAGAAATTACCGGTATACTCAATCGCTATCGATGTAACTTTGTAGGTTTAGAGCCTATTGCAAGCATCCATGTGGATAAAAAAACTGCTTATATACTTTTATAGCCTACTGCCCTTTTTTTCAGATATTGCAGGAGGCTAGTTTTCAACAAGACCATATGTTCAATAATTCATCAATATATTCTCTGCGCCACTACTTTCTAGATGCGATTCATGGATTACCGCATTTCCCCTTCTCCCATCAAACATGACCATCAAATCGTTGTCATAGACTGACGCCGGCTACACCAAATGAAACTTGACTACATGTTGACATCTAATTTACCCCGAGCACACCGACACAAACAATAGCATTCACTGCCGAGACGTGTTGTAAATGTTAATCCAATCCAAGTCGGCTACGCAAATTTTTATTTATTCACTAAATTTGATTCAGCATGTTGATCGAATTGAAGTTTCAAAATTTTAATTAAATTTGAATTCAATAATTAAATTTATTTAAATACCTATGGCTTGAGTTGTTAGTGCAATACATGTCTTCGTATTATTACTTATGAGACATTAAAAATGAGCCATTTTTCTAATTTCTTAGGTTGCCAGTTAAATTTAAATATATAACAAGAATCATAAATTAGTAAATAATTTAACCACTACCAAAAATGTTTTTCAAATAAATTCCAATGTTTTTTTTTCTTTTTTAATTAATTTAAAATTTTCATTTGAATTTATTAAAGTGGAATATTAGAGTTTGGAGTACACCAAAAACGTTATTGACGCTTATTTAATACGTGAGTTATATATCGGCATATATAAAATTTATATTGACAATATTATTTCAAATATTTATCCATCTGGCCTAGATCTTATGCTTAAACATTAAATATATTGTATGCACATTAATGAAAAAGGGGCTCAATAATTATAATGTTAAATAATAATAACACTTTTTATAGATTAAAGATTTTGCATTATGTTTGTAAAGTTATAAACAGTGATTGAGAAGCACACTTTCAAACTCTCTTAAAAACAAGAATTTTACAGATATTTTCATCTTCCATTATAAGAGCATGGGATTTTAAATTAGAAAACTTAAGTAATTAGTAGGATTCGGACTCATAAAGACACTACATCTTAAATCATGAAAACTATTTTTAAAAGCATGAGCGTAGAAAAGACAAAAAAAAAAAATATTTAAATCTAACCATCTATGTGCTGAAAATGTTTGATACTAATGATGATACTATGCTAAGAGGATACTATTACCTTGCCAACAACCTTTCATGACGACCACGCAAAACATTTTCATCAAAAGAGTTTCAAATTTCATTTCTTTTGAGACCACCTCTGCAACAAGAGATCTGAAGCATACCTCCTCCCTCTAAACACAAGAAGCTAAACGGAGTTGGTTGAAATTAACTCAGTATTTCATCCCAAACCGTCAGGCTCTTATAATGGAAGATGAAAAGATCTCTAAAACTCTTCTTGAGAAGCAAATAAACTCCCCAAGGATGAGCTCATTAAATCGTTCGAAGTTTATTCCAAAGGTGACTTCATTCGTGGGCGGGATCTGCGGGGGTGGGAGGAAGGGAAGGAAATTGGTTCACCCCTCATCTTCCTTTTAGAGGCACGTGAGCCATTCTCTTAACAAGCCGTCTGACTAAAATGTCTAATTAGAAGCCCAAAAAGAAAGGAGAGAGGGTATTATGTTAGATATCAAGAACCATCTTTTCTTGTGAAAGTTAGGGTTGAAATGTGCTGCGAGAGAGCTTGTTATGTAGTTAGTGTGCCAGTAACTTGCTAGGGAAAATGATGGAAGATTGTATCCATTGTTACAGTGCAGCTGTTGCAAAATCTTTTTACTTTATAAATGGAATATGCATTATAAGTACTTTTAAGTGAAGCTAAACAATATTTCATACATGTATCACTTATTTAAGTACTGTTCTATTTTATTTGTGAAAGATTCTTTTTTTATTGTGTTAAGTTATGACTTTTTTAACTTTGCTATGTTTAATAGATGTTTAATTTATGTTTAATAAATGATTAATTTTTGTTTAATAGATGTTCATTAATAAGGAAGTTGAACTGTTAAATTGTAAGGACCCCATTAGACATAAAATAAAAATTTAAAAATTTTAATACATCGAAATGAATCATTTACAGACAATTAGTTGTCATTCTTTTTTTTTTTTATTCATAGTAATTTTAATTTGATTTCAAAAGTCCAAAAATTCTACAATTAAATAGCCAGTGGATAATGCATTATAAATTGACGCATTGTAAAGTTAAAATAGTTGGAATTTATGAATGTATAAAACAACACGTTTTTGACGTTACATTAATTCGTTTCTCAGTTCTAAGTAATTTGTTTAATTATTCGACAGGAAATGTATAATTAATCTCGCAAATCTACAAGAGGAACAACAAATGGTAAAATTCAGAAAAAAATTACAACTAATCTTCTTTAAATACGAATGGTATTTAAGAAGAATATATAAGAAGAAGAGAAGAATGCATCTTCATTTGAAGAAAAAAAAATAAGAGAAGAATATGACTTTATTTAAAACAGAAAATACAAAAAATGCATCTCCATTTAAAGAAGAAAATACAAAAATTACAGAACGCATTTCTGCAATTTGTAATTGTTGAAAACAATTGCTGATAATTCCCAAATAAACAGCATTCTTATTCTTTACTAATATTTGGTCTGCATACAAAAATTTCATCAAACGTAACAACAAACTCCTTTAAATACAAATGGTATTTAACGAAGTAGAAAATGCAACAAGAAGAGAAGAATGCATTTTCATTTAAAGAAGAAAATTTAAAAAAAAAAGTAAGATTTGGTTTTTAGTTTGTCGTTCTACGGTCATTTTTTGCACACTTTCGGCTAAATAGACCTGCACCTACTGTTTAACGTGGATTCCAAACCCCTAACAAACGTCCATGCCCCTGTCAGGATTCGAACCTGAAGAGAACCTGGTACCAAAGGCTAGAGACCTAGCCAGTTGGCCATCAGTCCGCAAGAATTTTTTATAGATCTTTTCATTCTCCATTATAAGAGCATGAGTGTTTGAATTTGAGAGCTTAAATAATAAACGTGATTCTGACTCATAAAGACATGACATCTTAAACCTTAAAACCATTTTTGAAAGCAAAGGGCGTAGAAAAGAAAAAAAAAAGAATTATTTAAATCTAACCATATATGTTCTGAAAATATTTGATACAAATGATGATACTATGCTATGAGGATACTATTACCTTGACAAACAACCTTTCATGACAACCACGCAAAACATTTTCATCAAAAGAGTTTCAAATTTCATTTCTTTTGAGACCACCTCTGCAACAAGAGATCTGAAGCATACCTCATCCCTCTAAACACAAGAAGCTAAACGGAGTTGGTTGAAATTAACTCAGCATTTCAACCAAAACCCTCGGGCTCTTATAATGGAAGATGAAAAGATCTCTAAAACTCTTCTTCGGAAGCAAATAAACTCCCCCAGGATGAGCTCATTAAATCGTTCGAAGTTTATTCCAAGGGTGACTTCATCCGTGGGCGGGGTCTGCGGGGGTGGGGGAAGGGAAGGAAATTAATTAGTTCACCCCTCATCTTCCTTTTGGAGTCACGAGAGCCATTCTCTTAACAAGCCGTCTGACTAAAATGTCTAATTAGAAACCCAAAGAAGAAAGGGAAAGAGTATTATGTTAGATATCAATAACCATCATTTCTTGTGAAAGTTAGGGTTGAATTTTGCTGCGAGAGAACTTATTATGTAGTTATTATGCTTATTTAAGTACTGTTCTTTTTAATTTGTGAAGGATTCTTTTCTTATTTTGTTAAGTAACAAACTGTCTAATTGTTCGCAATGTTTTATGTTTAATAGATATTCATTGTTATTAAGGAAGTTGATTTGTTCATTAATAAGCAAACAAGTAGACATAAAATAAAGTTTAAAAATTTTAATACATCGAAATTAATCCTTTACAGACATTTGTATTTCATATTTTATTCATATTTTGGCCTTCATATTTTTAGTTCATGTGAATATTAATTGAATTTCAAAAGTCCAAAAAATCTACTACTACCAGTGGACAAGAAAGAAGCAAATACAACAAGAATGTATCTTCATTTAAAGATGAAAATACATCAAGAGCAGAATGCATTTTCACACAGAAACAGCGTTCTTGTTTTTTAGTAATATTTTATCTGTATACGAAAACCTTCATCAGCCGTAAAAATAAGCTTCTTTAAATGCAAATGGTTTTCAGAAAATAATATACAACAAAAACTGAGGAATGCGTTTTCACTCAAAAACAGAACTCTTCTTTTTCCATTAGCAATATTTCCTTTGTAAATAATAATGTTATAAACGAAAACGTTTTCGTTTATTGCAGTAGGACATGTGCAGAAAAAGTAATTCTGCTTTTTACTAAAATTTAGTGTGTAAATAATAAATTTTCATAAAACAAAATTTCCATATACTATAAGATTCGTGTAAACATCTCAAAATACCTCCAATTACATAATTAAATTAATTTGGACTAACAATCCCCTTAAAATCATTATACTATACAGGTGATTATCACGCGAAGTCCTCTAAAATGCCATGACCACGACTTAATGACTCCAATAAATCTTTCTCGAGAAAAACTTGTCAACTTCGCCATTGCCCAACATTTACCTCACTTCCGATTTCCTTAAATAACCTTATTTTATCCCTTTTTTAGTCTTTCATGGCCATTGGCATTTCATCCATTGCAACTAATAAGTCAACATTTCTTTACACTGGCTTCCTTATTGCATTTGCATTTATATTTTGTCGCACTCACAGTGGAAGACAACCCCTCACGAAACAGAACATTCACGTTCATTGCGGTCTCGTGCGCACCAGTAAATCACGCAAGTCAACATGTAAAAGACAGTTGCGTGACAATTGGGAATGTGTGAGAAAAGGTTCGGTTTCGTGCGTCAGCTCTTATTGGAGAATAAGATATGTCTTGGTGTTGAGAAAAAGGCAAACAAAAGAAGCACAAATTTAGCTACATCAAATTTATTAAACCTTAAAAGAATGAGAAGACTTAATTTTCGTGGTGTTGGTAAAAATAAGAGATACCATGGATAACAATACATAACTCTTTTCGTATTATAAGCATCTTATATAAACAAGTAATATAAAAAAAAAATGTTAAAGTCAATTCCTACTTTTTTTTCACTCTATTTCAGAAAGTCCTTTAAAAATAATTTTTTTAAGTTTAAGCGTCATCTATTGGTAGATATATGCAACTTAAATCTAAAAAAAACTAAAATTAATTAATTAAGTTTAATGAATGAACTAATATTTTAAAAAACTGTATTAACATCAAGTGTCATCCTCTACAAGTTAAAAAAATGGAGTGGAGGAATAAAAAGTCTTTTATGAACGATTGAAAATTTGAACAAGATATATATAGGGAGAGCTAATAGAAGGAATTGAATAATAGAATAAGTATGAGATGAGCTAATAGAAGGAATTGAATAATAGAATAAGTATGAGTTGAGCTAATAGAAGGAATTGAATAAGTGTAAGCTAATAGAAGGAATAAATGTGAACTAATAGAAGGAATTGAATAATTATGAGATTTAAACGAAATTTCTGCACTC
This sequence comes from Caerostris darwini, assembly GCA_021605075.1. Classification (NCBI taxonomy): domain Eukaryota; kingdom Metazoa; phylum Arthropoda; class Arachnida; order Araneae; family Araneidae; genus Caerostris; species Caerostris darwini. Next base: position 122,778 of record BPLQ01011531.1, on the reverse strand, counting down.
TTTTTTTTAAATAAAACTTAAAATTTACCCCAAAATATATTTATTTAATCAAGACCTGATCTCCGAGTGGCTAGCACTCTGGTGCTTGGTACCACAGGTTTCGGAAACGAGTCCCAGCAGTGCCAGGAATGTTTGTCGTGGTTCGGAATCCACTTTAAACCGTAGGTCCCGTTCTAATAGCATCGTAGAGCATTCCCCCTGGGTGAGCGTTAGCCCTAAATGAGTAACAGCTGCGCAGCCCTTGCTTATGGCATAAAGATTAACTGTCTCTGTATTGTCAGCTGTATTAGAACAACAACATATTTATTTAAGGTATAAACATATACCGTTCTTTCAATTACGTTTACACATAAGCATTTTGATGACTTTTTTCTATAAAAGTTATTTGGTTTGGCATTGAAAAGAGAATTTAGGTTGTTGTATTCAGCCTGTAAAAGGATACTATATGCTTCAGAAAAGTTAGTAATAAGTTGGAGAAATGTCAATTGAAAAGGGACCATAATTTCCCTGTTTAGAGGGTTGAATTTTTTTTTCTCATGGGAAGAGTTTCGGCATTAAATTCCCAGGAGAGAGTAATGCACGTTATTTGATTGACAAGTATATAATAAACCATCACTCAATTTTGACAGCAGGCAAGCAATATTGTGCAATATTAGCAATATTACATACAAGTAATGTTTTGTACTAATAAAAACAACCTGTGACTCAAATCTGATAACAGATATTCGATATTATATATAATGAGACTCGGGAAATTAGTGAACTGTGCGACCTTAACAAGTTAAAAAAACTACAGATTGAATATGAACTATATCATGAGTTGTTCCACCGTGATGGGTGATAGACCATGAGCTGAGAAATGCCTACTCTTATGAGAAGTGTGGGAAGATGACCTCTTCTCTTGACGGATAGACTTAAAAGTAGGTTTTTGGTGAAAAACAGAGAGAGAGTTCAGTGTCGAGTCGACCAGAAGTGTTGTTTTCTATTTTTCTAAAGTGACTGAATAGGCCGGAGTTCCCACCTGTTTTTCAAAGTGATTACTGACAAAGTGACAGTTTGGGGTTACGCTTATCACTCCGTGTGAAAATTAAGGTTTTATGGAGACTAAGCAATTAGATTCGACTTAGTCTCGGGAACTCTGAAAAATCTCTGGCCTTGATGTGAACTGCTCTTGTGAATAAAATTATCTTAAATTTTCAGAGTTTTTTTTTTTTAACCCAGATTTCATTGTTTGTACATATATATAATGTTGTAAATATATATATATATATATATATACATATATAATGCTTGTAAATAAACATTAAAGTGAACCTAAAAGTGGCTTTCTTCTTGAAGTCATTATTGGCCTAATATAGGCCGAGAATTCAAAGATTTTTAGTCGATCCTCTAGTGTGCCATGCTACAGAATCACTCCTTTTCAGTTTAACAATCAATGTCTATTTTCTAACAAGGATATTTTAAAGCAACTTAGCTGCTAACATCACACTTCAGTGGTTATTGTTTGATAACTGTAAACAATCCCTTTCAATTTCCGATATGCGATTTTCTTTGAATGTAGACCATTTCGAACATGTTGGATAAGTCTCGAATAGTAGATAAGCCACCGCCTATTAGACATACATTATTATAGACGATCCTTTGATTCAGTAATAGTTAGAAGTTATATTGTATTCGTGTCATATACTTGCCTTTACAAAGCTGACACATCTTCCGTTACAATCTGACAGTTGAGCGAGAAATTAAAATAAATCCAGAGGCTCTTTTCAAAGGCATGCCAATCAATTCAGAAAATGTGTTTTTTATTTATACCAATATATACATTTAAAAATATGTTAAATGCATTGTAGCATCATATAATCGTCAGAAAAATTAATAAATAATATGTTGTATAAAACAATAAATGGATTTACAACGTGATCAACTAAAAAACTAGAAAAAACTTTTAGAAAAGTGGCATTAATTTTCCCATCAGTAATTTTATTCCTATGTTAACAATTATTTTTTACTTTTTTGTTTAATTAACTCTAAAAGCGTGTTTTTTAGTTTTTTTAAACTATTAATTTATTTTATTACTAAAGTTTCCTCTGCAAACAATAATGTAATAAAAGAAAAAGTTTTCGTTTATTGAAATAGGACACGTGCAGAAAAGGTAATCTTGCTTTTAACTATTATTTAATCTGCAAATAATAAATTATAAAAAACCCTCCATACTCTGTAGGATACGTGTAAACATCTCAAAATACCTCGAATTAAGTAATTAAATTAATTTGGATTAACGATCCCCTTAAAATCAATATACTATGCATATGATTATCACGCGAAGTCCTCTGAAAAGCCATGACCACGACTTAATGACTCCAATAAATCTTTCTCCAGAAAAACTTGTCAACTTCACCGTTTGTTCGTATTTACCCCACTTCCGATTTTCTTAAATTAACCTTATTTTATTCACCGTCGGTTTTTCATGGCCATTGGCATTTCATCCATTGCAACTAAACAGTTCTGCCACACATTTCTTTACACTGGATTCCTTATTGCATTTGCATTTATATTTTGTCGCACCCACGTTGAAGACAATCTCGTCATGAATAGAATATTCAAGCTTATTGCAGTCTCGTACGCACCAGTAAGTCACGCAAGTGAACATGAAAAAGACAGTTGCGTGACAACTGGGAATATGTGAGAAAAGGTTCGGTTTCGTGCGTCAGCTTTTGGTGGAGAATAAGATATGTCTTGGTGTTGAGAAAAAGGCAAACAAATGGAGCAAAAATTTAACTACCTCTGATTTATTAACCCTTAAAAGAATAAGAAGACTTAATTTTCTTGCTGTTGGTAAAAAATAAGAGATACCATGGATAACAATACATAACTCTTTTCGTATTATAAGCATCTTATATAAACAAGTAATATAAAAAAAAATGTTAAAGTCAATTCCTACTTTTTTTTCACTCTATTTCAGAAAGTCCATTAAAAATAATTTTTTTAAGTTTAAGCGCCATTTATTGGTAGATATATGCAACTTAAATCTAAAAAAAACTAAAATTAATTAATTAAGTTTAATGAATGAACTAATATTTGAAAAAACTGTATTAACATCAAGTGTCATCCTCTACAAGTTAAAAAAATGGAGTGGAGGAATAAGAAGTTTTTTTATGAACGATTGAAAATTTGAACAAGATATATATAGGGAGAGCTAATAGAAGGAATTGAATAATAGAATAAGTATGAGATGAGCTAATAGAAGGAATTGAATAATAGAATAAGTATGAGTTGAGCTAATAGAAGGAATTGAATAAGTGTAAGCTAATAGAAGGAATAAATGTGAACTAATAGAAGGAATTAATAGAAGACTTAATTTTCTTGCTGTTGGTAAAAAGTAAGAGATACCATATATAACAGTACATAACTTTTTTCGTATTATAAACATCTTATATAAATAAGTATAAGATTTTAATGAAATTTCTGCGCTTTTTTTTTCGGAAATAAAACTGAAAATTTAACAACAAATATATTTATTTAATCATGAACATATACCGTTCTTTCAATTACATTTGCACATAAGCATTTTGATTCCTTTTTTTTCCTATAAAATTTCTTTTGTCTTCAAAGTAAAACCTAATTTCATTTTTTATCTCCTCTTTTGTAGTCAGCCTGTGAAATTTATATGTTTTATAAAAGAGGGTAATCAGGTGGAGCAAGGTCGATAGAAAAGGGGTCGTAATTTCACAGTTAAGAGTATAGCATTTTTTTCTCACGGGAGGAGTTTTTGCATTTCATTCCCAGGAGAGAGGAATTTATGACCCATCACTTACAATTGACAGCAGATGAGCAGTATTGTGGGTAGTTATATTACATGCAATTAATGTTTTGAACTAATGAGAACAACCTGTCATTCAAATCTGATAGCAGGTATTCGGCATCACGTATAATGAGACACGAGAAATCAGCGAATTTCTGTGTGACCTTCAGAGGTCGAAAAAAATACACACGGAATATGAACTATACCATGAGTTTATCCATTGAGCACGAGCTGAGAAATGTATACTCCAATGAGTAGTGAGGGAAGTCTGAGTCCCCATCTTGACGGATTTAAAAGGATTTCTTTATTGGGTGAAGAAAAGAGACAGTTCTGCGGTGAATGGTCCGGAAGTATTGTTTTCCTATTTTTTCTGAAGTGACTGAATAGGCCGGAGTTTCCCCCAGTCTTTTAAAGTTAACTCTTTGTGACTTCTTTAATCACTCCGTGTGCTAATTAATCATGGTCTGCCGCAGACCAGGCAATTAGATTCAATGTAGATTCGAGAACTCTGAAAAATCTCCGACCTTTGAGTTAATTGTACTTGTGATTTAATCGTGCACTTGTGATCAAATTTTGTATTTAATCTTTATTTTTTTGTATAATAATCTAGAGTTAGATATTTATATATATTAGTGCTTGTAAAGAAAAATTAAAGTGTTCTCATGGACCTGAAAGTGGCCCTCTTCTTGAAGCCGTTATAGGCCTAATATAGGCCGAGACGTTACAAGAGACTCTTAGTCGATCCTCCAGCGTGGAGTTTGGTATTGGCATTCTGTAGAATCACTCCTTTTCAGTTTAATAATAAAGGCCGCTTTTCTAGCAAGGATACTTTAAGACATCTTAGCTGCTAACAGCACACTTCACTGGTTATTGTTTGATGGTGAACAATTCCTTTCAAATGCCGCCATACGATCTTCTTTGAATGCAGACCATTTCGAGCATGTTGGTTAAGTCTTGAATAGCGGCTAAGTCATTGCCTTTGGACTTGCATTGTTATAAACGATCCATTGATTTATTAATAGTTAGAAGCTATTTCGTATTCGTGTAAATTCGTATTCTTTACAAAACTGACACAATTTTCGTTACAATCTAATAGCTTACTGGAAAATTAAAATAAACCTAAAAGCTCTTTTCAAAGGCATGCCAATTAATTCGGTTACCAATATATATCAATATGTACCAATATATACATTTAAAAATATGTCGAATGCATTGTAACATCATATAATCGTCAGAAAAATTGATAAATAATATGTTTTATAAAATAATGAATGGATTTACAACGTGATTCATTATCTCGTGATTATATAACGTGACCCAAACGCCGATGACCAAGTCATGTTGCTGTTTCTATTGCTACGTCAAAAAATAAAAATTATTAGAAATTAATTTTCTTAAAAACAGATTCTAAATATAACTTTAGAAAACTAATATTCATCAAATTCAAATGACTTATTAGGAAGATACGGAATTTGTAAATTTTTTGATAATATATGTATAATGTACATGTTTATGTATTCATGTATGTATAAAGTATTATAGATTATAATTTCATATGTATTGTACAATATTACTATATTTTTGTTTAAAAAAAATTATAATTTCGCCAGGTTATTTCTCATAAAAAAAGTCCTAAATTTTTAAAGGCAAAGGCTGACTTGGTTCCGAGTCGATGAAGGCAGTGCCTTCCCGGAGGACTGTTAGGCGGAACTACCCCGCATTTGATATCATTTGGGAGAAACCTTGGAAAACTCAGTCTGATTAACGAGACAAGATGCTGAACATCACAAAAGCCGTCGGGTCTCCTCGGTTTTGAAACAGTGCTTAAAACAATGCCGCCAATGAATTAAACCCCTATTCTAATATGCACAAGCGGCCCACTTTTCCACTCGGCCACGAGTTAGGGTCTGAAACCAATGCCTACAACGGAGGCCACCAGCGAATTCAAACTTTAATCTTCTTGCATTCTACTTCAGTACATTCTTCTTCTACATTGGTGCAACAGCCCCTCTTTGGGCCAAGGCCTACTGGCAGATTTCGAAACAGGAGATGTTTTCCGTTTTACGAGGTAGGTCAGCTACGATCAGCCTAACCCCAGCAGTCATATTAGACCATGACCAATGATTTAAAGTGGACAAACACCCATGGCACCACCGGGACTCGAATCTGAAACCTGTAACACCAAGCGTCAGAGTGCTAATCACTCGGCTATCAGGCCCCAATTATTCCAATAGACATAAATAAAATATAGAGTTACAGTGCAAAAAGATTGGCAACAATTTTACCTTAATAAAAATATTTATAGATACACATTGACACTCACATCGACACGACATCTGTATTTGATTGTAACTTTGATTTTATTGCTGCCTGCGGTACCGAACGCCAAATGCTCTATTCACTCGGCATCAGGCCACTTGGGTACATAATATATTATATAATTAAATTAGATATAAACCAATATGGAATTTAATTAGATAGTGATATTAAATTCGATATAAACCAATATGAAATTTAATAAGATAATATGTAATTAAATTCGATGGGAATCAATATGAAAATTAATAAGATAATGTGTAATTAAATTCAATATAAATCAATATGAAATTTGATTAAATAATATGTAATTAAATTCGATATAAATCCATATGAAATTTATTAATATAATATGTAATTAAATTCTATATAAATCCATATGAAATTTAATTAGATAATTGGTAATTAAATTAGCTATAGATCTATATGAAATTGAATTAGATAATAGGTAATTAAATTAGATATAAATCAATATGAAATTAAATTAGATATCAATATGAAATTTAATTAGATAATATGTTAATGAATTAGAAATAAATCATTATGTGATTAAACCAATATCTAATTCAGTTACTATATTCGATATCTATGATAAATAATTTAAGTTTTATAATTTTCGCAATTTTAATTTTAGGAATGTAATGACTTCAGATTAGTCTACTCATTTGAAAACAATGGTAACAAAAATAAAAGAACTATTCATGACGTACTAAATAAAAAATCAAAATTATTATTTGACATTTTAGATAAGTTTTGTTAACAGCAACCGTAACCATGGCAACTATTTGTGTCCGCTTTCAAACAATTATTTTTATGGAAATCTGAAATCGGTTGAACCATATAGGAAGTTGATATAAATCAAATTGTATCCCGCCCTGGAAAAAATTTAGGGCGTGATATTAGTTGCGATGTTTTCTTTTACTTGAATATACATGTATTACTTATTATTTAGTATACCTCTATTTTATTTTTGCCTAGCACAAACAGTCCACGACGGACAGATAAGAAAGAATTTTAAAGGATATCTATTCTGCAGTTGGCTGTCACATTTAATAAAACCCGGATAAATTTTATGAGGCTGTATGCCTACCAGTGCGGGATGTTCGACTAGCTGCCACATCCACTATCAAATCGTTTCGTTACTGAGGATGACGGAAATGTGTGAAACCAAATTTCAACTTGAGATTTCCTTATGATACCACAAATGCTTTCGTTACCAAAAGTTATGGTACCACAAGTCATTACGTTACCAAAAGTTATGGTACCACTTGTCCTTATGTTACCAAAAGTTTTGGTACCACAAGTCCTTGCGTTACCAAAAGTTATGGCATCACAAGTCATTAGGTTACCAAAAGTTATGGTACCATCAGTCTTTACGTTACTACATGTCCTTACGTTACCGCAAGTATGTTACAAACCCCTATGTTGCCACAAGCTATGCTATCAGAAGTCCTTGCATTACTACAAGTACTTAAGTTATAATGAGCGCATGTTTCCACAAAACAACTAATCAAATGTGATTGTTCTAATATGTTTATTTTATAACAACTTAATTAAATCCTTTCTCTTCATGTTCTTTTTTTGTTGAGCATTGGTGGGAAAAATGTTCCTTATGTGTGTCATGAACAGAACACAGACGGGCGATTAGAGAACAATATTGCCTTCCAGGAAGATATTTATGGATAACTTATCTGCATTATATATGTTATTTGGGAGAAACTCCAGAAAACGTCCACTAGAGAGCCTGAATATCCATGTGATTCACATTATTACAATTGCCATTAAGTTTCTGATTTCTAGAAGAGTAACTGAAAGTCACTGTTTCAGAAATAGTCAGTTGCTATCAAGTCATTGATCTTTGATAAGGCAAAAATTGCAGCAAATTCAGCGTTAACAAGAGTTACACACCACTGATAGCATTAATATTGCCTCTTATCTGAGGTATACTTCAGGATAGTTATTTAGAGTGTATTATACTACACCCGTTGGGAAAAAAATTATTGGCAGGAAAAATTTCAAGAAGAATCGCCACTCATTTGTACATCACATTGCAGAAAATCTGTGAAATAAATGTTAATTTATTAGTCGATTATTGTGGGAAAACCACTATCATAAGTTTCAAAGGCATCTGTAGCAAGTTCTAACCATGCTACCTAGCTTTCAACATAGCTAGCTAGCACTGCGTTGAATATCGCTGGATTTCTAGTTCCATTTATGCATATTACGATCAGCCCACAGATGGGCACATTGGAAGGACTTTTTATATATAGCTATCGCCTTTTATATATAAGTTTTTATTTGTAATTTACATGTTGTATGGAACAAAACGAGAAAAACTTTCACCAAGCAGCCTGACTGAATGTGAGACATTTTCACAAACGTTGTACATTCACCATTGACTCTGCACCCCGCCTGTTTCTGAAACAGTGCCTGTAACAGACGCATTCAGATAAACTTTTCCTCCTGCTTCAACTCCTATTTTTACTACTGTAGAAGTAATAACAATAAAGAAGAAAGTAATAATCAATACATATTATTTATTCTAATCTGAATCCTCTTGCCCACTAGTTCTGCATATCATAGAGCCACGTCTAGAAATTTATTGCTCTGAATCTGAAGCTCAATAAAAAAATTTAACCAGTGTTAAAATAATTTGATTAAAATTTAACCAATTTTCAAATAACCAAGATTCTAAAGTTAATGCCGGAAAACAATTTAAGGAATTCAATTTAGTTATATTATCACATATACATTTATACTGAAAAACCAAATTTACCGCATATATATATGCTATCCCATTACAGCTCCATGCACATCACCTGAATCCATCCACCGTAATGAATATGATCTACAAGTTCCAAACTAATGATTAGGGTCATTTAAGAGAATTACCAGTGGCTGACAACTCTGCTAAAAGCCATTTAAATTGGAAAATTGAAGTCCTTGAGGTTAATAAAGACTCCTTTAACTTTAAAGTTGGAAGCAGCCAATCAGTCTTTATTCCCGTCTCGAGAAGTCCTAATCGAACTCACATGCTAATAATACGGTATTTGCATAAATTTTGCCGAATCACTGGAATTCTGGTCTAAATTTAAATGAGTTAGAATAAATTAGATTAAGTTAGATCTGTTGAATTCGTTAAGGCCATTTGAAAACAAGCTCATAAGTAATGAAGGATGGTTTCCCATCGTGTTTTGTTTTCGTATTGTAATTTATTTGTAAATTACCTCACATCATTGTGGGTATTTATATTGGTAAATTATTAAAACTTTGGTGATATACATCATAAAATAAGTGTATAAGCCACAATAAGGTAAATATTTCATACAGTAACAGTGATGCTACAACGAAAGTTTGAATCCCATTCGTATACTTAAACTAAGCTAGCAAATATTTGAAGATTTAAATTTCGACGTAAATAACGAAGTGCAAAAACTAACGCTTTCATTAATTCCACTAAATAATTGTTCACAAAATATGGGTACTAAATATTTCCTACATATAAAAATTAAATCACAAATGAATAAATTAAAAACAATAATGTGTAAGAAATTCGGATAGCTGCGTATAGAAATTACTATAAATTTCAAAATTATTTTAATTAATTATTTTTCTTTGAGAACTATGATTTCTCGATTTCATTGTGAAATATTTAAAATCGTGATCCCCTTTCTCAACAAAATATTTATATAGGAGTGTTTATTTATTTATTATTTAGCACTTTTTAATTATTATTATTATTATTATTTATTTATTATAATTGAGCACATTATTAATCCCTCTTTTCATATGAATATATTCCAGTATACTGAGCGATGGTATTATGTAAAAATGGCATCTAATAGCTCACACTATCTGTTATTTTCAAATGCCAGACACTATTCACTATTGGCTGATATGTAGAAGATTCAACTTTATCCAGAGCTCATCCCGAGAGTATTCTACATTGCATCCTCATACTGCTGCTACGGTTTAAAATACGGATATTCCTGTGTGGTATTCTGGAAGGTTCTGCTCTCCTTTCCAAGGACTTTCCGTTGAACAGATTTAAAGTACCCATCCCACAATTGAGAGGTATTTTTTAATCTATTCTTGTCGGTTTTCAGTCAATTTAGAAACTCCCTTCCGCTGTCCCAGGACTGCATATTATAATGTTACAAAAATGTAAGAAGTCATATAATATTTCACATTGTAATGCTGTAGAGACTAATCTTCAGTGTCCGGCAGTGCGTGTAGGACCATCTCGTGTATGGAGGGAAAAGGTTCAGCTTCTGTTGTAATGGGGCAAGCGTATTTAGAAGTCTGATATAACTCCGTGAAACTGAAGAAAGAGGGCAGTGCCTTCCGGGAGGCTTTTAGGGGAAACTACCGCGTATCGTATGGGAAACCCGGAAAAATCCCAACAAGTATTTGGGCTAATAAAGCAACATGCTGAACATCACAAACGTCATCGAGCCACATCGTTTTTGAAACAGTGTCCAAAACACTGCCGCCAGTGGATTGAACCTCAGCCCTAATGCTCACCAGCGGCGCAAGTTTTCACTGAGTTACAAGTCGGACACGTTGATATAGATTGATTTATACAAAATCTTAGAAAAATACTTGTCCTTCCTTAGCAATGCGGATACAATCAACCTTCTATTCATTGGCAAATAAGGAAGCGACGTTCATAATGGATCACTTCGTAGTGACTTCATAATGGAATCACACCTTCAATTTGTCAACATTTGCTCTTGGTACCACTACAATTCAGAACCATATTTCCCTTACATCTAAATAAAGATTAGGTTTTTCCCTTCAAATCTGGAATCAGATTTGATTTCTTTCCTTCAAGTTTGGAGTTGTTTTTTTCTTTCTTTTTCTTAAATTTGAAACCAGATTGAATTTTTTTCCCAGCGATCTGGACTTTTTCCAGCAACACAGTTGTAAAATCTTAGGGCATTCTTTCCCCCGGAAACTTACGGAATAATTTTCAAGTCTGCAGATTCTTTCCTACTTATTACGGAGTAGATTCAAAAACATCAATTAGTTTCGCCCATCGGGTATTAAAAAAAGCTTTCGCAGTTCACACAGTAAACACGATATCCATCATGCTATTACAATTCCAAATGAGTGATTAACCCACAATATGGCCTGAAAATAATGAGGGCAGGTAGCGTACATAAGGATTCAAGTTCGAATATGGTGGCAGCGTTCGTTTCAGCCACAACGTCAAGGAACAAGGAGCCCAACTAGTGGCTCAATGGTAACGTGCGCAGCTGGTGAACAATATAGCGGAGGGTCAAACCGCTGGCGATATTGTTGTAGACACTGTTTCAAAAATGAGATGGAATAGAGTTTGTGGTGTTCAGTATCTTGACTCGTTGCCTTTAGTCAGAATACCTGGTGAGTTTTTCTGAATATTTCTCATACGATATGCAATCGGGGTAGTTCTCCCCAAATTTCTCCCGGATTGCATTGCTCTCCTTCTTCAACAACTCGGATCCAAGTCAGAAATTCTACTACGGGTGCTCTATCACAACAAAAGCTGCACCCTTTCCATCCATTCAAGAGAAGACTACTCATAAGATGTGCGTCCGTCACTGCCTGAACACTGAGGATTAGTCACAACAATAACACGGGCAAGGAGACTCGATAGTGCTAGGAACAATGCGTATAAAGAGTTTCGTATCCATTTGGGCTACCTGGTGCGAGGGCTACTAGCTCCTATGTGATGCTCAAATAATTGGCAGTTACAACTGCATGCACTCTCCTCATCATTCGTCAATGGACCGTTTGTGAACATACTTAAGTGAAATATGAAGCTAAATAGTTATTAAGGAAAACAAAAGTGCGATGTCTGAAGTCCCAATTAAAGTTAAAACCACTTTGTATTGCTTTTAATTATTATAAAACATTTCGTGCCTAAAGATATTTACAACTTCTCTATTACGTAATGCATTCCATGTAATAATCAATATAGATACCAGCCAAAGCTATACATTCATGTATATTATGCCAATGACTGTCGACATGTTTTTGTGTCTTAATCTCTTTAGGGTTCAATCCACCAGCTATCGATTACTGTGTCAAACAAATCACGCGGATAGGCTGAAGCGCATTAACAGGACTGCTTTTCATCCACCCTCACACCACCCCTCCATTCGCATTAAGGGGCTCGACATGTGGGTATTACGATTTCGCACGTGACCCGCATAGATCAGTATCCGGCAAAATCCGATTGGTCAGCAGAATTGGCCCCCGCCTTTATTTTTTGTCACGTAAGTAAACGATCCAAAGCCCGTGAGGGTGTTCAATAATTCATGTAGGGGGTAGGGGAGGCTATGTGGATCTCGCCTTAAATATATATTAAGGTTTTATGAAGACTGGAATTGACTAGGATTCAGCCTCGGAACTTCATTAAACGTTTTACAAGATCAAAGATAAAAGAACTAAAAACAAAAACAAAAACCAAATTTTTAGACTTTTGAAAACAAAAAGAATAATTTTCGATGTTATTTCAATCCCATTTTAAAATATTCATTCTTCTATTTCATTACCTTCACTGTTTATTTTCTTATTTTATGAAGTTTTTATCAACCCTTCAATAGATTATCCAGAATGCACTCGTATCTCATATTTTTTCTTTTTTAAACACCACGAGTTAACTCGTGCAAAAATTTAGTTTTAATTCTGGAATAAAACGAGTAGTTTTAGCTATGTATTGTCCTAAGGCAAATAAATGTACACTCGTGATATCTTTCGTCTGGCAACTGTCAATCTATCGTGATTCCATGTTGTTTTACAGACATTTGACTCGATGTCCTTCTGTACCAAAAGATGTGTGTTATTAATTACTTAATTCTTACAGTTTAAGTGAAGAATTTTTAATGATAATACAAGCGATATATTTTTGGATAATCTTTAAAGGTCTGGTGATAAATCAGAGAATTATAATCCTGATTTTAATTTCAATGGATAAATTTATACTTGAATATATTGTTTTACAGACATTTGACGCGATATCTTCTAGTGCCTAAAAGATGTACTAAGATATGCATATTATTTGGTGATTATGGCTAATTTCATTTGCTTTCAATAGTCTTTTCCGAAATCAGCAAAAATGAAACTTTTTAACTGATAATAGCAGCGATGTATCGTGTGGTGTTCTAGATTGCTCTGACGATAAATCAGAGGATTATAATTATAATTCTGTCCGGAATCCGCTTTCAATCTATAGTATACCCCAACTACTACTTATAGCTACTTTTATATTTGAATTTGAGGTGCAATGTAGTTCTGCCTTGCACCATGAGCAACGTACTATACGACTAAGTGGTTTATAGTTTTCGGCATGAGCTCTCGCTGTTAACCTAACCGTCCGGTTGGCCTGCTTGTATTGCAATGGAATGCTGGTGTCTTGTCTTGAAAAGAATCTAATGAACATTTACATCGCATTGGGATTGTTGACGAACCAAACTGCATTATTTGTGATTTGGCAAACTCATGAACCGAGTTCATTTCCATCGTTGCTTCGCACTTCATGGCGAATACGAAACGGCAAGGCACTGGCAAGCTAGAGAACTCTTAAGGCAATGATTTCGGTCAACTTTCATAAACTCTTTTGTGTACATTTTTTTATCCTGTATTTTCCCCCTTTGTGTATTGCCTTACCATTTGAAATAAAAAAATATTTGAATTTAATAATAAATACATAAAAAAGGATGATACTAATCGTTCATAATTCTAAAAACTGCATTTTTCCGATTTTATAAAAAATATTCTCCTAAAGCAAAACTGTATTCGACAAAAAAATCATTACAGGGTTAGGGAAGGTATTGTTTTTTTTTTGTTTTTTTTTAAAGCACTTTTTTTATCATTCCAATATTTTCTCCTCTTTAATGATACTATTTTGGTCTAAAATTATGAATTGTGAAATTAAAAGCAATTATAATACATTGTCAATTAATAAAGTTCAATAGATACTATCTTTCACATGAAAACATCAAATGGAGGTAAAATTAAAAATCATCAAATTAAATATCTATTACTCCTCAGATACTTACATATTATATGATAAAAAATCAACTACTGTCAAATATATTTTTTGTGTAAGACAGAGGGGCCGCTTAAAAACTATCTTGAAACTTTAAGTAGCTATAAAATATATTGTTTGCAACACATATAAAAATAGATTTTTTTAATACGGAAAATAAGGACCGCATAAAAAAGTCCCGCACAGAAAGTATATAAATCAAAAACTCACGATGTAGCATTGCCTCGAATCTCATAATTTTCGTAGTAATGAGATAACATAGTATCAAGTGGGCTATATCTTGGAAATTTTTTTAATTTGTTTGTTATTTTCACAGCCGTCTCTTGTTTGCTTTTTAAATTAGTTTTTATTTACAATATTCATTAAACAGAATTTTTTATATATCGTACAAAAAGTATCTTGTGTGGTGACTGCATCTTGGCTATACTAACAGTAACTAAGAAGACTTGCCTGAAATTTTTTTTTAATTTACAAAAATTAAGAAAAAATAAATTTGATAGTAATTTTGACGAAGCTGTTAACAAAAATAAAATTATAAAACAACCTTTTTTATATATTTTTTTTCCTTCACTACCATAATAGCCACATGGTGGGCCAAGGTCGTCTGCTTACTGGTAAATTTCGAGACAGGAGTCTTTTTACAATGTAGAATTGTCAGCCCTACGCTCAACAATCATATTAGACAAGACGTACGGTTTAAAATGGATACCGAACACTAGAAACGTCCCTGGCACCGCCGAGTTTCGAACCTTGTGCCACAGAGTACTAGCCACTCTACTATCAGGCCACAATGAATGCTGCTTGATTAAAAATAATTTTCTATTTAATTGTAACGCATGTTTTATTTGTACGAACATTCTGATTCTAGTTCAACGTAATAATATCATTTGTCAAATAAATTACCTTCATTTTCTGATACAGAAATGTACTAAAGGCTTGGTGATATTCTACACCCAAATAACTTGTTTTCTATGTTATTTTTGTCCGTTGAAGGAATATCATCAAAGGGAAGGAAAAAATATAGCTTTTGGTTTCTTGCGTATCAGGTCCTCTAGTAGATTCCAAATGATCACTTTCCTATTCCTTAAGCACTCTAATAATGGATGTCCCTAATCTTCTAGTAACTCAGCTATCAGTATTATCTGAAGTTATCCTGTAGCTTTTGTAAAGAGAATTACCACAAGAAAAGCATTTGTTTAAATTGGAAATACTTACGATTCTATGTTGTATGTAAGCAATAATACTATTTTATTCTCGTAATAACATTCTTCTATCAACACTGTTATCCTAATATGCATTAGTTATCTTCGCAAAATGATGTAAAAAATTGCATTACATGTATTACATAAATTAAAAGTATATGTATATATATATATAGTCGATATAAAAAATATCAATATAAATTGATATATAAATTAAATAATAAATTAATTATATCGTTAAAAATGTTATATTAAAAGAATATATATAAAAAGTTTCAATTTTTTATTTCCTATGCTTAATTTGATTTGATTTTTCCGTTGTATATTTATTATTTTCCTGGCTTTTTCTCATCTATATATATATATATGAGAATATAAATTCACTTTACAAAATTTTTCATTAAAGAATTTGACAATTTTTTAATATTCGTGGGCTTTGTGTTTCATTGATGTATGGCACGATAAATCTTCCGACAAAAGATGAGGCGAGGACAATGCTTTCAGAGGGAGTTTTAGTGAACATATAACAATATTTGCATGTTGTATTTATAAAAACTCTCACCATACAGATTGACTATCAATTCAAATTGTCAAAATGATCTGACTCCACTCCTTTTTGAAAGCAGTGACTGCAACAGACGACACCAATGCATTCGTACCAGAACGCCTCCTGCACGCACTATTAGACAATGCAATTGCCCTACTCATGGTTCAGTGGTAATGTACGCCACTGGTGAGCATTAGGGTTGAGATTTAATCCGCTGGTGGCATTGTTGTAGACACTTCTTGAAAAGAAATTCTTTAAAAAAACATTGATAAAACAGATATGGTTTTAAAGAATTTTTTCAAACTTAAATATTAATAACTTTATTTTAAATGTATTTTTGAAAAGATGGCAATCATAAATGCATGCGTTAAAAATTTATCTGTTGATAATTTTTTTTTTTTGTTCTAATGCAGCTGGCAAACACTTCGATAGCTCGGTTTTGGATGCCGCAGATGCACAGATGTTGCTCACTTTGCATTACCCAGGGGGCGCGTGTAACTTGAAGATAAGCCACGGAAGCGGAGTAACAATACCCCCGCAACGCTCTTCGATCCTATTAGAACCGGGACCTACGATTTAAAGTGGATTCCGAACCACTACAAACATCCATGGCACCGCCGGGACTCGAACCCGAAACCTGTGGTACCGAGAGCCAGAGCTCTAGCCACTCGGCCATTCAGGTCCTTAAAAAAGCACTCTTGGCCCATGAGGGGGACGAACCCATATTATTTCGATTAAAAATAACGCTCTTTCAGAAGAAATGTTTTGTCCCATATTTCTAATTACAAACAAAGTTTCATCATTTCTCGGTTTTAGTTAATATTCATCATTTTGACAAGTTTTGTAGACAAAAAAAATAAATTAAATTGACAAATTAGAATTAATAAAAAATATATGTATTATACAATATCATACCTTATATGCATTATACACTGAAGTGACAAAAGTCATGGGATAGCAATATGCAAATTTTCAGATGGCAGTAGCATCGCGTAGAACAGGTATAAATGCGCAGTGCTTTCGCAGAGCTTTCATTTCTGTTCAAGTTATTCATGTGAAGAGGTTTTGACGTGATGATGACCGCACGACGGGAATTAACAGACTTTGAACGCGGAATGTTAGTTGGAGCTAGACGCATGGGTCATGCCATTTCGGAAATCGTTGGGGAATTCAACATTCCCAGATCCACTGTGTCAAAAGTGTGCCGAGAGTATGAAATTTCAGGCATAACATCCCACCATGAACAGCGCAGTGGTCGACCGCCTGCACTTAACGACCGAGACCGGCGACGTCTGCAAAGAGTCGTAAATTCTAACAGACAAGCAACACTGCCTCAAATAACCGCAGAAATCAATGTGGGACGTACAAGGGACTTGAACTGTGCGGAGAAATTTGGCTTTCTTGGGCTATTCCAACAGAAGACCGACTCGAGTGCCTTTACTGACAGAACGACATCGCTTGCAGCGACTCTCGTGGGCACGTGAGCATATCGGTTGGTCCCTAGATAAATGGAAAACCGTGGCCTGGTCCGATGAGTCACGATTTCAGTTGGTAAGAGCTGATGGTAGAGTTCGAGTGTGGCGCAGACCCCACGAAGCCATGGACCCAAACTGGCAGCAAGGCACTGTTCAAGCTGGTGGTGGCTCCGTAATGGTGTGGGCTGTTTTTTCATGGCATGGACTTGGTCGTCTGGTGCGACTGGACCGAACATTGACTGGAAATGCTTATGTTCAGCTACTTGGAGATCACTTGCAGCCATTCATGGACTTCATGTACCCAAACAACGATGGGATTTTTATGGATGACAATGCGCCATGTCACCGGGCCACAACTGTTCGCGATTGGTTTGAAGAACATTCTGGACAATTCCAACGAATGATCTGGCCACCTAGATCGCCCGACATGAATCCCATCGAGCATTTATGGGACATCATCGAGAGGTCTGTTCGTGCTCAAAATCCTGCACCATCAACGCTTTCACAATTATGGACGTCTATCGAGACAGCATGGCTCAATATTCCTGCAGAAGACTTCCAACGACTTGTTGAGTCCATGCCACGTCGAGTTGCTGCACTTCGCCGGGCGAAAGGAGGGCCGACACGATATTAAGAGGTATCCCATGACTTTTGTCACTTCAGTGTATGATATCATCTTAATCATATCATACCTTAACGATTAGAGCAATCTCCTTTGCCAAATATTTTTACTGTAATATATCTCTGTATTTTATGATGCAAAAGCAATTAAAAAATAATAAAATATTAAAATACAAACTAAATAAATAGTAACTATGAAGTGAAAGAAGTGTTTAATAAGAATGCTTTATTTTCAAATATGCTAAATTTATGGTGAGTTAAAATAACGCAGACGCGAGTGCGAGATTTCATTTCAACTGGAATTAAATTTAACTCAATTCTGGGTGAAACGCTAATCAACCTTTCTCTGTCGAAATAATAGATTTTTTAACAGGCGTTAAAATCAATTGCTAATAGCAAAGCCTTGCTGTCCGGAGAGTTAAATCGACTGGCATTAAAATTTGTGCTAGTCCTAACTCCACCTAGCACCGAGGCTGTGAAGTATTGTTAAATAAGTGTTGAGTTCATTTGTTAAAAATAATAAAAAAAAAATACCTTTCCTATCGTAAGAGTTCAACCAGTGTTAAGAATAACCTTTTCCTAACGCCATCTAGCGTGGATGTCAAATATCGCTGCTAAAAATAACCACTAATTTTTTTGTTTCGTCAACTGGAGTTGACCATTAATTATCGTCAATATAATTAAATTGACAGTTACGTTAATATCTGCACAAGTCTACTGGTTATATTTCTTTAATTTTATTTCCTTATATAATCCTCCGCGGCAATTTTTTTTATGCAAAATCCATTTCATTTCCTTTTATTTTTCAATATGTTCGATTGGATAGTGGATGGTTTCACGGAAAACCTTGGTCGCGTAGCGATCTTAAGCTCCTTCATTGAGTTATTGAGCAGCTGATTTGGTGAAAGCCCTCGGAATTAAGAGAAATCTAAGATAAAAGAAATATTTTTAATTAATTAATTTAAAAATTAGAAAGAGAAATTAAAAATAAAGAAAATGTATAAATACAAAAATATGCAATTGAAAAAACCTGACAAATTGAACACTACAGGGCATAAGAAAATCGGATAAAAAAAGATTCGAGGATCGAATCCACTAACTTTCAATCAGAAAGTATCTGAAAAGTTCAAACTAAATATAGAAAACAACCGAGAAAGCAAGAGGGAAAATTACTAGTCTGTCTGACAATGTCAATTCAAAAGAGAGAAATTGAAGCATGTTTTGCGAATCCATACCATTAATAAAAATTTGCGGCTTATCAGCAATATTGCGTGCGCCACTTAATTGACAATTTCCATCTTAAAAAGTAGGCATTTAAGCTTATAGTGATAGCTAATATCAAAATTGATACCGAAGATTTTTTGTTATCCAGTAAACTAGTAATTTTCACTAATATACAGGACAATGTCATAGGGGAGTGAAGCATAATTCATCGTTTAAATGTCTGCAATGGTCCAGATGAAGAATGCATAGGCAATCTTTATGAAGGTATTGGACCGCAGTATACCATTCCATTGTTCTCAAGCGCAGCTTTAGAAAATATCTCACACTGACTAGTGTTAATCTCTGTTTGCTGCCACAATAATGTAAAGCAAAACTATTGCCATTCTTTTTATTGGACTACACTACTAAATGTTTTTCATATTGTACATGTATTTTGAGCCCTTTATAAGCATATGAAACGATATTGGTCTACATCAAATCCTGGTCTTCTCACATCATTCTACGCTTTTCTTAAGATTTTCGACCACATGTCAATTAATTCCAGTGGATTCTTCTAGTGATTTTATGTATACTATTGACTTGAACTTCAGAAAAAGGCCACTAATATGAGTTTACATCCGTTTTTTACTCATAGAGAGACGCTGAACATGTTGATTGAATGCCTTTTAGAGACCTGTGGTGACCTTTTTCTACTTTTTGCATACGAATAAACCTTTTAATAAACTTGGTATTAATTATACTAATATTTACAAACCCCTTACTCCCTAATTTAATGACAGTCTGCTTCAAATTCATGTTGGTGCTTACGTTTTGTTAACTTAAAGTCTATTAAGATAGAGTATTTTGCAAGGACGTTCAAATTGTCTGGATGGATCTATCCCATTTTTAAAAAAATACATATGTAACAAATGTAGACAATAAAAATAGATCAATTAGATGAAAATAAAAAAAATTATAAAATGTAACAAAAATATATTAATTAGATACCAAGGTTTCAGAAAAAAAAATGTATCTTTAAATTCCAAATTTTTTAAACTATTTGTGTTATTGTAACAGTCACCTAACCTCACATCACAGCTTAAGCCATCTTGTGGAGTTATGGAAAATGGTGAACAGCATAAAAACATCAATCTGACTCTTCAGAGTGGTTTTGTCATCGGGAGGATTTTGATATCTAATGAGAAAAAATATTATATCCAGACCGTAAAACAATACAAATTATTAAAATTTACTAGGTTTAACAAAAACTTCAAGATGCGTGTTCACTGATGAAGTACAGATATTAGATTGATAGTTTTCTACGATTCATCCTTCTAAATAACTCCAATAAATGGCGTTAGAAATTATGTGAAGTTAACGAAAGTGTTACATAACAGAATAAAACTCACTATTTTCTTCCAGAAATAAAATTTCTTGGAAACACTTAATTTTAAGCAATAATAATATAATATAATGCCTGTAATTGATATGCTTTCAGACTGTATCAACTTATAAGACAGTAGTATATGCTTATATCAATAGTAAATGTTTATCAATAGTATATGCAAAGACAATAGTAGATAGACAATAGTACATGCCAATAGACAATAGTATATGCTTATATCACACTTATTATAATAAAAGTCTTAACAGATTTTTGTAAAAGGTACCTCATTTTCATAGAAGACAATAATATATTTCGTTTAAAGAAGACAATATTAATTTATGTGTTTTTTAATTGTTGTTATTGTTTGTTACAATTGTAATGAAAATTGTCTTTTTAAAGACAATTTACAATGACATTTATTAAAAGCATTTAAAAATGTTTCCTTATTCTTAAATGTTTTCATATTCTTAGTTTTCATAATTAAATGCAATATTAATTATTTCAATGAAATCATTGTATGTTTATTTTGAGATTTCTTCATCTTGGGAAATTTGAATCAATCCATTGCATAGTCTGAGGTATTTCAAAAGTTCTCTAAGGGTAGAGTACATAATAGAGAGTTTTTGCCAATACTATATTGTTTTTCCTATGAGCATGCGTGTTAGGGAGAAAAGCTAACGGACGTCCTACGGTAACCTAACGTACGGTATGCAAAAACTCTCTAATATCCAATACTATATTGTTTATAGATTCTTTATAGATAAAATGGTCTGCTTTTTACAATTTATTTTAATGCGACCATTTATTAAGGCTTTTTATTTATTTGCCATTAAAATCAATCATTCATTAATGAATATAGATAATTAACTTATATCACATATGATAAATATCATGTAATGAGTTTTCAAAAAAATTTCATAGACTGAAAACATTTTAAAATATTTAAAACCATTCATTTTTCATACGTAGGAGGTGCATTTTTACCATGTATCGTATAATGTGATTTCTCAATAAAACTTCCTCGAAAAATGGATGTTAAAAAGAAATACCATGAAATTACTTCCTGTCTGCTCGGCGGTGCATAAATATTGAATGGAATTTCATCTTCCGCAACATTTTTAAGCAGAAAATATAATGCCGCAACCTAAAACAAAATGTTTGCTGGAAGAAAGTGTATGCATCCTCTTTCGCGCATATAATACAAATGCAATGAAAGTTTTATCATTGAACATCATTTAATTAAGTTCATTTGAATTTTGTAACTTTGTTTTAATCATGAATGCTTGGTAATTTACTTTATTTAACGGAAGTGGGGTGTAAAAATAAAACCTGTACTCAAGACTATGTAAGCTTCACCAGTTAAAAAAGGGTAGGTGAGGTAAAATAATATTAAAAAAAAAAAATTATAAAAACTTTCAATTACTTGATTACAGGAGAACAATAAATTATAATACTGAAAAAGGAAAATATGCTATGGTATTAAAAATGTACAATACAGAAAGAATAAATAAGCATTAAAAGCATGACATGAAAATATACACTGAAGTGACAAAAGTCATGGGATACCTCTTAATATTGTGTCGGCCCTCCTTTCGCCCGGCCAAGTGCAGCAACTCGACGTGGCATGGACTCAACAAGTCGTTGGAAGTCTTCTGCAGGAATATTGAGCCATGCTGTCTCGATAGACGTCCATAATTGTGAAAGCGTTGATGGTGCAGGATTTTGGGCACGAACAGACCTCTCGATGATGTCCCATAAATGCTCGATGGGATTCATGTGGGGCGATCCAGGTGGCCAGATCATTCGTTGGAATTGTCCAGAATGTTCTTCAAACCAATCGCGAACAGTTGTGGCCCGGTGACATGGCGCATTGTCATCCATAAAACTCCCATCGTTGTTTGGGTACATGAAGTCCATGGATGGCTCCAAGTGATCTCCATGTAGCTGAACATAAGCATTTCCAGTCAATGTTCGGTCCAGTGGCACCAGAGGACCAAGTCCATGCCATGAAAAAACAGCCCACACCATTACGGAGCCACCACCAGCTTGGACAGTGCCTTGCTGACAGTTTGGGTCCATGGCTTCGTGGGGTCTGCGCCACACTCGAACCCTACCACCAGCTCTTACCAACTGAAATCGTGACTCATCGGACCAGGCCACGGTTTTCCACT
Organism: Caerostris darwini; assembly: GCA_021605075.1. NCBI lineage: Eukaryota > Metazoa > Arthropoda > Arachnida > Araneae > Araneidae > Caerostris > Caerostris darwini. Next base: position 100,019 of record BPLQ01011531.1, on the reverse strand, counting down.
CATCTAGGGACCAACCGATATGCTCACGTGCCCGCGAGAGTCGCTGCAAGCGATGTCGTTCTGTCAGTAAATTCACTCGAGTCGGTCTTCTGCTGGAATAGCCCAAGAAAGCCAAATTTCTCCGCACAGTTCTAACAGACAAGTCCCTTGTACGTTCCACATTGATTTCTGCGGTTATTTGACACAGTGTTGCTTGTCTGTTAGAATTTACGACTCTTTTCAGACGTCGCCGGTCTCGGTCGTTAAGTGCAGGCGGTCGACCATTGCGGTGCCCATGATGGGATGTTATGCCTGAAATTTCATACTCTCGGCACACTCTTGACACAGTGGATCTGGGAATGTTGAATTCCCAAACGATTTCCGAAATGGCATGACCCATGCGTCTAGCTCCAACTAAAATTCCGCGTTCAAAGTCTTTTAATTCCCGTCGTGCGGTCATCATCACGTCAAAACCTCTTCACATGAATAACTTGAACAGAAATGAAAGCACTGCGCATTTATACCTGTTCTACGCGATGCTACTGCCATCTGAAAATTTGCATATTACTATCCCATGACTTTTGTCACTTCAGTGTAGTATGCCATAGTGTAAAAATACTATGGTAACTTTCAGTTTGTAGAGTATAAAATAATAAATTGCTTTTATTTAAAGTGAAAAAATGTGAGTATAGAATTCAAATAATATTTTAGAACTAATTATTTCTTGGGATGATTAATTGTTCGTTTTTCTTCTATAAAATTAATTAAATCGACGTTTTATCATCTGGTTCATGAGTTATACATTATATTGGATTGACAAGAAAGTAAGTTCGGTTTTTACCGTGTATTTAAATGCAGCTAACAGAAATTCCTTTCGTTTCAACCGTAACGTCTCGGCCCATATTAAACTTATAACGGCTTCAAGAAGAAGGCCACTTTCAGGTTCAAAGGATTAATTTATTTTTTTATTTACAACTAAAAGCACATTTGTTAGAAGAGCTTAGTTTGGAATCCTCTGATAGCGTTCAATGCTTTTATTAATGAATAGATTCGATGGATATTTTTATAACGTGTTTAAGTGTTATCGATATTTACATTATCTATAGAACGTTTCAGATGCTTTTTAACCACAAGCAACGTAAATTCAGGACAAATTATCTTTAAAAGAAAGCTCTTGAAGGCAATATCCCCTCTTAGAATGACTGTTACGAATATGTAATACAAGTTGCATGTCAAATTATACATTATACATACTGTAAACGGTTGGGTAATCAGATTGTAACTAAGTGTGATTGGGCTAAGATAGCACAAACACGAGATTAAGTTTTTATTTCAAAGATGATTGTTTTGAAATTAGACGAGCGATGCTAAACTGATAACTTTTGTGACTGTGTTGGCAATGGGAACTATAGATATGTAAGCCGCAATGTCACTCCTTTCTTTTTCTAGGTCTTTTATTATTCATTCTTCGGCAACAAGGTGAATAGAACTTTTGGCACTTTTAAGCCAGCTTGATGAGAAACTCAGCAAGCTTTGATAAACTGATTGATCTAATGTGAACTATTAATCTATGGACTAGAATATCCTTTCATTTAGCTTGAGGAGGGATTGGTTTGATTTGTTTTATAGCTCTACTGTTATTTTTTGCACACTTTAGGCTAATTAGACTAGGAACTACAGTTTAACATGGATTCCGAATCACTACCAAACATCCATGACACAGCCAGGATTCGAACCTGAAGCCTGTGGTACCAAAGGCCAGAGCGCCAGCCATTTGGCCAGCAGGCCAGAAGGGAAGAAAAGAAGAGACTACCTTAGATTCCACCCATGAGGCTAAATGTATAAATCGTCATAATAACAGTATAACAGGATCACAGAGGTACTCCCTGGGTGACGCTGAATCCTCTACATCTCTGTCATATATGTCAAATGACCTTAGGTCAAAGTGCTAATCATACGGAAACAACAACTATTTATTCTTTAAATAAATTAATGTTAATTAATTGGATAAATATAGTATTATGAGCACCTTAAAAATTAAAACCCTACTACCTTCATAAAATAAATCAACAACTGAGAAAATCAATTGCTTAGTCAAGTATCTGGATAAGATAATTTATTCAGACAAATAGACTTAAAGAGTGAGATAATTCCATCAAACAGTCTTATGTGGATGGAGACTATTTTCTTAAATATGGCCATTTTGAGAAAGTACGACTCCCCTTAAAACCCTTAACTAAGTATTTCCTCCGGAAAAGAGTCCATTCCAAACTCCAAAATCGATGGCTGTGCCGTCTCAACATGCCCTGGTTGAATCAAAACCAGAAGCTAACGATCCCAAACTTATTAAAGATTTCGAAGATCAACTTTTGGAAAATAAGATTTTCAGGCGACGCCATAATATAGTGCTCTAGGACTGGAGAAATTAGAATGTGCAAAACAGCTCTAGTTTAGTCTCGTCGCTCCAGTCTAGCTTTTAGTCTTGTTATTGTCTTGTTCTTTGTGGCGGTTTTAAGAATTTTTGATTTTGCTTCCTGGCTGAGTAGATTGAAAATTAATCTTCATCAAAGAATTTTTAACTCTAACGGAGTGTAGTTTAATCATTGAGTTTTAATGTCTATGCTCAAATTTCAGTCTGAAGTAATGTAGTCACAATGGGGTTTTTTCGAAATTTCTTGAAATTCTAACGATAGTTTGGTAAAATTCAGTGTTAAAATATATATTGTTGTTTTTATAATGTAGCTGGTGATACAGAAAGTTAATCTCTATGCAATAAGCAATGGATGCACTGCTGTTACTCATTTAGCACTACACAGGGGTTAAGTGTATCTTGAAGATATGCTATGGACATGAGTAACACTACCCCGACAATGCTCTACGATCTTGTAACGGGACCTACAGCTTTAAGAGGATTTCGAACTACTACAAGCATCCAGGGCACCGCCGGAATTCGAACCCGATATCTGGGGTACCGAGAGCCAGAGCAGTCTGTAGCTAATTAATTCAATAAATATAGTCTAATTCATCATCATCAGTGGTGCAGCAGCCCCATGGCGCGCCAAGGCCTTCTGCCTACTAACAGATTTCTGAACAAGAGGTGTTTTGTTTTTATGGGGTAGTGTTGTCACCCTTACGTCCAACGCTCTACAGTCATACTGGACCGGAACCTACAGTTTAAAGTGAAATCCGAACAGCTACAAACATCCATAGCACCGCCGGGACTCCAACCCTAAACCTGTGTCACCGACCACCAGAGCGCTATTGACTCGGCCATTGTACCCCTATTATTAGCCCCTTAAAAATTAAATCCTACTACATTGCTCAAATAAGTCAACAACTTAGGAAATCAAGTACTCAGTCAAGTATCTGGATGGGATAATTTATTCAGACAAATAGGCTTCAGTAAGATAATTTTATAAAACAGTCTTATTTGGATAGGGACTATTTTCTTGAATATTACTATTTTGAGAAAGTACGACTCCCCTTAAAACCCTTAACTAAGTATTTCCTCCGGAAAAGAGTCCATTCCAAACTCCAAAATCGATGGCTGTGCCGTCTCAACATGCCCTGGCGGAATCAAAACCAGAAGCTAACGACCCAAAACTTATTAAAGATTTCGCAGATTAACTTTTGGAAAATAAGATTTTCAGGCGACGCCATTATATAGTGCTCTAGGTCTGGACAAATTAAAATGTGCTAAACAGTTCCAGTTTAGTCAAACTCAGCTTTTAGTTTTGTTATTGTCTTGTTGTTTGTGAGGTTTTAAAAAATTTTGATTTTGTTGCCTGGCTGAGTAGATTTATAATTAATCTTCATCAAAGAATTTTTAATTCTAACAGAGTGTAGTTTAATCACTGAAGTTTAATGTCTATGTTCATATTTCTGTCTGAAGTAATTTTATCACAATGGGGAATTTTTTGAAATTTATTGAAATTTTAACAATATTTGTTTCGTAAAATTCAGTACTAAAATATATGCTTTCTTAAATTCTAATTAATTCAAATTTTTATCTATAAGAATTTAAAACTTTAAAGTCTGAATCATTGATTATTTGTAATAGAATCTAGATAATCTTCTAATTAAAATAAGGTTAATTTTAAAAATATCCTTTAAAAACTAATCTTACATGATAAAAGGGTTACAAGACCTTAAATGATATCAGGATTTTTAATTTATTACCTGTGTAATTACTGTAATTTATCAGGTTGATGTATTTATCGTTTTATTATTAATTTTAAAAATTAAATTTTATTTACTGCCTTTGTTTCACGTTTAGTAAAATCATTTATTTATTGCAGCAAATTTGTGTCTTTTCGGCAGTATCGATGGCAAATAATAAAAAAGTTTTTATTATTTGATTTTATTATTATGACCTGAAGATTAAAAATGCATGTCAAGTTTATATATATATATATACACTGAAGTGACAAAAGTCATGGGATACCTCTTAATATCGTGTCAGATGGCCTCCTTTCGCCCGGCGTAGTGCAGCAAAATCGCAGTGGCATGGACTCAACAAGTCGTTGGAAGTCTTCTGCAGGAATATTGAGCCATGCTGTCTCGATACGATGTCCATTAACAGACTTTGAAAGCGTTGAATGGTTATTTTGGGCACGAACAGACCTCTCGAATGATTTCCCATAAATCGTTATGGGAATTCATGTTTCCGATCTAGGTGGCCAGATCATTCCGAGTTGGAAATTTCAGGCATGTTCTTGAAACCAATCGCGAACAGTTGTGGACCGGTGAAATGGCGCATTGTCATCCATGAAAATTCCAGACGTTGTTTGGGTACATGAAGTCCATGAATGGCTGCAAGTGATTGTCTGTTAGTAACTGTGCAGAAGCATTTTCAGTCAATGTTTGGTCCAGTATTCCAGCAGAGGACCAAGTCCATGCCATTAAAAAACGACATCGCTTGCAGCACCATTACGGAGCCACCACCAGCTTGAACAGTTGGTGCTGAGATTTGGGTCCAATGGCTTCGTGGGGTCCGATGCGTCACGATTTCAGTTGGTAACCCTGATCAGCTCTTACCAACTGTGGACTCATCGGACCAGGCCACGGACCCAAACTGTCAGGGACCAGGCACTCACGTGCTGGTGGTGAGTCGCTGCAAGCGATGGGCTGTTTTTCAGTAAAGGCATGGACTTGGTCTTCTGGTGCGAATAGCCCAAGAAATTGCCAAATTTCGGCATAGTTGGATATCACAAGTCCCTTCATGGACTTCACGTCCCAAATTGATTTCGATGGGATTTTTATTTGACAATGTTGCTTGTCACCGGGCCACAATTTTCGACTGGTTTACAGACGTTCCGGTTCGGTCGTTATCTGCAGGCGGATCGCCACTGCGCATGAATCCCATCGGTGGGATGTTATGCCTGAAATTTCATAGGTCTCGGCAAAATCTTGACACCATCAATCTTTCAATTTGGATTTCTAACGATTTGACAGGCATGACCCATTCGTCAGAAGACTTCCAACTAACATTCCGCGTCCATGCCACGTCTTGCTGCACTTCCCGTCGCGGTCATCATCACGATATTAAACCTATCCCATGAATTGTCACTTCACAGATATATATATATGTATATATATATATATATACACTGCGCATATATATACCTGTTCACATATATATACTCACATCTATAAATTTGCATATATATATCCCATGACACACATATTATATATATATATATATATATAAATGTGTGTGTGTGTGTGTGTATAGATCTCAGTATTATTTCGTCTGCTTCATATTAAGATCGATCATATTCGAAATCCAACTTATAAAGTGAAGTGTCAAGGAAATGTTTTTGAAGTTATTGTAAAATTAGGTTATAAAACATTGAAAAAACATGAAAAATTGAAATATATACATGCATAATTTTTGTTGAAATTAGGAAAAAATGAACCGAAAAGTAGCAGAGAAATTGTTGCATTGCTAATTTCAATCTCTTTTTCGTTTTTTCAGTATTAAAATAAGAAAAAATACAGTTACTATATACAGTTATCCATTTTCCTTTCAAAAATAATTTACAAAAATCAAGATAATGGGTCGTTATCAAAAAAAATTTTAAAGTGTCTTAAAGTAGTTATTATTTCTTTTTTAACTAATCTTTGATTCAAAGTACGTAATCACTTTATTGATTACAATATCATAATCGAATTATACAATGAAACACTTTTACAATACACCTTTTTAGTTAGCATCGATTCCTCCTCTATCAATTGCTGTCATACAATCCATCATTAATATATATATATAAATCCTGACATAAGCTGATAAAACAAAACATTGTTTAAAACAACACAAACAACTACATTGTTTATCTTATTTTTCAGATTGTTCTCCACACAAACTTATTTTTATCATCTTCCTAAAGATACACATAAAAAATATCTAACGTAAAATACATATATATAAAAAAAGACTTGCTTTTCTTAAACTTACATCCTGTTTTTTGAAAAAAAACCTTACAGTCAATAAATTGCCAAAACAAGTTTAGATCCTGAAGAGAAGGAAATTCCAATATTCCTCATCCAGTCTCTTCCCCTCCTGGTATGACAAAATTCCGTTAAAACACCAACTGTTCAATCACGTCCCCTTAACAAATTTACGATGGAGTTTCGTGTTCGTTCCCGCCAATCCTTGTTTACTTCTTCGCGACCAATCAACTTCGTTCTTATTTATTAAGTTAAGTCTATTGGTTTTCCCTGTTGTTTGCCATACCCATAATCCTCTCCACTTAAGGATTAACTTGTAGATCTTGTGAGATGTCCATTTTTGCTGGTTGGGCAAAAGAAAAGTTAGTGTGATTTCTGTTGGTCCATATACGTTTTGATAAGTTTGCTTTTGGTTTGTCAACAAAATGAGTTACTAATTTTCGACGTAGAGTATATGTATATATATATATATATATATATAATAAATGACAACACAAAATTCCATCAAGTTTGTATCACTTTATCGTAAAAATATTCTAACAAGGCTAACATATTTTCAAATAATAATATTAAAACCCATTAATAATGTTACAAGCCGCTTTATTGCCATTACATGGCGTCAATTCAACAATGAAGTTTGTGTCAACATAGCATTATGGGATGGCAGAAAACTTTCCAGTGATCCAATTATGTGCTTCTTTCGGACAGAAGTCGTTCTTGACAACCAATCGTATTTTTACCTGATATCAATACAGCATGAGTTTTGAAGATTATAAAACAGAATGACTATTTATATAATGCATTTTGGATTCAAAGAGCGAAAGAAATACAATAATAATTATTTATATAAAATGTAAATGTAAGATATTTAAAACAGATTTCTGGTACAAGTATATATATATATATATACATATAACAATAAATTCCAACTTAAAATTGCACCAAGTTTGAGACGTTTTAACGTTTATTGTAAAAAAGCATCCTAACAAGGATAACACATTTTCAAATAATAATTTCTGTAATAGTAATAAATCCAATTAATAATGTTACAAGCAGCTTCAGTGACATTACTTCGCAGCAATGACGTTTGTTTCAACGTAGCATTATGGGATGGTAGAAATTCTTCCAGTGATCCAATTATATGCGTCTATCTGACAGAAGTCGTTCTTGCAAACCAATCGTATCTTTCCTGATATTAATACAGCATGAGTTTTGATGAATATAAAGCAGAATGATTATATATATAGTCCTTTCATATGGTAATTTCGAATATATACACTCATGTCCATAAATTAAGGATAATGAAGTTCAGGCAAAGAAAGAGACAGAAGCAAAACAAATTTAACTTATTTGTAAAGTCTATTTATTCAACAAAAGGTAAAGAGCAAAAAAGATGCTATATGTTTGACATAATTAAAAAAAAATTGCGATTTTTACTCCCTGGAGCAAATTTCAAAAAAGAACCTATTTACAAAAAACAGTATAACATGGTTAGTATGATGGTTAATATGGAGCATGTCTCCCGGACGATGCAATACAGGCCTTACAACGCCTAGGCATGCTGAGTATCAAATTATCAATCTGATCTTGGGGAATATTACACCACTCATCAAGCAATGCCCTCCGAAGTTCCGGTTGACAGGTGGGAGGGGGTTGACGGGCTGCAATTCGTCGGCCAAGCATATCCCACACATGCTCTATTGGATTCAAGACCGGTGAGTATGCTGGCCAATCCATACGGGTGATATCCTCCAATTGAAGGCATTCGTCTGCAATGTTTGCACGGTGAGGACGGGCGTTGTCATCCATAAACAGAAATTCAGCACCCATGGCGCCCCGAAACAAACGTACATGTTGTTCCAGAATGACATCCCGATAGATGTGGCCTGTCATCGTTACACTCTAAACATGCAGGTCAGTTCTGGAACTATGAATAATTCCTCCCCAAACGAGCCATCCTGCACCACAGTAATGGTGTCGTTCAATGGTGTTCTCTTGGTGGTAACAGGTACCTGGCGCTCTCCATATGAAAGTCCGTCGAGAATCAGACTGCAAACTAAACCTGGACTCGTCGGGAAACATCACACAAGACCACTGTTGCGGTGTCCACAATGCATGCTCTCTACTCCAGGTTAATCGCAGGCGATAGTGAGTTGCGGTAAGTGGAATACATCTGACAGGCCTACGAGCATATAGACCAATGTACCCTAAGCGTCTGCACACGGTCTGCCTTGAAACTGTCGTACCGGTAGCTGAAGAGATCTGGCGAGACAAGTCTGATGCCGTGCTCCGTCTGTTTCTTTTGGCAGTAACTGCTAAATACCGTTGTAACTCGGGGGCGACTTGTGCTGTAACATCTACTCACATTACCATCATCTTGTAATCGTTGCCAAGCCTGGAGATGACACTCTGGGCGATTCCAAGTTCCTCGGATACTTCCAGCTGGGTACGTCCACATTCCAGTCGTCCGATAATTCTACCTCGTAAAAAATCATCCGAATGCTTCCTTTGTGCCATAACTATGCTTTTATTGCACTGAAAGGCTTTTAAAGCGCTTGTGAACAATTTTACTTCTTTGCCATCATTCCTTATATACCCCTCTCTTACACTCTCGTCTTTGTGACGTACTATCCGCGCCATCTGGTGGTTTCCAGTAATTTGCCTATTCTTCTTCAAGATGTGTGTGATAATTCTACAGGTGAAATTTTTATTTTAGAGTTCAATTTCTGTGTGATTCTGAATTATCCTTAATTTATGGACATGAGTGTATTTATATCGTATTTGAGTGTAAAACAGCAATATTAAATGTTTGTTCTTTCTTTAAAATATAAATACAAGGTATTTAAAGCAAATTTATGTTACAAATCCAGCCTGTTTAATATTAATGTGCTATAAATATGATGTTTAGATATAGAATAATCCTAAAAATAAGAAACCGTTGTATTATTTGATCTCCTAATAAACTGTACCTGTTAATTTTTCGTTTTCAATTTTTGTTAAGATTGTACATGACATTAATTTCTGATATATGTATTTAGCAATATCATATGTTTATTTTAATTAATGAAATTCTAATAATAAACTGTTTTTAATTTTTATAACTTCTCTATAACTTTTGAGATAATTAAAAATACTACATAAATATTTTCCATTTAATACCTGCTTCTGTAGATATATTATTTATTTATTTAATAATATTTCGTATTTCATGCGATTATTTAAAAAATTTCTGTAACTTTTATTGGTTATTAAGTAAAAATTAGCATTTATTACTTAATAGCAAAATAAGATGGAATAATTTAAAATATTAAAAAAAAACAATGTATAAAAGATTCGTCCGTTTTGTTCTCTCAAGCTTTAATGAGGTTATATTAGCATAGATTTATTTATCTGGTTAGATCTTTTTATGTTTTGAATCATGTATTAAAATAAATTGAAAGTGTACTTAGATTTGCTAAATTTATTATTAAATAACTGCTTAATAAGTTTGTGTACTGTGAAAATAATTCTTTATTTAAAGAAACAACATATCAAACTTATTACAAAAGTAATTTTTAATTTATTTTTAACATTTTCATCCTTAATATTAGTTACCTTTATAAGATTATTAGATTTTTATATTATTTATATCACTTATTATCATTTATACTATTCATTTTCTTATTTTTATATTTGTTTTCCTTTTCTTTGCATTATAACATTCTGTTCCATTTCTGATTTTTCTCTTTTAACAAGGTTTCTTTAGATGTAAAATTAATAAATTCCATTAGATAGAATTTTTCTATTATCAACAAAATTTTTTTTCTATTATGTAATATATAAATAAGCATGTTTTTTTCCTAACTTGATTCATGTGAATTGTATATTAATTTTTTGTACACTTTAATAAATAATTGAGAGATTTACTGCCTTGATTATTAGTAAATGTGTTTGTTCTTTATTTAAAGAAATAGGAAATCGTAGAGAATCAATTTTAACATTTTCATCATTAATATGTGTTAGTTTCAAAGATTGAGCTAATCTGCTTATTTCCGTTTTGGTTGTATTTCAATTTTCTATTCCATTTCTCGAAGAATAAATTTTCTATCAATGTTGGGTTTTTTTTTCCGTTTTGCTGAGCTCTTAATTTCTATTAATATTTATTTCTTTTCGTATAAATTAATATTTTTTTTGTAAAGAAACTTTTTCTGTAATGTTTTATGAAATTAAAAAAAAAATATTTATATGCATACACTCTAAATAAATGAACATTTTTGCTGTCAAAATTTGAATGAGTTATCTTAATATGTTTTTAATTGTTTAATTCTTCTTTATACAATTTTACAATAAATTTAAACTGATTTAAACTGTACATAAATTTATTACACTGCATACTACATAATCTTCTTACTACAAAATATGCTTCATTAGAAGTGTTTCTTTATTTAGAAAAAAATATAAGATTATATTTTTTCATAGCATTTTCATTTTTGTAAAAAAATTATTTGTCTAAAAATCCTTTTCTTCATTCGACATTTACAGGGCATTTTTTCCCCATTTTTTATCAACCTTACAAAAAATATTGTATATAAATAATTAATTGATTATTTTGTGTAATTGTGATATCTTTATTCTTAATAATAATAAATAACAGTGACACATTTCACACAGATGTCAGGGACAGTGCCAGCAACCTAAAAACGAAAAAAAAAAAATTGAAATTCCTTAATCCCCGGGAATTTTAAATTGGTCTTACTTTTTGGACACAGTAGTACATTATTTATCAAATGCACATTTTAAAAATATTGCTTCTTAAAATCTGAGTTTTTAAATATATGGAACAAGAAAGCATTATGGGTAAATAAAAAATAATGTGATCATAATTTATATAGTTGCACAGAAATAAATTTGTAATTTATATACATCTTTTTAATGAATAATGACAAAGCACCTAATTATGTTAAATCAATGAATAATAATTTCGTTATTCATTAACTTAACTTGGTGCTTTGTCCTTATATATATATATATATGATTAATGGCAAACACACCAAGATACTAAACAGATATGAATACAAAACAAACAGCTATCCAGTTGTTAGTAAAAGAATACTATTGACGCATCATTATTTGGTGGAAAACCTATACCTGCTAGCTTACTAATTGGATCAATCTACCATCTGTATGACCAAAATGCATATACACTGAAGTGACAAAAGTCATGGGATAGCAATATGCAAATTTTCAGATGGTAGTAGCATCGCGTAGAACAGGTATAAATGCGCAGTGCTTTCGCAGAGCTTTCATTTCTGTTCAAGTTATTCATGTGAAGAGGTTTTGACGTGATGATGATCGCACGACGGGAATTAACAGACTTTGAACGCGGAATGTTAGTTGGAGTTGGAGCTGGACGCATGGGTCATGCCATTTCGGAAATCGTTAGGGAATTCAACATTCCCAGATCCACTGTGTCAAGAGTGTGCCGAGAGTATGAAATTTCAGGCATAACATCCCACCATGGACAGCGCAGTGGTCGACCGCCTGCACTTAACGACCGAGACCGGCGACGTCTGCAAAGAGTCGTAAATTCTAACAGACAAGCAACACTGCGTCAAATAACCGCAGAAATCAATGTGGGACGTACAAGGGACTTGTCTGTTAGAACTGTGCGGAGAAATTTGGCTTTCTTGGGCTATTCCAGCAGAAGACCGACTCGAGTGCCTTTACTGACAGAACGACATCGCTTGCAGCGACTCTCGTGGGCACGTGAGCATATCGGTTGGTCCCTAGATGAATGGAAAACCGTGGCCTGGTCCGATGAGTCACGATTTCAGTTGGTAAGAGCTGATGGTAGGGTTCGAGTGTGGCGCAGACCCCACGAAGCCATGGACCCAAACTGTCAGCAAGGCACTGTTCAAGCTGGTGGTGGCTCCGTAATGGTGTGGGCTGTTTTTTCATGGCATGGACTTGGTCCTCTGGTGCGACTGGACCGAACATTGACTGGAAATGCTTATGTTCAGCTACTTGGAGATCACTTGCAGCCATTCATGGACTTCATGTACCCAAACAACGATGGGGTTTTTATGGATGACAATGCGCCATGTCACCGGGCCACAACTGTTCGCGATTGGTTTGAAGAACATTCTGGACAATTCCAACGAATGATCTGGCCACCTAGATCACCCGACATGTATCCCATCGAGCATTTATGGGACATCATCGAGAGGTCTGTTCGTGCCCAAAATCCTGCACCATCAACGCTTTCACAATTATGGACGTCTATCGAGACAGCATGGCTCAATATTCCTGCAGAAGACTTCCAACGACTTGTTGAGTCCATGCCACGTCGAGTTGCTGCGCTTCGCCGGGCGAAAGGAGGGCCGACACGATATTAAGAGGTATCCCATGACTTTTGTCACTTCAGTGTATAATGAGTGATAACATCATATATTGCCCCATTCTAAAATGGATACATATTTTTATTCTTGAAGGCTGGTGGAAGGAATATGGCTTAGTATTTTTTCCCATTTTGATTGTTCTATTTTGTTTTTAATGTTCATCGTCTTTACTAAAAAAAAAAGTTGGGGAGGTGAATTCTTACTCATTTGTAAATTCGGCAAAACTACTTTTATACATCTTAAAACTTAATATCTATGGACAACCCAATTATTCTTGAATTTGATATTATACTATAATAAGAAAGAGGTAGAGATATTCTCTTCAAAATAAAATTTAATATTTATAAATAAATATTTAATAAAAAATTCAGAATTATTCGATTGTAATTATGTAGTCTCTTGGATATTCAAATATCATTATAGACAAAACTTATTATTAAGGTATATGAATCGAAATTTACTAAGCTTAATCAGATCATCATGAGAATTTTAGAATTAATTAGATTAAATAAATGATAATATATTTTTAATATAGAAAACATTTTGTCATTCATAGAAGATCATTCATGTATCTTCGTTGCTCATCATCTTAGATCAATATTGTTGGTACTCTTTATCAATTTTTAATTCCAATAAAACTAGGATATTTTTGGCTACAAAAATCACAAGTAATCTAAAAAAAAATATATTTTAATTTATCGAAATTAAATTTGTAAGCTGTAATAGCTTTTTCTGAGTTTTATAATTAATCTACTTTCTCATCGTTTCATTACTTTGCCGACATATTTGATTTATTCATCACGATATCAATAAACTTTCGTATCGCATGCGCAATAGTGGAATATTTCCCATGATCATGCTCGATAAGAAGAAAAAAATTAACGAATGAATAACAGAGAATAAAAGACGGTATGAAAAACTCTCTAATATCTAACTAATAGCCTTATTATTAAACTGTAATATTTCTTTTAGCATTTTACAATCAAAAATAGTAAGACTGACAAAGAAAAATTTATTATTCGCGTGAAAAAACTGGCTCTACTGTAAATCAATCAGAATTTTTGTAAAAGAGATTCATTTTAAAATTAATAAATTTTATAAGATCAATAATATTTTGATGCTTCATAAATTCATCAGTTTTGGGAAAACACTATATGACTTTATTTATGCATTTTTATCTAAGATATTAAAGTGTTTTTCAAATTAATTATCAGAAAGCTCCAACTATATTTAGCCCAAAAGTGACTTGATTCTACCATTTCACAAATAATACCATCACTTTTCTTTTTTTTATGTATTTTTTTTATTTAATTTATTTTTATGTATTTTATCTCATACATATTTAATTTATGGACATTCTTTTTACCTGAACCATTTTTAGAATTTATTGAGTATTGAACTAGCTACTGTGTAATGAATAGTGAATCTTTATATTTAAATCAAGTACAATAACTTCGACACAAATGTGTGGAAATTCCACCACATTCGATCACAAAACAGCCTATCAGAAAGCTCCAACTATATTTAGCCCAAAAGTGACTTACTCTACCATTTCCTGACGAACGGAATAACTGACCTCATGAAATCCAAACTCCTCAGGTGTCGTAAAACGTAGGTGGGCGAAGGAACCTGCTAAATCATTCCGGCGTATTAATAGGATGGACAGGAGTTTGCTAAGTTAATAGGACGTGGGCTCATAGGGGACAAAGTAAGAGCAAAAGGGATAGGGGTGTCCTAGAGTGCTGTTGATGGATTAGTTGGTCTTCAACTTCGACCTAATGCATTAGTAGAAATGGAATTCTGGTGTAATATTTTGGAAGACGTTTGTTTTATGGGGGATAAGTTTTTTAAATTTGTATAGTGATGGTATCATATGTCATCTGCTAAAATTCTGTATGTTATTAACTTTTTAAAAGGCGAATTTTTCGAGGTATGCAAAAATAGATTCCTTTATATTTGTTTAAATCAATACAAATGTAATGTCCTTATGTGACTATTGCAATTTCATGATAAATAACGAGTAAAAAAATTACTATGGAACATAAAATTTTTTTTACATTTTTCACGAATATAAAGAGTTAATCTGAAATAATTTTCGTAAATGAATCATCAAGATATTTTCAATTTCATTTTAAGGATATTTACATAGAATTATATATATTTTTCACAAATATAATGAGTGCCTCTAGCACAGTTCTCGTAAATAAATCATCAAGATATTTTCAGTTTCCTTTTAAGGATATTTGCATAGAAATAGAAATACACATAGCAATACCATGTCTATGAAATATAAATACATGTGTCTTTCTATGAAATAGAAATGCACATATGAATACACATATGAAATAGAAATACACATAGAAATACTTTGTAAATATCTTTTCCTGTATTCTATTGGTTACTATTAAGACATGCAGAAAGGTAAACGGATATCTTTATTTTTTTATTATTTCCGAATTTTTCAACGTTCTCAATTTCATTATTTCAATGGTGAAACATGAAACCGAATTTCTCTCTCTATGTGTTTGCCCAAAAGTTATTATTTTTATAAAATAAATTAGTCTTCTAATGTGACTAGTATCGTTTTGTAAATCAAATTGCATTAGATAGAACAGATATTTATAAAATATGCCGAATGTTTCTTATCTTCTGGAAATTTTGGGAACATTATTAAATATTAGTGAAAAGGTTAACACCCATCTCATGCTAAGATTCAAACCATTTCTAAAAACATTTCTTGATACTTGTTGGCCTTTTGTAGTAAACTCCTAGTGATTTCTAGATAGTATTCTAAATCCTCTAACATTGCTAAATATCTCTCTAAGTAATTATATAGACAAAGTTTCTTACATTACCTCCAAGTTCACCAAATTTGTCGCCAACTTGTGAATATGTTTAGTGTTTCGCAATGTATAGCATTTGATTAATATATTTACTTACAAAACGAAAGCATTTTTCATTGTAAATGAGAATAATCAAAATGTTTTATCAATAATAACTATAAAAACTATCAATTAACTAAGAATAAGCAATATTGAGAAATATATCCAAATGGGCCTCATCAGATAAGTCTTAAAACTACCTGAAGCAAAAATTAAACCAGAACTTAAAGCCTAAATCTTAAGCCAGTTTAAAATCAATGTAACATTATTAATTGAAATTAACTTACTGAATATAAGAAATTATTTACATGTTTGCAGGAAGTTTTAACGTCCAGTTTTCAGTCCATAATATCCAAATATAAATTTAACTAATAACATGCTGTGCTCAAAGCTTAAAACTACCTTAAGCAAAATTTCAGTTATTGACTAGGTACCACACACTATCATGACAACCAAACAAAGGAGGCCACATCTGACATCTTCATCCATCTCCAACTTGGTTTCCATCCCCCACCCTGACATCCGGCATAATTTTCTCCGTTGGATCGTCGCCCGAATTGCCAGCTCATTATTAGATTAAAGGAATCTTGATTAGATCAGCGCGTAACTTGGTTGGAAAATTCTGCCTTCAATTATGCTCTCGGACATCATTTGATTTCGGATATCACGACAAGCAAATTTGGAAGAGGATTCGAAATTGAATTTCCTGCGGTGTATAAATATTCTACAGCTAGCCATTTGAGATACGGGGGAGCCGAATAACAGTTAATCAGATAAAGGAACCTTAATTAGGGAAATATGAACCTTTTCTCCGTAGTACAATGGGATAAATAGAATAAAGAACATTATAAAGGCGCATTTCATGTATTACATTAGATGTGCAAATACAAAAAAATAATAATAATAAATAAATAATTCGAAGGAAAGATGTTCTGAATTTGTTTCAAATATATTAAGTAAAAAAACTATTTAAAAGAATATGATGAAACATAAAATATATAATTTTTCATTTAAATGGTAATGCATATAAAACATTTCTTATTCTAAATTCCTTAAAAATTAAAAATTCCAAGATTTTCCTTAGACTAGCCTTTTATAGTTATGCTCGTATGCTGTATTTCTTTTTATTGAACATCGGTAAGCTTAGTATTGCATACATATGTTCACATTAGTATACGTATATTCACGAACAGCCACAGTCAGACGATGAGGAGTGGATATTACCTTCCGAAAGGTGTATTAGGGCTGTAACATGTTTACTCCTTTATCAATAACCAGGAAGATTATTTTAAAAAAATAGCAAAAAAAACCTTATTTTACTTTATTAAAATTCATATTCGGTGTAAACCTCGCTACTACCAGTGAACAACGCTTTCTCCAATTGACTTCTTCTACATTCATATAGATAGTTATTGCAACCTTTTCTTAAAAGGGTTCATCAATGCTGAAATTCTCCAGCCAGATATTCCAGTCTAAAAGTAGTATATAACCAGTCTAAAAGTTTTTTTAATTATTATCTTCCACATCATTAAGGTATCTAAAATTAGAGAAAATAGTGTATTCTAGAAGGATTTCTAGTGGACGAAAAAGCATGCCGAATAATGCATTATTGGTTTCAATGCCAACCAAAAGAATCTTTTTATTTATTTTTTTCCAGAAAATTTGATGCACTTTGTAGACATTGAAAAACTTGTTTTGATCCTAAGGGAAAATATTCAGTAAAATGCGGTGTAGCTGTTTCACATTTGCTGAATAAATTATTTGTAAAAATATTTTAAATGTTTTCTTAGACGGAGCCTTATATAATTATAGTCATATGCTGCATTTTTTTTGTTGAACATCATCAGTTCCACATATTTATGCCACGAACAGCTACAATCAGGCGAAGTGGAATGGTTATTACCTTCGGAAGGTGTATTAGGATTGTAACGTGTTTACTATTTTATCAATAATCAGAAAGATTATTTAAAATCAATAACAAAAAAAAAGCATATTTTACTTTAATAAAATTCAAATTCGGGGTAGACATCGTTCCTTCCCGTGAACAACACTTTCTCTAACTGACTTCCTCTACATTCATATTGATAGTTATGGCAACCCTTTCTAAGAAGAGAGCACCAATGCTGCAATTTTCCAGCCAAATGTTATACTAGCAAAAGACGCCATATATTATAAGGTTAGTGACACCTGATTTAAATATTTGGGACCCACACTTTATACATGCTGTCATAATCACACTGTCACTGGTGCTGTCACAATTAAGTCTCCGCGTTTCGTGACTGCAATGGACATTCGAATCCAAACCCTACATGTTTATTCCTATATCTATAACCAGGAAGATTATTTAAAACCAATAACAAAAAAAATTTTACTTATTTTAGGATATACACCACTGAGTGAAGCCAGCTAAATGTTATACTAGCCAAAGGCGCCAGATATTACAAGCTACTAGCACGGAAAAACGTGTTATCTAAATTAGGGTCTAGTTATCTATACATTATTTATACTAAATTACAGTCTTAGTTATTCCCACACTTTATATTATGTGACCCACACTTTATACGTGCAGTCACAATTGGGCCTGAATGGCCGAGTGTCTATTGCTCTGGCGCTCAGTGCCACAGGTTTCGGATTCGAGTTCCATGAATGTTTGTTGTGGTTCGGAATCCACTTTAAGCTGTAAGAGAATCCACTTTAAGCTGTAATATGACTGTAAGAGTGTCACGGAGCCATGTCATACCTCTACCTACGGGTGCTCTATCGCAACAGAACTTGTCCTCTTTCCCTTCAACCATGAGTCTATATGGGTTCGTGGGCTTGGATTAGATTTTTACCCAAATGAGTTTGATACAATTGAGTTTGTTCGTTTAGGGGCTGCAATGGACATTCGAATCCAAGCCCTACAATACGTTAGTAGCTTAAGTTACCAATGGACAATCATAAATATAATTTTCAGAAAACTTTTGCATGACGACTTACCATGGATAAAATTAATGACGAAGAAAAATGTACAAGATGTACTAAAACTAATTTCCCTTTACCAATATTTAACTGAATAAATAAATTTGAACCAGCGTTCACCCTATGATTTATGGTATATCTGCTGCCAAAATTAAGACAGCTTATTTTGGACTACAGTTTTACCACTCAACCTTATTTTTTTTTTTTTAAAAAGCAAAATAAGAAATTGCCAAAGCGTGTTCAATAAATCTTCGTAATTGCCAAATGGAAAGATATTAACTTTGGTACGGGTTCATTAATTTTAAAATTCTTGAAAGGTGCAGTTAATCTTTCGGGTGACGGTAATAAATTTCAATAAGTGCAGTAATGAAATTAGTAGATACAAAGTAATGTTAATTACTTAATGCAACCATTTTTCGTTTAATTTTACTTTTAAATTAATAAATCATGTACTACAGCAATACGTATGTTCTTTACAAGGACGTAAGGGGCACTCCAGAGCGTTAATTGGGAATATCATGTAATTTATTACCATCATTAAGAAATATGCATAAATAACATAATATTTAGTCTATCTCTGGAAAATATAAAATATATGTTATGAAAATTAGCTATCAAGGAAATCTGCATTTCCTTTTTATTAAAATTTAAAAGTGTTTAAAATAAAAAACAGAAATTTAATCGTTTCTGTTGTTATGATCTTTTTTTATATTTTCATTTTTCAAAATATAAGATTTAATAAATATAAGATTTAATAAAGACTTGCAATTCACAACTTATCTAACCTCACCTAATTAATATTTTTGACAGAAAATAAGTATCATAAAAGATGAAATACATTTTCCTTTTACAGTTTAGTTAGTTTTAGTTATTCATAGAGTTTTTTTCTTAATTATCCGTTTCTTTTCTTTTTTAGTTTACACAATTCTGTAGCAATCACGTATGTATTTAAAGAAGCAAATAGTATACTTATTCCTATTTTTTTCTATTTATATGGTCTTTTAAAAAAAATTCTGTATTGACTTTTAAAAGCACAATTTACTTCTAAAAATCGCAGTTTTATTAACACAATTAGTAACCTGAAACATGCATAATCATACTGCTCTTGGTTCAATGCTCGTTGATTCCAGTGATAATTATCAGTTTTTTTTTCTTAATTATCAGCTTTTTTCTATTTTAGTTTTTAGAATTCTGTAGCAATCACGATTGTATTTAAACAAGCAAATAGGACAGTTATTCCTATTTTTTTCTATTTATATAGTCTTCTAAAAAATAAATTTCTACATGGACTTTTAAGTACAATTTACTTTCAGAAATCGCTGTTTTATGAACACTCACTTGCCTGAAATTTGCATAATCATACTGTTCAAAGCTCGTTGACTCCAATGATAATTATCAGTTTTTTCCCCCATAATTATCAGTTTGAATCTATATCAGTATGATTATACATGCTTCAGGCCAGTGAATGTGGTAATAAAACTGCGATTTTTGAAAGTAAATTCGGCTTAAAAGTCCATACAGAAATTATATTTCTTAGAAGACAGAACTGTGCCAATAGAATAATAAAAATAACTGCATTATTTGTCTGTTTAAATCCATACGTGATTGCCACTGAATTGTATAAACTTATCACCTCTTTTATTTTGCAGCAGTTAGGCTCCCATCAAAAACCCGCTGGCGAAATTTGATTTCCTGCATTAAAAAAAGGCAAAATAAAACTACGCATACAAAAAAAGAAGAAATTTGAAATATAACCTGTCTGGGTCCGTCTGTTGATAAAAGCACTCCGGTGATAGATGTGCAAAATATTTGGAGCCCTGTATTCCAACAGTCAAATACGGACTAAGTGCATTTTATCACGAAGGATCGAATATCCTCAAGTTACGAGATATTTAAATACCAGCCTTGAAGGATTTTGTTTGGCATTTTGGAAAAGGATTTGTATAAATATTTGACACGTGTTGGGAGTTCTGAAATCAGTTTTTTTATTCCCCTATCAGTTTCCTTTGATTGCAAGAAACCTTTCAATAAAATGAAGAAATAATTAAAAACTGAAAATATTTATTTTGATTCCATTTGTATTTCGAAAATATTTATAGAAATATCGATTTTTGAGTTAATAGAGAAAAGAAAAATATCACAATGGTGTAATTTTAAATACGATTCGATTGAAGATGGAAAAGACGAAATTTGCGATTGATAAATTGCTAATATCAAATAAATTCATACAGAAATTAATTTTCTTAGAAAGCCATATAAATATAAAAAATAGGAATAATTGCATTATTTTCTTGTTTAAATCCATATTTGATTGGTACCGATTGCTTCAGTGATAATTATCACTGAAGTCAACGAGCTTTGAACCTAGAGCAGTATGATTATGCATGTTTCAGAACAGTGAATGTGTTAATAAAACTACAATTTTTGAAAGTAAATTATGTTTAAAAATCTATACAAAAATTATTTTTTTTTAGAATATATAAAAACAAAGAAATAATTGCATTTTTTGCTTGCTTAAATTTATACGGGATTGATACCGAATTGTATAAACTAAATGTTCTAAGTTCAAAGCCCGTTTACACCAGTGATAATCCTAAGAATTTTCTTCTTTAATTAATACAATTCGGTAGCAATCACGTATGCAATTAAACAAGCAGTTACTACAGTTATTCCTGTTTTTTTCTACTTATAAAGCATTTTGAAGAAAATTAATTTCTGTATAGACTTATAAGCACAAAATGCTTTCAAACATCGTAGTTTTATTCACACATTCGGTGGCTTAAAACATGCATAATCCTAATGCTATACGTTCAAACTGATATATATGGGGAAAATACTGATAATTATCATTGAAGTCAACGAGATCAACTTGATCTACAGCAGTATTATTGCGCATGTTTCATACCAGCGAATGTGTTAATATATGTGCATGCGAATGTGCTTGAAAGTAAATTGTGCTTAAAAGTCCATACGAAAATTAATTTTCTTAGAAGGCCATATAAGAATAATAGAAATAAGGGCATTAATTGTCTGTTTAAATCCATACGTGATGGCTACCGAATTGTATAAACTTATCGCTTCTTTTATTTTGAAAAGTTAGGCTCCCATCAAAACCCCGCTGGCGAAGTCTGATTTCCTACAGTAAAAAAGGGCGAAATAGAAATACGCATACAAAAAGAGGAAGAAATTTTAAATATAACCTGTCTGGATCCGTCTGTTGATAAAAGCACTCCGATGATAGATGTGCAAAATATTTTCAGCCCTGTATTCCACCAGTCCAATACGGACCAAGTGAATTTTATCACGGAGGATCAAATATCCTCAAGTTACGAGATATTTAAATACCAATCTTCAGAGATTTTGTTTTTAATTTTGGAAAAGGATTTTTATAAATCTTTGACATGTGTTGGCAGTTCTGAAATCAGTTTTCTATCCCCCTATCAGTTTCCTTTGATTGTAAGAAACTTTTCAGTAAAAATGAAGAAAATTCAAAACTGAAAACATTTATTTTGATTGCATTTCTGTTTTGAAAAATTTATAGAAATATCGATTTTTGAGTTATTAGAGAAAAGAAGAATATCACAATGGTGTACTTTTCAATACGATTCTATTAAAGCTAGAAAAGACGAGATTTGCTATTGATAAATTGGTGAAATCAAATCAATAAAAATATTTTCAATTTTGAAATAATTTTAAATTTGATTTTCTAAAGAATAAAAAAAATAATACCAAAGTATATTTTATTAAGTTTAAGACATGATATACCATGACATGAAAACACTCTGCAGAGTTACTGAAAGACTATTTCAATTGTTAAAGTTAAAAAAATATGGAAGCATAGCCAATTTTAAAATAGTAATTTAAGCATAGATCTTTTTTTTCTTCCATTTAACATATTACAACAAATTAATCTGAAAATTATGGTTATTAAAAAAATAGTCCTAAAATTGCAAACTAAAAAAAATTCAAATTTCTGATAAAATTTCAGATTTCTCTAAACTAAATAAATATTATATTGTGTGAACATGATGTTATGATGTCGCCGAAAGTATAAATCAAACAGGTGAAGTTAATGCTTGTTAAAAGTGGAAAATATATAGGTTTCAAAACTTAAAACCATTGAAATGATGGAAATACTGAATTAAAATTTTTTAAATTTTTTTGAAACTTTTAAAGAAGAAAAAAACTGATAATTATCATTGGAATCAACGAGCTTTGAACCTAGAGCAGTATGATTATGCATAACTAAGCGTGAATTTGTTAATAAAACTGCGATTTTTTAAAGTAAATTGTGCTCAAAAATTAATTTTCTTAGAAAGCCATATAAATAGGAATAATTGTACTATTTCCTTGTGTACATCCAAACGTGACTGCTACCGAATAGAAGAGGAAAAAACTGATAATTAAGAAAAAACATTGGTAATTATCCCTGGAGCCATTGAGCTTTGAACAAAGAGCAATATTATTGTGCATTTTTCAGGTCAAAATTATTATTATATTGTGTAATTAATATTATTTATTTATTATATTGTGTAAATAAAATTTAAATATTTGAAAGTAAATTGTGCTTGAATTCCATGCAGAAATTAATTTTCTTAAAAAACCCATATAAATATAAAAAAAATAACTGCATTATTTGCTTGTTTAAAGTCATACGTGATTGCTACCGAATTGCATAAACTAAAGAATCAAAAAACCAATAATTATCACTGGAGTTAACGAGCTTTGAATCTATAACAGTATGATTATGCATGCTTCACGTCAGTGAATGTATTAACAAAACTTCGATTTTTAAAAGTAAATTGTGGTTAAAAATCCATACAGAAATTAACTTTCTTAGAAGACCATACAAATTGAATAATAAAAATAACTGCATTATTTCTCCGTTTAAATCCATACGTGATTGCTACTGAATTGTATAAACTTATCACTTCTTTTATTTCGCAAGAGTTAGGCAGCCATCAAAAACCCGCTGGCGAAGTCTGATTTCCTATGGTAAAAAAGAGCGAAATAGAAATACGCATGAAAAAAAAGAAGAAGAAATGTGAAATATAACCTGTCTGGATCCGTCTGTTGATAAAAGCACTCCGCTGATAGATGTGCGAAATATTTGGATCCCTGTATTCCATCAATCAAATACGGACTAAGTGCATTCTATCACGGTGGATCAAATATCCTCAAGTTACGAGATATTTAAATACCAATCTTGAAGGATTTTATTTGGCATTTTGGAAAAGGATTCTTATAAATATTTGACATGTGTTGGCAGTTCTGAAATCAGTTTTTTTATCCCCCTATCAGTTTCCTTTGATTGTAAGAAACTTTTCAGTAAAATGAAGAAAATTCAAAACGAAAAACATTTATTGTAATTGCATTTGTATTTTAAAAAAAATTATAGAAATATCGATTTGTGAGTTAATATAAAAAAGAAAAATATCACAATGGTGTAATTTTATATAGGATTCTATTGAAGATGGCAAATACGAGATTTATGTGTGATAAACTGCTGAAATCAAAGAAATAAAAATATTTTCAATTTTGAAGTAATTTCAAATTTGATTTACTAAACAATAAAAAAAACTGAGTAAATATCAAAGTAAAATTTATGTTGTTTAAACATGTTAAGACATGACGAGAAAATCTCTAAACTTACTGAAAGATTATTTCAATTGTTAAAGTTAAAAATGACTTAGAAGTGTTACCAATTCCAAAACAATAATTTAGAACAGATATGTTTTTCTTTCATTTGACATACTACAACAAATTATTCTGAAATTCATGGTTATTAAAAAAATAGTCCTAAAATTGCAAACTAAAAAAAATTTAAATTTCTGATAAAATTTCAAAATTTCAGATTTCACTAAGCTAAATAAATATTATAATGTGTGAACATGATGTTATGATGTCGCCGAATGTATAAATCAAACAGATGAAATTGTGGTTTGTTAAAAGTGGGAAAAATATAGGTTTCAATATTTAAAACCACTAAAATGATGGAAGTATTGAATTAAAATTTTTAAACTTTTTTGAAGCTTTTAAAGAAGAAAAAACTGATAATAATCATTGGAGTCAACCAGCTTTGAACTTAGAACCGTATGATTAAGCATGATTCATGATATTGAGTATGTTAATAAAACTCCGATTTTTCAAAGTAAATTTCAAATTAATTTTCTTAGAAAGCTGAATAAATAGGAAAAAAAAAATAATTGCATTATTTGTCGGTTTAAATCCATACGTGATTGCTACCGAATTGTATAAACTAAAAAAGAAAAAACTCATAATTATCATTGGAATCAACGAGCTTTAAACCTAGAGCAGTATGAATATGCATATTTTACGTCAGTGAATCTGTTAATAAAATTGCTATTTTTTAAAGTAAATTGTACTTAAAAGTCGATACAAAAATTTATTTTCTTAGAAAGCCATATAAATAAAATAATAGAAATAACTGCAATATTTTCTGTTTAAATCCATACGTGTTTGCTACCGAATTGTAATTATTTTATTTTGAGGAGTTAGGCTCCCATCAAAAACCCGCTGGCGAAGTCTGATTTCCTGCAGTAAAAAAGAGCGAAATAGAAATACGAATACAAAAAAAAAAAAAAAAAATTTGAAATATAACCTGTCTGGGTCCGTCTGTTGATAAAAGCACTCCGGTGACAGATGTGCAAAATATTTGGAGCCCTGTATTCCAACAGTCCAATACGGACTAAGTGAATTCTATCACGGTGGATCAAATATCCTCAAGTTACGAGATATTTAAATACCAATCTTGAAAGATTTTGTTTGGCATTTTGGAAAAGGATTTTTATAAATATTTGACATGTGTTGGCAGTTCGGAAATCAGTCTTTTTCCTCCTATCAGTTTCCTTTGATTGTGAAAAACTTTTCAGTAAAATGAAGAAAATAATTCAAAACTGAAAACATTTATTTTGATTGCATTTGTGTTTTGAAAAAGTTTATAGAAATGTCGATTTGTGAGTTAATATGGAAAAAAATATTACAATAGTGTGATTTTAAGTCCATACGTGATTGCTACCGAATTGTAAGAACTAATCAAGAGAAAAACTGATAATTAACGCTGGGGTCAACAAACTTTGACCCTAGACCAGTACGATTATGTATATTTCGGGGCAGTGAATATGTTAATAAAACTACAATTTCTGAAAGTAAATTGTTCTTAAAAAACAATACAGAAATTAATTTCCTTAGAAGGCCATATATATAGAAAAAATATTAATAATTGTAATATTTGCTTGTTTAAATAAATGTGTGATTGCTACCGAACTGTATAAACTAAAGAAGTAGAAAATGATAATTAATAAAATAAATAATAGTTTAAAAAAACTAAAAAATACGCTTTTAGAGTTAATTAATCTAAAAAGTAAAAAATAATTGCTAACATAAGAATAAAATGACTGACGAGAAAGTGAATGTCACTGTTCTAAAATCGTGGGGTGCTCGATATCAATCGTTATAATTTCTCACTAGTTTCATTCCGAAATGCAGAGTTAGTTTAAAAATGTCATACAAAGCACGACGCTTTTAGAACAGTGACATTCATTTTCTTTGGTCATTTTATTCTTATGTTAACAATTATTTTTTATTTTTAGATTAATTAACTCTAAAAGCGTATTTTTTAGTTTTTTTAAACTATTAATTTTTTTTACTTTTTAGTCTGATTGTGAAAAACTCTTCAAAAATATTTTTTTAGTTTTTTTAAACTATAATTTATTTTGATGTTTTAATTTTTTGTTTTCCACTTGGCCGGTTATCCCGCTAATGGAAAAAAAAATTTACAATACTTTTTTTTACCCACCGTGAATTTTCTACCGAATAGGAAGAGCGCAATTCAAGACAATCGCACTCCTATGCCTTTGAGATCCGCAAACTTTGACCCTAGACCACCGAATGTATTTTCGGGGCAGTGAATATGTTAATCGCACTACAATGCCTTTGAGATCCGCCTCTTTTTAGCCAATACAGAAATTTTTCGGCCAATAGGAAGAGCGCAATAAATCGAAAAAATCATTGACTGACTCGCCAGTAGATGGCGCCATCAGTCCCAAAATCGAGCTCAAAAAGTGAGTTACATACAAACATACAGGTGAAGCTAATAAAAGCGTATTAAAAAAAACTGATAATTATCATAGGAGTCAACGCGCTTTGAACCTAGAACTGTATGATTATGCATATTTGAAGCCGGTCAATGGGTTAATAAAAGTGCAGTTTTTGTTTAAAAGCCCATACAGAAATTAATTTTCTTAGAAAGCCATAAAAAATAAGAAAAAGAATAATTGCGTTATTTGCATGTTTAACTCTATACGGGATTGTATAAACGTATTACTTTAGTAATGGAAAAACAATAGGAAATGAATTTAAAAGAAAATTGTTGTATTGATTTTTGCTTTCTCTACCAGATCACCTACATCGAGTCCTAGCATTAATAGCTAGGTTGCTTCTAATAAAAAAAACGACGAGCTTTGAACCTTGAGCAGTATGATTATGCATATGTCAGGCCAGTAAATGTGTTGATAAAATTGCAATTTTTTAAGTAAATCGTGCTTAAAAATTCATACAGAAATTAATTTTCTTAGAAGGCGTATAAATAGAATAATGGAAATAACTAAATTATTTGTCTGTTTGAATCCATACGTGCTACCGAATTGTATAAACTTATCACTTCTATTTTGCAATAGTTAGACTTCCATCAAAACCCCGCTGGCGAAGTCTGATTTCCTACAGTAAAAAAGGGCGAAATAGAAATACGCATACAAAAAAAGATGAAATTTGAAATATAACCTGTCTGGATCCGTCTGTTGATAAAAGCGCTCCGGTGATAGATGTGCAAAATATTTGGATCCCTGTATTCCACCAGTCAAATACGAACTAAGTGCATTTTATCACGGGGATCAAATATCCTCAAGTTACGAGATATTTAAATATCAATCTTGAGAGATTTTGTTTGGCATTTTGAAAAATAATTTTTTATAAATATTTGACATGTGTTGGCAGTTCTGAAATCAGTATTTTATAACTCTATCAGTTTCCTTTGATTGTAAGAAACTTTTCAGTAAAATCAAGAAAATTCAAAACTAAAAACATTTATTTTGATTGCATTTCGAAAATTTATAGAAATATCGATTTGTGAGTTAGTATAGAAAAGAAAAATATTACAATGGTGTAATTGTAGAATTCTATTGAAACTAGAAAAGACGAGATTTGCTATTGATAAATTGTTGAAATCAAATAAATAAAATATTTTCAATTTTGAAGTAATTTTAAATTTGATTTACTAAAGAATAAAAAAAAGTGTTTGTAAATACCAAAGTTAATACGTGCTATGACATGTCGAGGGAAAATTCAATAGAATTTTTAAAAAACTATTTCAATGCTTGAAGTTAAAAAAAACGTATAAGCGTTGACAATTCTAAAATAGCCATTTAAGTACAGATCTGTTTTATTCCATTTAGTATGCTACAACAAATTATTCCAAAAATCATTGAAATTAAAAAAAAATATTGTTAAAATTTCAAAAACATAAACTAAGTTTAATTGTTTTATAATATACGAACTTGGTGTTAACTATTCATAGTATGATATTATGGCGTCGCAGAAAATATAAATCAAACAGATAAAATTGAGGTTTGTTAAACGTGAGCAAAAATATTGGTTCCAAATGATGCAAATACTGAATTAATCTTTTCAAAAGTCTCCCAAGCTAGGTTTTCCTTGCATAAACAAAATTAACGTCGTCAAAAACTCACGGGAAGACATATAATTGACATATCAATCCAACGGATGAGATTATTATACTGAGGAGATCTGAGTGGATATGAAACTAATTTTTGTTACACTTTTTGTTAAGAATCCTAAAAAATTGCTTGATAATCTTGTAATTATCATTATCATCATCTCTGGCACTACAGCTTAAAGTTGACCATGGTATTCTAAACACTTCCCTATTCGTTTCTTTCCCACTGTCTTACTTTCACGGCCATAATAATATACAGGATGATTATGGCCACAGGGCACACATTAACAAGTGGTACAGCTTATTAAAACATATATATTTTGTATAGGAATTTAGAGGCAGAAATGAGGCGTTGAGGCACGAACCTTCTTTCAAACGAATTTCTCGAACAATCACATCACAATACCCTAACTATACCCGCGAGTTTCGTGTCCTTTGGCTGGAAACTTCGATTGTCACTCTGCGTTTGCAATTTTGCTTCATTTACCTGACTCAGTTGAGGAACTAGTTGCTCAACTGTCCACCACTGCAAGAGTGCACGGAATGCCTGGCATCTTTGGAACTGTCCACCCTTAACTCCTCCGACGGTGTCAAGCCTGTATTACTGTTGTTGGTGGCAAATCTGAGCATTTATTGTAAACATTGAATCAAAGAAGCACTTTGCAATGATGTTGTTGTTGTTGTTTCTTATCCCACTTGGCTGGCCAAGCCCACGAGCCCATATGTACTCATGATTGAAGGGGAAGGAAGCAGCTTCTGTTGTAATGGAGCACCCGTAGGTAGAAGCCTGACTTTTGCTCCGTGACTCTCCTACAGTCATAGGAGACCGGGACCTACGGCTTAAAGTGGATTCCGAACCACTACAAACATCCATGGCACCGCCGGGATTCGAACCCGAAACCTGTGGCACCGAGCGCCAGAGCGCTAGACACTCGGCCATTCAGGTCCCAAATTTGCCAACGGCACGCAGTGTTCCCAGGTGGTCACCCACCCAAGTACTGACCGCGCCCAATGATGCTTGACTTCGGTGATCTAACGAGAACCGGTATATTCAGCATGGTACGGCCGTTGGCTCAATGATGTTGTAAATAAACAATGGTTTTCTTTCCATGTTTAGAGTCTTTTCCGATTCTACATTCCTGTACAAAAAAATGCATGCCTTGGTAAGCTGTACTTCCCATCAAAGTTTGTTCTATGATCGATGAATCACCTTGTATACAAATAAATATATATTATCTGCTTGTTCCATTCAGATTCTTCTATGTCTGTCAGATTTTCTCTTACCTCTAATATTCCTTCATAAGCTTTCTTTGTCGTTTTATTCACTGCCAATCATTTCAAATGGCCACACAAACAGATTCATCTAGACTTAATTGTACATATATCTTTGTTGTTGTATATTTTTTTGCATTTAACTTTTGTTTCAAATTCCCCAAACCTCATCCTCTCGGACACCGGTTTTTCCTGTAATATTATGGTACATGGATTGATTATGATTATTGAACATTGATAGATTTGTTTATGTAACGCTACTAAACTACCATTATGCTTCATAATTTTTTTATCCATTTAAAGGAACTTGTTCATACGTGATAAATATGATCCCCGACATGAATTCTAGATTTTTCTAAATAAAAATTAAAGAGAATCCTCATGCACTACAAAGTATCCCATGTGGCTTACAGAAGTAACTAACAACATAAAAACAAAAATTTTAAAGGAAAGTAATAAAAAAATTATGCATATGTATATAAAAGAGTAAAAAAAAATTTAAAGAACATTAAAATTAGAATTTAAAAAATGACAAAAAGGTATATAAGCAGGTTACTTATTAAAAAACTGACAAATATTTCAAAGTTATTTAACTTTTTGAAGCATCAGTACCTTTATAAAATTTTATGGCTAGTTTAGAACCAAGGAACAACTAAATTGTAGCAATTAAATTGCTAAAAAAAAAGCTGTAGCAACTAAGTTACTATTTTTTATAACCATGAAGCAACTAAACTGCATATCTGCATGGCAACGAGCAAAGCAAAATTATATTTTCAATATTTACCGTTATTTATTATCTTTATTTGTATCAAACTGATAATTAATTTCATTTTTATTATTGCCACAGTGGAATTCCAAAAACTGGGTAATGAATTAGTAAATTAAGAACAATTTAAAATATTTACAAAATATGCATTTTTATTAAACACATTAATGGTGATAATTGAGGAATTATATATTAAATATATTGTAATATTATTCATTAATCTACATATTACATTAACATTTTTGTTCAGTATTTAAATCAAAACAATTTATTTGTTATAGCAATAAACATTATTTAAAAAGAACATTTATTCGTATATAGAAAGTGTTGGTTAATTCTACTGTTAATTTTAATACGATAATTAAGCACATGCTTACTTTGTGTGTATATATATATACATATATTATTTCAAAATTCGTATTTATTTTATCTATAATTAAAGGTTGTTTTGGGCATTTTATTTAACCAATGAATTATTTCCGTTATTATTACAGTTTCTATGAACAAATCCTTCAAAATAGTTTTAATAATTTCTCAACATGTGAAGATATTTTATTTGTTGAGGATATGATATGAGAAAGCGCCAATTTAAAAAAAAAACTTTTTTTTAATCTTCTTCTTTAATGGTGCAACAACCCTATGGTAGACCAAGGTCTTCTGCCTACTGCCATATTTTGAGCCAGAAACGTTTTATTTTATGGGGTAGGGTTGTCAGCCTTACGCCCTGCGCTCTACAATCATGTTAGGACGGTACCAACTGTTTTAAGTGGATTCCGAACCACTACAAACATCCATGACATCGCAGGGAATCGAACCCTTGTGCACCGAGCGCTTGTCACTGGCCCATCACGCTACTTTTTATTATAATAGTGGAACGAAAAACATCACTACCTACAAGAGCATTCTAATAAATCTTAATTTATATCTTACTTCTTCATTTAAAAATATATTCAAACGCACTTCAAAACACACAAAAAAATTCCTTTTTTCTGTTAAGCATCGAGTTTCCCCACAAGTTATAGGTTAATAAGTTTATACTTCTTTTATTAAGTAACTATTTAGTCTGCAGATTAAGATGTTCGAGATTTACTGATCTATCTATAGACAATCTATGGCAGCGGCAACAACTGGGCAATCAAAGGAGGTTTGGTTTGTCGCTCTACGGTCATCTTGTGCACACATTAGGCTAAATAGATCGGAACCTACAATTTAACTTGCATTCCGAACCACCAACAAACATCCATGTCACTTCCAGGATTCGAACTTGAAGCCTTCGGTACCAACGGTCAGAGCGCTAGCCAGTTGACCATCAGGCCGCCAATCAAAGGAGGAGTAAGCTCGACATCAAGGCAATGGCCACATTCTATAGCTAAGGGGTTACTTATATATCATACCATATATATATGTTGTTGTTGTTGTTTCTTATCCCACTTGGCTGGCCAAGTCCACGAGCCCATACGTACTCATGATTGAAGGGGAAGGAAGCAGCTTCTGTTGTGATGGAGCACCCGTAGGTAGAAGCCTGACTTTTGCTCCGTGACGCTCTTACAGTCATAGGAGACTGGGACCTACAGCTTAAAGTGGATTCCGAACCACTACAAACATCCATGGCACCGCTGGGACTCGAACCCGAAACCTGTGGCACCGAGCGCCAGAGCGCTAGACACTCGGCCATTCAGGTCCCAAATTCGGCAACGGCACGCGGTGTTCCCAGGTGGTCACCCACCCAAGTACTGACCGCGCCCAATGATGCTTGACTTCGGTGATCTAACGAGAACCGGTATATTCAGCATCCACCGGTAAATATATATATATATAGCACAGATTTCACGGTCGAATCGGTTTCATTCCTCGAAACGCACAGTTGGTGGCGGCATAGATGTTTGTGAATGGTTCGGAATCCACGTTAAACTGTAGGTCCGGGTCTAATTAGCCCTAAGTGTGTAAAAGGACTGTAGAGAGACACACCAAACCATTGTGGACAGGGCCGTTTGCCTGGTACCAGATTTCGAGACGGGATGTTTTTCGTTTTACAGGGTAGGGTTGTCAGCCCTACGCCCAATGCTCTTACAGCCATAGTAAAACAGGGCCTGATGTCCGAGTGACTAGCGCCCTAGCACTCAGTACCACAGGTTTCGGGTTCGAGTCCCGGAGATGCTGTGGATGTTGGCAATGGTTCAGAAACCACTTTAGGCCATAAGCCCCAGTCTCATACTACTATAGAGCGTCTCAGAACCCAGTAAGACTTCTCACCCACATCATTCCCAAACTGTTACGAGGTAACTCAGCTCTAAATACACTGATTTGGTGTGATGTAGTAGTAGTAGTAATAGTAATAGTATTCCTATTAGACTGGGACCTACAGTTTAAAGTGGATTACGAACTATTACACACTATAATTTTTTTTTTAGTTAAGTTAAAAGTTTGAAATATGTCCAGTAATTGTCGACACCTTATATTTTACTTTTTATTGCAATCTATTGGTGTAACACTGAGTCTATTATTTTTATCTAACTAATATTAACTATGGACTAATTCGATTTTTTATTCTGTAGAAATTGATTATGATCGAACTATATTAGTTATATTGTTTATTATATCAATATAGAATTAATTCTAAGTGTTTCGATACATTTCTACTGTTTAAAATTTTTAAAAAGAGCTTTACTTAATTTTTCTGCATAGTAATTAATTAATTACCAACCATACAGAAAACAATTCCTTCCTTTTTCCTAAATTTCTTTAAACGATAAAGACGATAGTTAGGTAACCATGACCTAAAAACAAACTGAGCCCAGATTATTTTTCAGCACTTTTAATTAGACAAGCCGCTATGCAGTTTCATAACTAAGCTCTTTATCCTAAAACTAACATTGTGTCATAAGCATGTCATTAGGAGACAATAGAAAAATTAATTTTTGCCCGGGAAGTTTGCAAATATTTAATTTAATTAATTAAATTTTGTTTTGTTTTAATTTTTTCTTTTAGAGCGAACAGAGTTTTTACTTTTATGAGCTAAGTTGAGACAGTATTTAAACTAAATTCTAAAGCAAACTTACATTTTTTTTTTTTTTTTTTAAACAAACTTTGAAACTTGTCGAATAATTTTTAAAAAGCTTTTTTTTAGTTGATTAGTAGACATTCAGTAGCATAATCTGTGCTTTTTCAGAAAAGTTTATTTGCAGATAAGGACAAAATTTTCCTTAAAAGTAATTTTTTAAGTTCATTTATTACCTTAAAATGTTTGATGTAATAAAACATAAATTCCATAAATTTTCGAGATGAATTAATAGAAATATAATTTTTAAGGAAATGCAAATAAAATTAAGCTAACTTTGCATACAAACAAATATAGAAATAAACACGATGTAATTAATTTTAATGCATTATTATTAATAATGAATGACTGTAGAACGACAACGCAAACCAAACCGATGTGAGCCAAAGCCGTCTACTACTGGCAGATTTCGAGACAGGAGATGTTTTCTTTTTACGGGGTAGGATTGGCAGCCCTATGTCCAACGCTCTACGGTCCTATTAAACTGGGGCCTGAATGCTCAAGTGTCTATCCTTCTAGCGCTCGGTGCCACAGGTTTCGTGTTCGAGTACCGGTGGCGCCGTGGATGTTTGCAGTTATTCAGTATCCACTTTAAGCCGTAGATCCCGGTCTCATAAATCTGTAGAGCGTCTCAGTCAGACTACTCACCCACATCATTCACAAACTGTATAGGAGCAACTCAGCTACAGGCACATTGATGTGGTGTGGTGTAGTAGTAATAATCCTATTAGATTGAGACCTACAGTTTAAAGTGGATTCCGAACCACAACACACTATAAATATTTTTAGATAAATTAAAATTTTGAAATGTCTCCAATAATTGTCGACACCTTATAGTTTACTTCTTATTGCAATCTATTGAAGTAACGGTAAGTCTACTATTTATTATATAATTAAAACTAACTGTGAACTAATCTGATTGTTTTATTATATAGAAATTGATTATTATAGAACTATATTCATTATACTGTTTATTATATAACTACACAACTTTTTCTGAGCGTTTCAATAAATTTTTGTTTAAAATTTTAAAAAAAGGTTTAATTATTTTTTCGGCATAGTAATTAATTAATTAATCCTAAATTTCTTTGAAAGAAAAGTTGCTAGTTAGGTAACCATGACCTAAAAACAAACTGAGCCGGGATTACTTTTCAGCAGTTTTAATTAGACAAGCCGGTATGCAGTCTCATAACTACACCTCTAAGCTCTTTATCCTAAAACTAACATTGTGTCATAAGCATGTCATCAGGAGACAATAGAAAAATTAATTTTGGGGGGGAAGTTTGCAAATATTTAATTTAATTATTTAAAATTTGTTTTGTTTTACTTTTTTTTCTTTTAGAGTGAACAGAATTTTACTTTTATGAGCTAAGTTGAGCCAGTATTTAAACTAAATTCTAAAGTAAAGTTAAAAATTTGTTAAACAAACTTTGAAACTGTCGAATAATTTTTTTAAAAACTTTTTTCTGGTTGATTAGTAGGCATTCAGCAGCATAATCTGTGCTTTTTCAGAAAACGTTATTTACAGATGAGGGCGAAGTTTTCTTTAAAAATAATTGCTTAAGTTCTTTTATTTCCTTAAAATGTTTAATGTAATAAAACAGCGAGAAAAATTAATTTCCATACATTTTCCAGGTGAATAAATTTAAGAATAATTTTAAAGGAAATTCAAATAAAATCAACCGAACTTCACATAAAAACAAACATAGGAATAAAAACGATGTAGTTAATTTTAATACATTAAAATTAATAATAAATGACCGTAGAGCGACAAAACAAACCAAACGGACCTGAGCGAAGGCCATCTGCCTACTGGCAGGTTTCGAGACAAGCGATTTTTTTTTTACGTGGTAGGGTTGGCAGCTCTAAGCTCAACGGTCCTATTATACTGGGACTGAATGTCCAAATGCTTAGCGCTCATTGCCACTAAAATTAACCGAACTTCATATAGAAACAAACATAGAAAAAAAACGAAATAGTTAATTATAATACAATATAAAGTAATAGTAATATTTATAGAGTACAATATTGATGTAATTTAAATTTATTAAAATAAGCAAAAGTTTATATAAGTAAAATTTTTAAAATACCAAATTTTTTACCTTATAATAACTCTTTATTACGTAATAAATGAAAAATATTTCAAATGTGATGTAATTTATTAATTTGTATCCATTGTTTAAGACAAATTTTAATGTTCTAAATTCTAAAGTACATCATAACTAATTTTGAAGTATTTAAAACATTAAAAACATTTTAATTTAATTTTTTTATTACTCCGTTTTGCGTTATTTAAAGTAAATTTTAATTTTAGAGTAAAAAAAGCCAGACAACTATTCCAACAAAGTGTGATGTAATTCAGTCATCTAATTTTTTTCAATGTTATGTAATTTAGAATTGAAATGGCTTACTCGAAAAACTGATTTTAATTATTTGTTTAAGAGTCATTAACTATTAACTGTTAATTATTAACATTTTCAACTGGTTAACAGTCCTTAAATCACAATCCCTTTAAAATTAATATTTTTGGAGTTGATTTTAATATATCTGAATAAATATACAATAAATATATTTCAAATTTTCAATATACTAACCAGTATTGTCAATTAATGTATTCCAGTATTGTCCCTGATTAAGGGTAAAGAAAAGTAGGCTTTTTGATGTTAAATTACATTAATTATAATTTAGTTTTTATCACTGTATCATTCTCTGAGTTTTCTTAAATAATTAGATTTAATATATTTTTGCCTAATGTCATTATATTGTTTATTTTGATGTTGTTGTATCTGATCCTCAGTGTGCTCTAGAGCAGGATGGACATCCCATAAGTAATCCACTCCTGGTTGGAAAGAAAGGGGCAACTTCTATTGTGATGGAGCACCCTATGGTAGAAGTCTGGCTTCGCTCCATGTTGCTGAAGATGGATGGAAGTGTCTTCCTGGAGGACGTTTATTTGGAACTACCATTGAAATTGCGTATCGTAGGGGAGAAAACCCGGAAAACTTCCAAAAAGGAGTCCTACTTACGAGGTAAGATGCTGAACATCATACATGCCAACGAGTCTCCGCTTTTTTTTAAACAGTGTCTACAACAAAGCCGCTAGCGGATTAAACCTCAGTCCTGATGCTCATCAGCAATACATGTTGCCACTGATCCGCGAGTCGGGCGTTGATTGCCTTTATATCGTTTATTATTTTAACTATCAGAATTTTGATGGCAAATATGCAGCTGATTCAGAACTATTCTGGATGTACCACGCGGCCCATATTGTTTCATCATAATATAGAACAAAAATTTCCTTAACTGATATTTAAAGAGCATTTTTTGCTTCTTGAGGACAGGGAAAGGACTTTCTAAACTACAGATTTATCGTCTATATCCCTGAAATAGATACTAAAGCTTTCCTTTTGACATTACTAGTTAGGTTTTTAATAAAGATTCCATAATTAGCTTTAAAATAAAATTTAATATTTTGAAATTACATTAGTTAAAAATAACGTTAGAACTTATTTGTAAGGAATTATTTGTAAAGAATAATCAAAAATAAATATTTAATTAAAGATAAAGTTATAAATTCGAGATTAAAAATAAATATTTATTTTTAAGAATTGTTCTCAAATTAAAAATAATGAAATTGTGTTCGCGATCGTCTTTTAGTTATTATTTATTTTTTCAAGTTGTTTTAAATAAAAACAGATTTTTTTAAAATTTTCTCTGAATTAATTTGAAGATTATTTAAAATAATTTATTAAATAAAAAATATTATAGCTTCACTGAAGTTGGACAACACCGGATCATATCAGCTAGTACGAACTAAAGCGATCATTATATTTTAATTTTTCTATTAAACAACAAATAGCAATTCCTTCGAAATTAAGTTCAAATTGCGATATCCTACTATGCGTAAGCACAATCACCACAACGCGTGAAATTAAATCTCGAACCAAAATCCTTCATAATAATTAGCAGTGGTTGGGGAGGAGATCAAAATGTCCATGTGCAGCCTGACAATAAATCCAGTGCTACAGAAGCCGCAGGATTTAATTTTAAATTCTTCGCCAATATCGCCCAAAGCAATGACGGAATGATTAATGTGGCCGTCGAAGCGTAAAGCAGAGACCGACTTCCGATTTGGGATCGTTTCGCATTATTGCTGACATTTCCTCTAAACTTGCCTACAGGGGTCCAGTAAAGATACTGCTTTGTAGGTTAGTAAAGTAATTTGATTCCAGGCCTGTTTGTTTTGATAAAAGATAGTGGGGTACTTATTAGATTTATTGAAATTGTTTGGATTGTTTACATTACTTCTGAGATTTCCTTAAGACTTGCCTACATGGTTTTAATAAAGACATGTCTTTGTAGGTAAGCAATATAATTTGATTCCTTTTTTTCCTAGGTCTATTCGTTTTGATCATTTTTTTTTTTTTTTTAGTTCTATCCCATAAATATAGCAGATTTAATTTTAACCAGGATGTACCATGGAGACCATATTGTGCCATCACAATTTGGAACAAAAATTTTCATGATTGATATTTATAGTATTTTTTGCTACTTGCGGCCAAGGAAAGGACTTTCTAAACTAGTGATTTATCGTGCCTATCACTGAAATAGGTACGAAATCGTTCTTTTTGACACGAGTAGTAAGGCTTTGAATGAAGATTCCATACTTAGATTTTAAATAAAATTCAATTGTTTGAAATTGCATTAGCTAAAAGAAATCATCAGATTTTATTTGCAGTAAGTTACTCATAAACATATGATTGAAAAAGATTAAAAAATAGACATATGACTCACAAAATGAACATAATAAAATTGTGTTCGTGATTCTCTTTTAATTAAAAGTGTTGTTTTAATTTAAAACAAAATTTTTCAAGATATTTTTTTCTGAATTCCTTTGAAGATTATTTTAAATTAGATATATTAAATCAAAGAATATTTTAATTTCACTGAAATTAGACAACAACCAGATCATATCAGCTGGTACGAACTAAAAGCGATCATCATATTTTAATTTTTCCATTAAACAGCAAATAGCATTTTCTTCGAAATTAAATCCAAATTGTGAATTCCTTCTATGTGTAAGCATGATCGCCACAGAGAGTGAAATTAAATCTCGAACTAAAATCCTCCATAATAAGGAGCAGTGGTTGAAAAGCCACGATGATTATTAGTCGAGGAGTTCAAAATGTCCATGTGCAGCTGACAAACCCAAAGCTACAGAAGCCGCAGAATTTAATTTTAAATTCTTCGCCAATATCGCCCAAAGCAATGACGGAATGATTAATGTGGCCGTCGAAGCGTAAAGCAGAGACCGACTTCCGATTTGGGATCGTTTCGCATTATTGCTGACATTTCCTCTAAACTTTCCTACAGGGATCCAGTAAAGACACCGCTTTGTAGATTATTCAAGTAATTTGATTCCAGACCTATTTGTTTTGATAAAAGATAGTAAGGTACTCATTAGAATTATTGAAATTTTTTAGATTGTTTGCATAATTTCTGACATTTTCTTTAGACTTACCTACAGGGGTTTAATAAAAACATGCTTTTGTAAGTTTAAATAATTTGATTCCTTTTTTACCTACGCCTATTCGGTATTGACTAGTTTTGTTTTGTTTCAGCTCTATCCTACAAATATAGCAGATTCAGTTCTATCCAGGATGTACCATGGAGCCCATAGTGTGCCATCACAATTTAGAAAAAGAACTCATATGAATGTTGATGTTAAATTGCATAATGTTACTTACTTAATAATAGTTATATGTACACATTAATATCACATTAATTATCATGTCATTTTCAATTAAAAAAGCACTTTTAATGAAAACATATTATATTGGTGGGTTTTTTCTAATATATCTGTGCAATTTCTTATATAATTAAAATTATTATATATTGCTGATGCCACAATATTGTTTATTGTCCTATTAGACTTTTAATAACAAAGAAGTATTATAAAAAAAAAATTTTAAAGTCAATTCCTACTTTTTTTTACTATGTTGCAGAAAAGTCCTTTACAAATAGAGTTGAAATTTTTCTCTTTCATCTGGCGCCATCTATTATTAAATACATGCAACTTAAATCTAAAAAAAGCTAAAATTAATTAATTAAATTTAATTAATGAATTAATATTCGAAAAAAGCTGTATTAACATCAAGTGTCATCCACTACAAGTTTTAAAAAAATGTATTTGAACTTGAGTGGATGAATAAAAAGTATCTTATGAACGATTAAAAATGTGAACAAGATATACTATATAGGGAGAGTGGGAACTAACAGTAGGAAATCAATAAGTAGCTGATTCAGAGCTATCCAGGATGTACGATGGGGGCCATATTGTGCAGATCAAAAATTGGAAAAAAAATTCCCATGACTTATATTTAAAGAGCATTTTTTGCTCCCGTAAGTTAAGGAAAGGACTTTTCAAATTAGAGATTTATCGTATCTATTACGCAAATAGAAACTAAAGCTTTCCTTTTGACATTACTAATAAGATTTGGAATGAAGATTTCTTAATTAGCTTTAAAACAAAATTCAATTGTTTGAAATTACATGAGATAAAAAAATCGTCAAATTTTATTTTTAGCAAATTATTCATAAACATATGATTTAAAACATTAAATATAAATATTTTTTTTAAATTGTTGTCGAAATAAAAATAATAAAATAATTTGTGTTAGCAATTGTCTTTTAATTACCCTTTTGTTTGTTCCAATTATTGCTCTAATAAAAAAAAATTTATGAAAATTTTCTCTGAATTCCTTTGAAGATTATTTAAAATTAAATTTATTAAATTTAAAACTTCATAAATTCAAGGAAGTTGGACAATGCCCTGTTCATATCAATTCATACGAACTAAAGCGATCATTATATTTTAATTTCTCTATTAAACAGCAAATAGCCTTTTCTTCGAAATTTAAATCCAAATTGCGAAATCCTTCTATGTGTAGGCACGATCGCCACAGAGCGTGAAATTAAATCTCGAACCAAAATCCTTCATAATAAGGAGCAGTGGTTGAAAAGCCACAACGATTATTAGTGGAGGAGTTCAAAATGTCCATGACAATAAATCCAGTGCTACAGAAGCCGCAGGATTTAATTTTAAATTTTTCGCCAATATCGCCCAAAGCAATGACGGAATGATTAATGTGGCCGTCGAAGCGTAAAGCAGAGACCAACTTCCGATTTGGGATCGTTTCGCATTATTGCTGACATTTCCTCTAAACTTGCCTACAGGGGTCCAGTAAAGGCTCTGCTTTATAAAGGAATTTGATTCTAGGCCTATTTGTTTTGATAAAAGGTAGTGGAGTACTTATTAGATTTATTGAAATTGTTTGGAGTGTTTACATTACTTCTGACATTTTCTTTATACTTGCCTACAGAGTTTTACTAAAGACATGAACTTATTATATTTTAGTTAATGCCACTATATTGTTTTTATTGTTTATTTTATTGGTTCATATTGTGCCATCACAATTTTGAACAAAAATCCCTATGTCTAATATTGATAGTATTCTCTACTGCTTGTGGCCAAGGAAAGGACTTTAGAAACTAGAGATTCATAGTGTCTATCACATAAATAAATACGAAAGCTTTCCTTTTGACTTTACTAGTAAGATTTTCAACGAAGATTTCTTAATTAGCTTTAAAATAAAATTCAATAGTTTGAAATTGAATTTCCTAAAAAATCATCAGACTATATTTGTAGTAAATTATTCGTAAATATATGATTGAACGAGATTAAAAATAATTTATTTTTAAGAATTGTTCTTGAAATAAAAATAATAAAACAATTTCTGTACTCTATCCTCTTTACTAATTCTTTTTGTTTGTTTCAAGTGTTGTTTTAATTAAAAACAAATTATTTTAAGAAATTTTCTCTGAATTCCTTTGAAAAATATTTAAAATAAATATATTAAATCAAAAAAATATTATAATTTCACTGAAATTAGACAACATATCAGCTAGTTTGAACTAAAGCTATTATAATATTTTCAATTTCTATTAAACATCAAATAGCATTTTCTTCGAAATTAAACCCAAATTGCGAAATCCTTTCACGCTCTGTGGCGATCGTGCTTACGCGTAGAATTAAATCTCGAACCAAAATCCTTCATAATAAGGCGCAGTGGTTGAAAAGCCACAGCGATTATTAGTCGAGGAGTCCAAAATGTCTACGTGCAGCTTGACAATAAATCCAGTGCTACTGAAGCCGCAGGATTTAATTTTAAGTTCTTCGCCAATATCGCCCAAAGCAATGATGGAATGATTAATGTCGCCGTCGAAGCGTAAAAGCAGAGACCAACTTCCGATTTCGGATCGTTTCGCATTATTGCTGACATTTCCTCTAAACTTGCCTACAGGGGTCCAGTAAAGTCACGGCTTTGTAGGTTAGTAAAGTAATTTGATTCCGGGCCTATTTGTTTTGATAAAAGATAGTAGGGTGTTCATTAGATTTAAATAATTTTTTTCAAATGTTTACATAATTTCTGACATTTCCTTCAGATTTGCCTATAGGGTTTTAATAAACACATGAATTGGTAGATAAGTAAAGTAGTTTGATTCTAGGCTTCTTCGTTTGATGAAATAAATTAAATTTATTGAAATTTTTTGGATTGTTTGTATAATTTCTGACATTTCCTTTAGACTTGCCTACATTTGCCCACAGGGTTTTAATAAAGACATGCCTTTGTAAATTAATTTCATTCTAGATCTGTTGATTTTGACAAAAGAAATTAAGGTACTCATTAGATTTATCGAAATTTTTTGGATTGTTTGCATTATTTCTGATATTTCCTTCAGATTTGCCCACAGTGTTTTTATAAAGATATGCCTTTATAGGTAAATAATATAATTTGATTCTAATCCTATTCGTTTTTACAAAAGAAATTAAGGTACTAAATGAAATTAAGGCAATATATTAAATCAAAAAAATTTATAATTTCACTGAAATTAGAAAACGCCCGGATCATATCAGCTGTTTGAACTAAAGCGATCATTATATTTTAATTTTCCTATTCAACAGAAAATAGCAATTTCTTCAAAATCAAACCCAAATCGTGAAATCCTTCTATGTGTAAGCACCATCGCTACAGAGCGTAAAATTAAATCTCGAACCAAAATCCTTCATAATAAGGAGCAGTGGTTGAAAAGCCACAGCGATTATTAGTGGAGGAATCCAAAATGTCCATGCGCAGCCTGACAATAAATCCAATGCTACGAAGCCGCAGGATTTAATTTTAAATTCTTCGCCAATATCGCCCAAAGCAATGACGGAAGGATTAATGTAGCCGTCGAAGTGTAAAAGCAGAGACTAACTTCCGATTTGAGATCGTTTCGTATTATTGCTGACATTTCCTCTAAACTTGCCTACAGGGGTCCGGTAAAGACACGGCTTTATAGATAAGTAAAGTAATTTGATTCTAGGCCTATTTGTTTTGATAAAAGATGGTAGGCTGCATATTAGATTTATTGAAAATTTTTGGATTGTTTGCATTACTTCTGACATTTCTTTCAGATTTGCCTCAAGGGTTTGAATAAAGACATGAATTGGTAGATGTTAGGTAAAGAAGTTTGATCCTAAGCGTTTTCGTTTTGATAAAAGAAATTAGATTTATTGAAATTTTTTGAATTATTTGCATTATTTCTGACATTTCCTTCAGACTTGCCTATAAGTTAATATAGACATGAATTGGTGAATAAGTAAAGTAGTTCGATTCTAGGCCTTTCTGTTTTGATAAAGGAAATTAGATTTATTGAAATTTTTTGGATTGTTTGCATTATTTATGATATTTCCTATAGACATGCCTACAGGTTTTAATAGACACTCCTTTGTTGGTAAATAATATAATTTTTTTGTAACCTTATTAGTTTTGACAAAAGAAATTAGGATACTCATTAAATTTATTGAAATATTTTGGATTGTTTGCATTACTTCTGTCATTTCCTTCAGACATGCCTACAGGGTTTTAATAAAGACAGGAATTGGTAGTTAATTAAAATAGTTAGATTTCTTTTATTCTTAGGCCTATTCGTTTTAATCAGTTTTGTTTTGTTTCAGTTCTACCCTATATATACAGCAGATTCAGTTGTATCCAGGATGTACCATGGAGGCCATATTGTGCCATCACAATTTGGAAAAAGAATTCATATGAATGTTGATGTTAAATTATATAATGTTACTTACGTAATAATAGTTATATGTATACATTAATATCACATTTATTATCATATCATTTTCAATTAAAAAAATCCCTCTTAATGCAAAACATATTATATTGGTGGAGTTTTTTCTAATATATCTGTGCAATTTCTTAAATAATTAAATTTATTATATTTTGTTGGTGCGATTATATTACTTATTGTCCTTTTATACTTTTAATAGCAAATAAGTCACTGATTCAGAGCTATCCAGTATGTACCACGGGGCTTATATTTTACCCGTCGCAAATTAAAAAAAAAATTCCCATGACTGATATTTAAAGAGCATTCTTTGCTCCCTGAAGTGAAGGAAAGGTCTTTTCAAATTAGAGATTTATCGTATCTATTACCTAAATAGAAACGAAAGCTTTCCTTTTGGACATTACTAATAAGGTTTGGAATGAAGATTT
Organism: Caerostris darwini; assembly: GCA_021605075.1. NCBI lineage: Eukaryota > Metazoa > Arthropoda > Arachnida > Araneae > Araneidae > Caerostris > Caerostris darwini. The sequence goes on along the minus strand of BPLQ01011531.1, from coordinate 55,910 downwards.
TTTTAATTTGCTGCAAAATAAAATTTAATTCTTTGAAATTACATTAGTTAAGATTTGATTTGTAAGGAATTATACATAAAGAATAATTAAAAATAAATATATGATTAAAGATAAAGTTATGAATTCGATATTAAAAATAAATATTTATTTTTAAGAATTGTTCTCAAATTAAAAATAATGAAATTGTGTTCACAATCGTCTTTTAATTATTATTTTTTTTTTAAATGTTGCTCTAATAAAAAAAATTCTTTTATGAAAATTTTCTCTGAATTTCTTTGAAGATTATTTAAAATTTAATTTGTTAAATCAAAAATTTTATATAATATTCACTGAAATTAGACAACATCGGATCATACCAATTTGTACGAACCAAAGCAATCCTTATATTTTAATTTTTCCATTAAACAGCAAATAACATTTTCTTCGAAATTAAATCCAAATTGCGAAATCCTTCTATGTGTAATCATAATCTCCACAAAGCGTGAAATTAAATCTCTAACCAACATCCTTCATAATAAGGAGCAGTGGTCGAAAAGCCACAGCGATTATTAGTCGAGGAGTCCAAAATGTCTACGTGCAACTTGACAATAAATCCAGTGCTACTGAAGCCGCAGGATTTAATTTTAAATTCTTGGCCGATATCGCCCAAAGCAATGACGGTATGATTAATGTCGCCGTCGAGGTGTAAAGCAGTGACCAACTTCCGATTTGGGATCGTTTCGCATTATTGCTGACATTTCCTCTAAACTTGCCTACTGGCTTCTAGTAAAGACACGGCTTTGTAGGTTGGTAAAGTAATTTGATTCCGGGCCTATGCGTTTTTGATAAAAGATAGTAGGGTACTCATTAGACTTATTGACATTTTTTGGATTGTTTGTATTATTGCTGACATTTCCTTCAGACTTGCCTACAGGGTTTTAATATAGACATGAATTGGTAGATAAGTAAAGCAATACTGATTTTAGATCTATTCATTTTGATAAAAGAAATTAGTGTACTCATTAATATTTATTGAAATTTCTTGCATTGTTTGCATTATTTCTAATATTTCCTTCAGACGTGCCTACAGGGTTTTAATAAAGACAAGTATTTATAGGTAAGTGAAATAATTTGATTCTAGGCCTACTAGTTTTGATAAAAAAAAGGGTATTCAAAAAATGTTTTGATTTTTTTCCGATTGTTTGCATTATTTCTGGCATTTCATTCCCATTTGCCTACAGGATTTTAATAAAAATATGAATTTATTATATTTTAATTAATGCCGCGATATTGTTTATTGTCTCATTAGACTTTTAATGTCAAATATGTAGCTGATTCAGTGCTCTCCAAGTTGTACGGTGGATCCCATATTGTGCCATTATAATTTGGAACAAAAATTCACAGGACTGATATTTAGAGAGCATTCTTTGCGCCTTGCGGCCAAGGAAGGTCTTTCTAAACTAGAGATTTATCGTGTCTATCACTGAAATAGGTGCGAACGCTTTCTTTTTGACATTGCTGGTATGGTTTTGAATGAAGATTCCTTAATTAACTTTTAAATAAATCTCAATATTTTGAAAGTACATTACTTAAATTATATTTGTAGCAAATTATTGAAAGTAAAACATCCTATTCACCAAGTCTCTGTGCCATTTAAATAAATGATAAAATTAAATAAATAATGTGGGGTGTATATTTTATTCCATATCTTGTTTTCGCATGTTCAGCAATCCCAGCTTATTGTACCCTCTCAGCATTTTACTTCAAAGACTGAAACTTTTCAAATCTCCTGCCATAATTCCTTAAACTAAAACGCAGACAACATTTCTGCATGATTCAAAGGAGAATTTGAAAAGCCATGGCAATTAGAAGTTGAGGAGTTCAAAACTTCATGCATAATTTGACAACAAATCCACTATTTCAAACTTTGACACTAAAATGCTTTCTAAAATGGTTCAAAAGGATTGGAAAAATATACTTTATTTCAACGTCAACTAAAAGCGCCAGAGCAATCTTTCAATTCGACATCATTTGTGCATTTTGGTAGAAGTTTTCTATAGATTTGTTTTCATGATATTTGGTAAACGAATGTTTAGGTTTAGAAAGTAATAATAATTTGAATATATAGAGCTATTGAGATTAATTAAAATATTAATTATTAAGCAGTTCTTTAAACTGGTGGTGTTTTTGAATTACATGACTATTTCTCATGGGGCATAAAAGAGGGTTTTAACCATATATTAATTATATTAATTAATCTATTGGAGACCATATCTATAACCTTTTCTTGAAGAATGTATTCCTCACGAAATTAAAGTCCTCTATAATAATTTGGAAGAAGTAGTATGTCTGAATAAATATTCAATTCTTACTAAAAAAAGTGAGTTGAAATCAATGATTTAAAAAAATGATTAGAAATGATTTAGATGATTTAGAATTTGCGGAGATTGTGAAAAGTATCTTGCATCGATGATACTCTTGTCTATTTAAAGTTCTTCTGGCTAATTCCATTGGAACATATCAATGTACGGCAAATTACATGTGAAAATCTTTCCGAAAAAATATTCTCGTCTCCATGTCTCTAAGAAACAAGATTGGCCCATCGAAATTGTTATTCGTCATATTGTTTTTTAAAAGAATGACACCGAAGTTCAAAAACATAAATTCATTAGTAAAAAAACAATACTTTTGGGTAGCAATAATATTCTTCTATCTTCTCTGTTGATGAAAATGAAATCAAACTTGAGCATCTCTACAAACTTTTGCAGCTCTTATTAAAATTAATTCTTTAATTCCAATATTTTTACTACGTTTATATTCCTTTGTTTATTTAATTAGTTATTTTTATTCATTTATTTAGTTTAGTTTGCACTCAGCTATGTAGCCCGAAAATTATTGAATTAGTAAACTGGGACTTTAAGGTCAAGAAAGTAAACAGAGCAGAAGGCACCCATTAATACACGGGGAAAATACACCCATAAATCTATATGAGACTGTTTCTCCACGTGTTGGACACTGCTAGGATATGGACACTGCTAGGATATGGACACTGCTATGATATAAATAAGATATTCCAAACTCTCCAAAAGCTTTCCTTTATAGGTGTTTGTTTCAAAAACTTTCAGAGACACCAGGGTCTATTTGACTCTAGGATTCCATTTGGGAACAAGTGAGAGATTGCAAACCCCTCTGACGCCATATCCTAGCAGTGTCCATTTCAAACACATTTCACAAACACAAATGCTGAGGATGCAATGTTGACCTGAAGATTCAATTGAAGCATAAGTCTTGCAAACTCCACAGACACCATGTCTCAGTAAATTCATTTCAAACAAATTTCACAGACACCAAAGTTCAATGTTCACTCGAGGATTCCATTTAGGAATAAGTAAGAGGATGCAAACTCCTCAGACACCATGTCTGAGCAGTGTCCATTTCATAGATTTTGTGGAGATACTAGTTCCAAATTTGACTCGCAAAAGTTGTAGTCACGTTGTTGTAAAGTATATCAGCAAGTTATGCATGTTGATGATCAACGATTAGCTCCCATATCATGCATAAAATTTTGATTAATTTCAATAAAGATGTAAGACTTGTTAAAGCGAATCTAACGACTTATAATATAAATTCTGATGAAGTAGATTTGTATCAGAAATTTTGTGATCCAAAAATATTTTTCAAACTATGGTTGCGATTGTACTGAAATAAATTGTATTTAAAAAATGAAAGCTACTATTATTTTTGAAATTTAAAAAAACAAATAAAAATTGTTCGAAATCATTGTTGAAAATAACGGCAACAAGAAAAAAAAAAAATCGTTTCATTCTAAATCTCGAGTTCTTTTTTCTGGAATACAAGAAAAGTCTTCTGAAAAAAAACTGCGATGTTCTCCGTTTGATATTGCTTCTATGTAGGACACTTCAACGATCAAAATAGGGCCAGCAAATCCAGGTACCTCAGAACGAAACGATAGAGTCTTGCTTTGAATAGTGGTGTTATTTTTGTATTTTTGTTGTGGGAAGAGAAAAAAAAATTTAATTTCCAATCGTTATCTTTATTCACAAAATGCTCGTTTAATCGTACTCCTTTTCAAGTGAAATACAATTTCGGTTTATTGGAACATATTTCTACCTTTCTATTTTTTTTTTTCGGTAGTTGTGGAAATAGAAACAAGATCTTTTCTGAAATGGGAAAAAAGAAACACATAAATGATTTCTTTTTTCGATGTCATATTCTCTTTTAAAAGCCTGTACTTGTTAAAGTACAGAAAAAGGAACAGCAACATGTTTTGCTCCATCTTGGGTACTTACGAAACCAGAGAATTTTTCTCGTTATTTCACCGCCTGATCGCTTTATGCAAAGAACCACATTTGACATGAATTTTGTTTCTTAGATGTTGAGATTTACTTCAAGAAAAAAACATAAAAGTTAAACTGAACAGTTGGAAAAAATGTTTCAGAACAAGTATCTTATTATTAAAAAAATATATGTTTATTTAGTACTACAAATCCTCTTAAAGAGTTAAAAGTCACAAAAGTGGATGCAAATCAAAGGACGAAAGCTTTGAAAATTTGACACTTAATTTATTTAATGTTTTATAAAAGGATTTATATCATAGTTCTAGTGCAATGTAGTGCATTTTGTTAAGTGATTTCATGTAATTCCTTTACCAGATTAAGTAAGCACTACTTACTTAATTTACCACTGGTTTTTCTATAAATAATTAGGGACGGAAGATAACAGTCAGAGATAAAAAAAATAAGGTATTTGTTAATTTTAATTAAGCCAGAAATTTTGGCGATTTTATTTAGTAAGTTTATGAATTGTGTAACAAAAATATAAATTTTTTTTTGTAGATATTTTCTACTGAACAGATATTTCTTGTAAATTCGTATCACATTTGAAAGACTTGCTAGCGCTAAAGAAACAAATGCTATTATTTTACGCTATTATTAAATAGCGTAATGGAACTTATTAACAAACGCTATTATTAAACGCTCTATTTCATTTTAAAAATATATGAAGATGCATAAGAATTGTTGTTTTTGTTGTTTCTTATCCCACTTGGCTGGCCAAGCCCATGAGCCCATACGTACTCATGATTGAAGGGGAATGAAGCAGCTTCTGTTGTGATGGATCACGCGTAGGTAGAAGTCTGACTTTGGCTCTGTGAAGTTGTTTGGTCTTTATGTTTGGACCTACGGCTTACAGTGTATTCCGAATCACTACAAACATCCATGGGCACCGCCGGGATTCGGACCCGATACCTGTAGTACCGAAAGCCAGAGGGCTAGCCACTCGGCCATCAGGCCCCTATAAGAATTGTGAATTAACACATGTGAATGCTAGATATGGGTTGTAAAATTTTGGGACATAATTTTGTAAGACCAGGGAATATCATTTTTCTTCTTCTTCTTCATTGACGCAACAGCCCCATGTTAAGCCAAGGCTGTCTGCCTACTACTACACCACACCATATCACTGTGCCTGGAGCTCAGTTGCCTTATACAGTTTGGGTATGATGTGGATGAGAAATTTGACTGGCCTCTGTGACGCTCTGCAGTCATATGATACTGAGACCTACGGCTTAAAGCATCCATGATATACATCCATGGCACCGCCGAGACTCAAACCCGAAACCTGTGGCACCCTGCAAACACCAGAGCGCTAGGCAATCGACCATTCAGGTCCCTGCTGCCTGGCAGATTTCGAGACAGGAGATTTTTTTTTTTCATGGGGTAGGATACCTTACTCCCAACGTTCTGTCATATTAGCCGGGATCTACAGTTAAAAGTGGATTCTCAACTCTTACAATCATACATACATCGCTGGGACTCGAACTCAAAGCTGTGACACCGAGCGTGTCAGAGCGCTGGTCACTCGGCCATTAGGCCTCAATATCATTTTTGCAAGGGAAAAATATTCTTCTCTCTACGCACTTAGATTGGAATTAGAGGGCATCCCCTCAGATTATTGTATAATTCTTTTTCGCTCTTGTTTCTAATAAAAGCAAACTATATAAACTGTTAGAAAGTATAGAATACGGGCCGTTCTCAAATCGTTTTATTTGGCGACTAAAATATTACACCAAGCAGTTTTAATAATAACATTCCTGATACAAAATAATGCTTATGTATAATCTCATATCAATACGTTGTTGTTTCATATCCCAATTGGTCGACAACAACATCTTGGCCAAGTCCATGAACCGTGTCTTAAATCAACGAGTCATGATAAAGGGTAAAAATGCAGTTTCTTTTTGTTTTTGACCTTACGGTGCAAAGAAATGGGGCACCCAAAAGGAGAAGTCTTTACTTTACCCCACCCGTTTATACCCCGGGCACTGGTTACCCTTTTAGTCACCATTTACGACATGCATGGGCTACAGTGTGGCTATTCTCACCCAGACCCACACTTGACTCATATCAATGTGTATGATATTAACGATTTCTATATAACATTAATTAAGATGTTGCCACTCAGTAAAAAGTAATAATAATTAAGTACTCCTTATTATCAGTTTAAACGTTTATTTAGCTTTTTAAATTAAAAATACCTGACATGTGAATATCAGAGTCTATACAATTACAATTTTATATTATAAAAAAATATAAGTCTTTGTTCGGGCAAAATTGTGTGTAGAGATGTACTATCAAAAGTGATAAAGAACCTACATTTAATTCAGTAGAAAATTAGTTCGTAGTTAGTAAAACATCTTTTGTTATGGCTTCGAGATTTTTATTATACGTGAAAAAAATTAACAGAGCAATGCATTCATTTTTGTATTATATCTACAATGTATAACATCGATAAAGAAAGTCAACAAGGAGGGATCAGCAGACAGCATCAAATGAACTGAACTACAATGAAATGAACCAATTGTATCAAATTAAATGAACCGACTCCATATATGCTACAAATCAATAGGCTACAATATTACACCTTATATTATAACGGAATATGTTATCTGGTAAAAATTTTATCTGAATACATCTTCCTACCTCAAATTGGCTTTTTATCTATTACAGAAGAAGTCTAAGAGAAGTAACCATATAAAAGGAGCAAATTAAAGAATTGTATCATTCGGATTTAAAGCAGACAACATCAAGTGAACTGAACTTCAATGAAATGAACCAAACTTATCAATTCAAATGAATCGACTTTGTTGAATGAATCGACTATATCATTCTTACTAATATGCTACAAATGTTGCATCTAATTTATAACGAACTATGTTATCTGGTTAAAATTGTATCTGAATACATGCTCGTTCCTCAAATTGGAAAGAAATCGAAGAGAATTAACCATATAAAAATAGTAAATTAGAGAATTATATCACGTCAGATTTAAAATAACCTTTCTCAAAGCACAATGTTACTGAAAATTGGTTAAAGAGAATTTGTCCGTGTATTATGCATGCATGCATTATTATGAGAGCGAAACACGATTCGTAGAAATAGAATTTTACCGGGAATATGAAACTATGTATATATATATCAAAACATTGTATTTAAATTACATATTACGTATTTACTTCGGAGAAGTATAATTATTGTATAGACGAAGTGTTTCCTGTGAATTTTGTTGAAATAAAAAAAATATATTTTTTAATATTTTTATTCTTTTTATTTTGGATCTCAAACTACCAATGTATGTAATTTTTTTTTCATATGCATGCCACGCCCATTATTTTTGTATTATTATGTACTACATAAATCGGGAGTTTTCCAGTATTCTTTATTGCTTTAATAAATAGTATTCTTTCAATTTTTATTTCTTTTACTCATCATGAAAAAAGAATATTTCCACAAATTCTATAAAAAATGTAATACAAAAATTTTTTTTTTAAAGTTAATTCCTATTTTTTTCACTATATTGCAGAAAGTCCTTTATAAATAATTTTCATTCATTTTTTTAAAGTTTATCTGGCGCCATCTATTGGTAGATATATGCAACTTAAACCTAAAAAAAACCAAAATTAATTAATTAAATTTAATTAATGAATTAATATTTGAAAAAACTGTATTAACATCAAGTATCATCCACTACAAGTTAAAAAAAAATGTATTTGAATTTGAGAGGATGAATAAAAAGTATTTTATTAACGATTGAAAATTTGAACAAGATATATATAGGGAGAGTGTGAGCTAATAGAAGGAATTCAAAAAATGCCACCTGTTTGTAAACTCAGTTTAATCTGAAGCACGAAGTTTCACAATCGAATACAGTCCTTATACAATCAATTTCCCACTTTCAGAACATTTCCAATTCCAATCCACCCCTGTCCCATCACCATTCGAACGATCAAGAAGACACCCTCCAGTTTTCATTTCCTGCAGACGATTTCGGCATCGTGGACCCACCGATGTGACCGGAAAAGAGCATCACGTAAAGATGTCAAGAAAGGTTCTGTCCCAATCGATCGTTTGGTGGAAGATGGGAGAAAGTGGGAGGGGGAGGGGCAATTGGGGAAATCGTTTGCTAACTCCCTCGGGATATTACGGGCGTAGTCCTTCGTCAAGAAACTAGGGGTGAGTAAAAGCGTTTCTATAAATAGAAACATGTTGAGGAAATTAGTAGGCGGTACTTGATATCGAAAGGGAGGGGTCATAGGGGTGGAACGAAATTCGATTGGGGATGCTTCGAATTAAGGAAATGCTGTCGTCGGAATTGAATAAGGATGAAGCAAGACACAAGTAGGAAACAGGTTGTGTAAATTGATTGCTGTTTCAATTTGAGGCTTTCTTGAATGAATAAACTATTAGATTAGATTTAGATTAGTACTCAAAAAATCAACCGCTAATGTTAGGGTACAGTAAGTTTTAATTTATTCTGCACCAATCATAAGGATGGTATTTCTCTGAAAGTTTCTCAAATAGCAATATTTTATTTATGGATGAGATCTAGTCTAGACACATAAATTATTAAACTGAAAGAAAATATAGTAAATCTTCATTTTACGAGCAATTTTTTGTATAAAATTTTAAGCTGACCAACCATTTCTTCATGGCTTAAAGCATTGGGATTTGATAAAGCAGTTTTGGTGGAATAAGTACGAGTTAGATGGCCAATTTTAGCTATTTTTATATCAGCATGGTGACATTTGTTTTTCTCAGTATCTATTCTGGGAAAACCAGTTAATATAGTATGATAAGGATTTAACTAAGCAAAGAACTATGCAGTGTCTCTTGACACTATAATACCATTAAAGAAATATTATCTAATCTAATACCAGACAATGAATATCATTAAAGAAATATTTAAGAGAAAATTCGAATCGAATTGTAATAAATTATAGTAATAAAATCAGTCTCATCAAACAACTGAATGGCAATGAAAAAGAGATGAACGTCACCCTTATAAACCAAACTCGATTACTCATGTGCTTTCAAGTTATCATTACACTAGACCAGTATGAATCCTGAATGATGACTATTATTACTATGACTAACATCTTTTATTCTTATTTTTTTCGCCGATATTTTCATTTAGTTAGTAACATTAAAAATGGGCAAAAAACTTAAAATAACACTAAAAGATTTATATATATCAATGTTATATAGCATTTATGGGTGTCATGCTAGAAGACATTGCTTTCAGGGAAGACTTTTACAGGTAAGTGCCACGTGTGAGTGTCGTGCGAGAGAAAATCCGGAAATCTTCGACCAGGTTACCTGAACTATTGACAGGATATCACAATCACCATCGGGTTTCAGCATTTCTGACAACTGTAACTGCAACGATTCGTAGAGAGTCCTCCTACACGCTAACTAATCATGGCCACGACTAACATTCTTACACTCTAACTAACTGGCCACGAGTCTCACTGGATTAGCATTTAACTAAAATCACAAAAATTATTCACAACTCACTTTCTATATGGATACATATTCATGATCTATCAACAAGATTTACGATCTTTTACAATTGAGATTCATTTAAACTAACGAATATTTTGGAAGTATATTTCTATGACTTAAAATTAACATTCAGTTAATTTTCCTAACTCATTTGAATACTTATAAAACTGATAAATTTTCTTTTTAATTTATTTTCAGTAACGTTGTTCTTTGATCAAGGTCATTTTAAATCCAAAAGTGATAAAATTCTAATTTGCCCCTTTTATATACAACTCAATTATAGAAAATATTCATTCAAATGAATCATAATTTTGCAATTCAATCATGGACAGGTTACTCTAAGTCCTGGAAAAAATCTTATCACTTTAAAAGCATGTGTGGCACTCTACAATGATGTTCTGTACTGAAATGTATAAACAGATTGGTGTAATTTATGTTGTCGTTGTATTGCACCCCCAGCCTTTAGAAAATAATTATAGAGAGATAGAAAATAAATCACAATAAAACCTTTTCTGCAGAAAATTAAATTAATAAAAGAGCCGTAACATTGTTTAAATTAGTTGCAGACATTAATAATAACTTTGCATTTAATTTTATCAAACCTTTTATATATATGTATATCAAACTTTTCTAAGCGCTGAAAAGTTCGCACAGATCTTAATTACTATTGTTTTTATTGTACAGTTTCAACCCCACCCCCCACCACAATCAACTCCACCACAAAGTTACCCACCACAATCAACTCATTTTAAACAAAAATGCATAAATTCTCTTTGATCATTAGATGATCCAATCTTATTGAAGAATAACTACATTAAACAATGTCTTATCTTTTTCAGAAAAAATTTTTACATAGGTGTGCTACAAACCTTAAACCAGAATGCATTAGTCGTCTCCAATAAGTCATCACAAACAGAGTCATGTTTAAGGAAATGAGATTTTCTCAATTATGTGAAAAACTCACAGTCATTTCTCTCATGAATAATTCACGGCATCTTTAGAATGCATTATTTATGCATTTTTCGGTTGAAAGAGAGTTTCATATCGGTCTCAAATTTTACATCGAATTTGTAAAAGTCAATTATTGCATCCGAAGCTAAAATTTCTGATTAGTTCAGAGAGGTGTTTAATGATTGAATAAACACTGTTCGGAGAAAGGCATTTAAAATATTCGTATATTTATTCTGAGACAATGAGACATTATATTTCATTTGTGTGTGTAATATCGTATAATTTGATATTATTTAATCTTTGAGATTTTATCTTTTAATTTCATTTTCTTTCTTGTAAATTATTCCCCGATTAATGATGATAATGTAGTTTGCATTTGAGTCAGAGAGGACTCATCACATACTAGAATGGTTGTCATAAATTCTACGATATGGCAATTTCGAACAAGCACCCCCCCCCCCTCGCATCCTGCTTTCTATCTCATTCGGAAGCAGTCTTACAACTTGCCGCTTTACAGTTTTATTGTGCCCAACCCCGAATATAGGTAAAGGAACTTTAGATTTGGCTTCTTTCGTCGATATATGAAACAAGCTGTTTTACGTCGGAAATCCAATGTCCTTAATTTTGAAAATTTTCAGTCATTTTAAATGTATTTTATTCAGCAAAACCAAATTAATTATTAGATTCATGAACAATTATGGTTCATTTATTATATGCCTCCCTGATGGCGCTCTGGTCTTTGGTACCACAGACTTCCGATTCGAATTCTGGCTGGGGCATGGATGTTTATTGGTGGTTCGAAATCCACTTTAAACTGTAGGTTCCGGGTTGTTTAGCCCTCGTGGGCACAAGACGACCGTAGAGCAGCAAGTCAAACCAAATCCAGCTTTTAGAAAATAATTAGGGTGAGATAGAAAATAAATCATATTAAACTTTTTCTTCCTAAGAAAATTTAATTAAAAGCCATGACAATATTTAAATTAGTTGCAGTTTTATCGTGCCCAACCCTGACAAATGTATAAAATATATTATATAAGATTTTTGTTTGTGATTTTATTAAATTTATCTAGTTTCCAACAATTATATTTAATTTCTGAGAATTTCCAACAATTTGTTAATATCAGTTTCTCGAAATATTTATTTTTATGCTTGAACTTGATGTCTTGCAAATGGCTTGTCTGATGTAGTATATAGAAATGTAGTCATTCTTTCTTTTCCATTAGATAACTTCAATCTAGAAGAAATAATAGCAACTTATAAAGAGTTGGAAAGAAAAACTAAAATAGGAATCCTAAAGGACACATGAAATTGCCACAGTCTTAATGAGTTTTTCGTTCTGGATGACTTTTTTAACTTCCGCTCTGTTAAAAGTTCGAGATTAAGCAACACGATCTTCCACTGTTCAACCATCAAGAGGAGCAGACCCAAGTCTCCTTACGAAGCAGCCGCTCCAAAGTGCTCTTATCTCAAGTGACACTTTATTTTACCTTTTCATGTCTACCGCACTTTGCAGCTTAAAGGAGTCCAACTCTCTATATGTCCCATTTGGCCTCTTTTCTCCCTCGTACGTGACTCGAAATTGAAACACTACTATAAGTCCAAATCATATATATATATATATATATATTGTGTGTGTTGTGTTCCAAATAGAAAATAGTGAAAGTATCGATGTGTATCTGCAATATTCAACTCATATCTACGAACTAATAATAATGTTTTCAAATCTGACAAAAACTCAAGGATTCCAGTACCCAATTGATGATGCAGTGGTACTGTGCGCTATCTAGTGTGTAATAGAACAGAAACAGTTTTCTATAATGGTCTATGCTCCATCCACTGGTTTGAAAAATAAGTTAATTTGTTGTCAACAGTTGGCAGATGGTTTTATATTTATTGGATTCTGTAAGCATGCCCCATACAAGACCATTGAAAAGAAGAATATTTTGTGATGCAAAATGAACAAGATTTGGTAATTTATTATTTATTAAATATAAAACATTGTTTGCCAATAAACAAGTAATATAAAAAAAGTTTTAAAATTAATTCCTACTTTTTTTTCACAATATTGCAGAAAGTCTTTTATAAATAATTTTTATTCATTTTTTTAAGCCAGAAAAAAATTATCTCTCTCTCATACACACTTTCCATCTCTCTCACTCATTTATTCACATGTTTCATTTTTCATTTTGTTCCCTTCTTGACTCACACTAGAACCCAGAACGAAAAAAGAATCTGAAAAAGAAATTTCTTTTCCAGCGATCTACACGCTTCGCCACTGACGGTATTTATTCCTAAATTTATATCCTGCTAAATATCTTATATAAGAGACATTTTTTTTCTCCCATATAAAATTAAAATCAAGTAATTAAATTTAATTAATGAATTAATATTTGAAAAAACTGTATTAGCCTCCAGAGTCATCTGCTACAAGTTTAAAAAAATGTATTTGAACTTGAGTGGATGAATAAAAATTACTTCATTAGCGATTGAAAATTTGAACAAGATATATAAATATATATAGGGAGAGTGTGAACTAATAGTAGGAATTAAAAAAAAGAAACAAAAATCATTTAGCGATACTTTTTCTCACAAATTTTTAATAAGATGGGAAAAAATAGCTTTTTCAAAAAGTCGTTTTAACAACAATAAAATATTATGCCAGTGTTTTTAACATAAGATATTAGAGAGTTTTTGCATACAGTACGGTAGTTCCCGTAGGAAGTCCGTTAGCCTTTTCTCCCTAGCGCGCATGCTCATAGGAAACTGAGCATGCGCGCTAGGGAGAAAAAGCTAACGGACGTCCTACGATAACTAACGTACGGTATGCAAAAACTCTCTATTAATGGGGCGACAGTATCATAAGAAACATCAACATCATTACATCCTTGGCAATCGTATGAAACCATTTACTGATACAGGAATTATGGATGAAGGTTTATCAATGCTCAATTAATTAAGCTAATAAATTTTACCATAAGTAAAAGTGTTAAGATTCTATACAGGTGTAAAACTATTGGCTATATTGTAAGCTACATTTCTGAACACAAAGAAGATTTGAAATAAATTGTAAATATTTTAGCTTAGTTTCTGATTCTTGTACCAACATCTCAGTAACATCCCAATGCTCTGTTTTCATTAGATACCGTAATAAGTAAAATTCAGTTCATAAAGTGTTTTTGAAATGTCTCCCCATAAAGAATTAACCTAGAGGCACTCGATGTTATTAGAAATTTTTTGGTGATGACTAATCTCTGTAAAAAATTGATTTGTGTGTGTTCACCGACATATTTCCTTCAATCAATGGATTCAAAAAAAGATTTGCTATATGTTGAAATAGGAGTACAATTTAACAGATGTCTTATCAATTCACTGTCTATCACTATTTTATCAGTTTACTGTTCGCAGCGCGTACCTTTACCTTCGAAGTAGATAGCCGTGATGAATACACGATTACTGGAATTGTACCACAGAAAATTCAGAAGTCTTTTGAAGAAAAAAAATAAACAGTAATTAAGGTGACGGTTTTTTCAATCATCGGAATCAAAAAGGCTCTTGTTTATCTGTTGCAAAAGGAATACAATTTAACAGATGTCTTATCAATTCGCTATATACCATTATCTTTCAATTTACTGTTCACAGCGCGTACCTTTGCTCTCAAAGTTTTGTTTTATCCCACTTAGTAGACATCTAGACCAAACCCATGAACACGTATGAACTCATGGTTGAAAGGCAAAGCAGCAGCTTCTGTTGCGGTGGAGCACCCGTAGGTAGTAGTCTGGCTTGACTCCGTGATGCTCTATAGTCATCGTGACACCAGGATCTATCACTTAAAGTAGATTCAGAACCACTACAAACATCCATGGCCCCGCCGTCACACGAACCCGAAACCTGTGGCACCGAGCGCCAGAGCTCTAGACACTCGGCCATTCAGGCCCATCGTCGAACAAGGAATCTGAACCACAGAAAACTTAGAAGTCTTTTGAATAAAAAAAAGATACATAGTAATTAGAGCAACATTTTTTATTTATCTACATGCAGAGAAAAATATCTGCATCGCTTATTTTCTTTATTGCAAGAAAAGGAAAATTAAAAAAAATAAAAGTCAAAATTACAAAGTATAAAATAATGATGGATGGCCGCGTCTTTTAGCCTCTCGATCACAGAAAAACTTGATGAACCTAATTAAAGCTAACAGGGTGAAAACAAAATGATAAATGACGTATTTTCTGTTGTAGAGAAACAAAGTATATAAAACGAAAGAATTTGTAACAGCAGCAAACTCAATCATTGATTTTCTTGTGTTATACAAAGCCAATTATAGATTCTGTTTAATGTAAGGAAATATAAAAACCAATTATTACATAAATTTTTTTGCCATTTATACATTATTCTATAAAGTTACGAAAAAATAATTCGATAATTCAATAATTCGAAAAAAATCGAAATTATATATTTAATGCAAAAATAATAACAGGTAGAATATTTTTCACTGTGCCTTTTTAAGGTTGCATTGTCCTCTGTCATCCAAACGAATGGGGCTTAGGAACACACGAAATGATTCGCTTGATTTTAGAAAAAAAAATCCTGGAATTATGTCTATTATGCGGCATGATTCAACGGTCATGGGACGAATTTTGTGGGATGGTAGAGCTTACTAAACAAAATTTTTTTGTTTAAGAATGTAGAATCAACCGTGTCGCATTAAGAAAAGAACATGCTTTCGAACATATTTACAACTAAGACACAGTACACTAGGTCAGTAATCTCCAAAATTTCCAGCCTTAGGGCCATACTGTTTACTCCAGTAAATGCCAAGGGCCAAAACCGTTTTAATTTTTCTGCCATTATCTATAATTTCTAGACCAGTCGCCGAGTATGCGCTCTGAGCGAGCATACGCTTGCTGACTACAAACTACTATCAGTGAAAAATCTCATTTACATAAATCTCATTAGTATTTTTTTGCAGGTGGCAACACCCTACCCTTATAATTTTAGTGGGATTCATTTCAATTATTTTTTATGCTTAAGTCAAATTTTCTGCGTATTATGCTTGTCATTAAGTTTTACCTAGCAAGTCAATAAAACCGAGTTATTATCATTCTGAATTTTTTTTATCCAACTTATTACAGCAACAATAAGCTATTCGGTGACGCCGACGGGATTGATGACACTGGCGGGCCGTAGTTTGGAAACCCCTGCATTAGCTGATACTTGCCACGTGACGAGTTTCAAGTCCTCTGGCTGGCAACACCCTATGTGCACTTTGTTTCGTTTGTACTCTGTGTGTTCATTTGCGAGACTCCAGTTGAGTAGTTTGAGGACCTCGTTGCTCGACTATCCATTGCGGCTGCAAGCGTGATGAAATGTCTAGCATCATTTGGAACAGTTCACCAATCATTCCTTCCGACCCTACATTAAGGGGCAAAATTTTATGTTTTAGTAAACAGTATCAAACCCTGAAAACTTGTCCATTATCACTGAATCACCCTGTATATTGTGATTAACACAGTTTGGTTTGTCGCTTTACGGTCATCATGTGCACACTTTAGGCTAAACAGACCGGGACCTACAGCTTAACGTGGATTCCGAACCAACAACTAACGTCCATGCCGGATTCGAACCTGAAGTCTTCGGTACCAAAGGCCAGAGCGAGAGTCCGTTGACCATCATTGCGCGTGATTAACACAAGGTTAATGCATTAAAATGTTAACACTAAGGCATTAAAATGTTAACACTAATACAAAGTTAATGCATTTTGTCTTTAATCAACTGACAAATTTTTAATATCTATTCTAAGTTATTATAAGAGAAAAATATATTTGAAATGATATTTTTTTCCTTCTACAATAGTATTTAAAAAATAATAAATAGGTCTTAAACGAAAACAGAGAGATTTCACAGTAATGTGTTGTAAAATCTTTTTCAAAATCCTAACCTTTTTTAATAACTCGAAAATTTATATAGAGGTACTGACAAATTTATGTACAGTAAATGTGCTATTTGACGTTTCATCCTTCTTTTAGTGTAATATATCATGAAATGTAAAAATTACATTGCATAAATTCTAAAGAACCGGAAAAATGTAAAGTGTTCGTAGATTATGCAAAAGAGACAAGAATATCCTCTTGTGCTGACTTGCTGAAAGTTCCTACAAGAATGTAAAGTGAAGCTCATCAGCATGCATGGAAGTTAACAAGAATAGTAAAAAAAGCGTCTGGCATTTGAGAATTGTCTAAGGAAGTGGTCTGGAAAAAAATTGAATATAAAGTACGTTTAATAATTTTTAGTTCTACTAAAGTATATTTTCGCTGTTCTAACTGTTAAAAGAACCAGTCATATTTTTAGTAATTCTTTTCTCCAAAAAATGCTACCTAACTGTGAAATTTCTTTTTTAAATGAAAAGTATTTTCGGAATAAAAGTTAAACATTGTTATATTTCTTTACTTTCTTTTTTATTTAATTGTTAGTTTTTAACACTCTATAATTTTTAATTCGTTATAAATTAGTAATTATAAATTATAAAATAATATTTTTTTATGAAAAGGTTAAAAGAAACCTTCGATTTAATTAAACTGTGGTAATTTTTTTTTATCTTTGCTCGTTATCAGGAAGCTAGTTTTTTTCTGCCCGACTCGTGGCTCAGTAGCAGGGGGCACCATTGTTGAGCATTAAGGCTGAGGTTCAATCCAATGGCGGCATTGTTGTAGACACTGTTTCAAAAAACAAAGTGACTCGATGGTATTTGCCTCATTAGACAGACTACCTGGTGAAGGTTTTCCGGGTTTTCTCATATACGATAATCAAAGGCGAGGTAGTTCCCCCAAAAGTCCTCCTGGAAGGCACTGCCGTTCTTCAGCGAGTCAGACTTTTACCTACGGGTGCTCCATTATAGCAAAAGCTGCCCCTCCTTCCATGAGATGTTGATGTCGGTCTAAATGTTGCTGTCGATCAAGAGGGATAAGAAACCGCAACAACAGTTTTTTTCTAATAATAAATTGTACTTAGTCTAAATGTTATTGTTTAATCTTATTAACTCTAGCCAAGTCAATGTCTTTTTAGAAAACAGTTTCTTCATAATTTTTAGGATTATATTGAAATTACTTCAGATAGGGAAGATGATTCCACTTATTTTTCCCATGCAATAAGGGATGCAATAATATGGGGCAGTTAGCCTAAATACTCTAAAATCCATTATTTGCTTTCCATAAAACTAATACTCTTAAATATGATATTAGATTTCAATAAATCATCCCTTAAGTAATACTAACTTAACTCTCGATAATTTGCGAAGCGGCGTACAAAAAGGGCTCAAGTTTGAATCTGCTGATGACTTCCATTGCAGTCACTGCCATTAGAACAACTGCTATTAGAACTACTTAACTAATACAACAACTAATCATTGCATTCCCAAATGTCAATCCACCTTAACTAATTGGCCCTTTATGTACTGGACTTTTGCGTTTTGATCTTTTATTACCAATTACAAGACTAGTTATCAATTTAATTTACCTATTATAAATATTCCCTCTCTTCTTTAAACAGAATTATATCAGACAAAAGAATCAGAGAAAGTTCGAAATGATAACACCTCTGAAATGCGATTTGCAATTACAAGAACTACTTAACCATTAATCCAATAACCAATCTTTGCATTCGCAAATGTCGATCCACATCAACTAATTGGCTTGTTATGTACTTCACAATTGCATTTTGATCTTTTTTTTTTATACCAATTGTTGGCCTATTTTTCATTTTTAATTGCCTATTATAATTATGTTAATAGAAGAGAGAGTATATTTATATCAGACAAATGCAATAGAATCAGAGAAAGTTCGGAATGATAACAACTCTGAAATGTGATTTGTAATAACAGAGAACTACTTAACAACTAACCGACAACCAATCTTTGTATTCCCAATTGTCGATCCACCTTAACTAATTGAAACATTATGTACTAGACTATTGCGTCTTTTATCAAAAATTATAAGCCTATTTATCACTTCTATTCCCTCTCTTCTTTAAACAGAATTATATCAGATAAAGGCAAAAGAATGAGAGAAAGTTCGAAATAATAATACTTCTGCAATTACAGAGAACTACTTAACAGGAAATCCAAGAGGCACTGGCTCCTTCAAGTCCTTCCACCGCCATGAATTGCGAGAACCACAAAAGTGACGAAACATCACCTTGATCAATTATGCAAAAATTTTCCCAATCACATTAAAGCAAGGGGGCAGCAGTTAAAAGGATTTAATCCCGGGAGCGCCAGGTCCTGGACAATTCCAATTACTTTCCAGGAGCAGAAATCTTCCACCACAAAAGCTGGAACGTGTGGAAACAAGAAGGCTTTAAATAAAGAACTCTTTTGTGGTGTTTGAGGATCTTTTATTTTGTTTGCCCAAGGTATTAAGAGCGGGATTCTTGCACGTGGGGGAAATTAATTTTCTGGGTTTTCTTGATGGTATGGTGGAGGAGAAGCCACAGAAAAAAATTAATTTCCCTTTATCTGATTTTTTTTTTTTAAAGTATGGCTTCTATTTGAAACATTTGATTTTGGATATGTAGGTTGTTTCGAAATAACTGCTTTGGTTAAGTCTAGTAGTGTAAGTTTTTAACTTCTTTTCGTTTAATTAGAAATGTCAAAAAAAAAAAAAAACGATATTATAAGTTTTTGCCGAACTTATAATATTTCACGATAACAAATATGAAATATTTTATGTGCTTTTATTTAAAATAGTGTTAATGGATTTTTCCTCAAGAAAGAAAAATAAAAACTCCATCTTGCCAACTCTATTGCGCAATGATGAATAAAAGCATGAAAATTCACTTTAACTATCATATTCTTATGAAATAATACTTAATATTTTCATAAATAAAAAAAAAAATCTTTAAAAATATATTAATTTAAAAGATCATTTGTTCTAGCAATAATAAATGTTTCGAAAGAAATTATATTTATTCGAAATAAATTTCAATTAAGAATAATTTGGTTATTTCATTGCAGTAATTTGAAAAATTCACAATATTGGTTGTTTTCTCATCGCTAACATAAAAAGCTCAAATCAGTTATAATCATTAAAGATTTCAAGCATATTTCAGGACGGCAATCTATAGTAGAAGATAATACTAATACCATTTTAGTTTCTGTAAACGGAAATTTTATTAACAATGTAATAAATTAAATAAACTTTGAGTAATGCATAAATGGATAAAACTACACTGAAGTGACAAAAGTCATGGGATAGCAATATGCAAATTTTCAGATGGCAGTAGCATCGCGTAGAACAGGTATAAATGCGCAGTGCTTTCGCAGAGCTTTCATTTCTGTTCAAGTTATTCATGTGAAGAGGTTTTGACGTGATGATGACCCCACGACGGGAATTAACAGACTTTGAACGCGGAATGTTAGTTGGAGTTAGACGCATGGGTCATGCCATTTCGGAAATCGTTAGGGAATTCAACATTCCCAGATCCACTGTGTCAAGAGTGTGCCGAGAGTATGAAATTTCAGGCATAACATCCCACCATGGACAGCGCAGTGGTCGACCGCCTGCACTTAACGACCGAGACCGGCGACGTCTGCAAAGAGTCGTAAATTCTAACAGACAAGCAACACTGCGTCAAATAACCGCAGAAATCAATGTGGGACGTACACGGGACTTGTCTGTTAGAACTGTGCTTAGAACTGTGGCTTTCTTGGGCTATTCCAGCAGTAGACCGACTCGAGTGCCTTTACTGACAGAACGACATCGCTTGCAGCGACTCTCGTGGGCACGTGAGCATATCGGTTGGTCCCTAGATGAATGGAAAACCGTGGCCTGGTCCGATGAGTCACAATTTCAGTTGGTAAGAGCTGATGGTAGGGTTCGAGTGTGGCGCAGACCCCACGAAGCCATGGACCCAAACTGTCAGCAAGGCACTGTTCAAGCTGGTGGTGGCTCCGTAATGGTGTGGGCTGTTTTTTCATGGCATGGACTTGGTCCTCTGGTGCGACTGGACCGAACATTGACTGGAAATGCTTATGTTCAGCTACTTGGAGATCACTTGCAGCCATTCATGTTCTTCATGTACCCAAACAACGATGGGATTTTTATGGATGACAATGCGCCCTGTCACTGGGCCACAACTGTTCGCGATTGGTTTGAAGAACATTCTGGACAATTCCAACGAATGATCTGGTCACCTAGATCACCCGACATGAATCCCATCGAGCATTTATGGGACATCATCGAGAGGTCTGTTCGTGCCCAAAATCTTGCACCATCAACGCTTTCACAATTATGGACGTCTATCGAGACAGCATGGCTCAATATTCCTGCAGAAGACTTCCAAAGACTTGTTGAGTCCATGCCACGTCGAGTTGCTGCACTTCGCCGGGCGAAAGGAGGGCCGACACGATATTAAGAGGTATCCCATGACTTTTCTCACTTCAGTGTATATCATTTTTAAAAATTAGTTTTCCAAGAGACACCAAAGCACAATTCCTGGCACAATGGTAACATGATTAGATAGGGTGCAGGGAGTCTGAAGTTCGATTCCAAGCGACATCAGGATTTTATTCCTCATTCCTTTCAGAAACTAGAACACTCCATAGCAATCGGGACATTAATTTTAATAATAATTGATTTGCAGTTATACAGAACTAATTAACAATTAATCCAATTTCTGCATTCATAAATGTCAATCCACCTTCCTTAATTGGCCAATTATGGAATGGGCTATTACGTTTTGATCTTTAATTACCAATTGCAAGACTATTTTTCAATATTATTCAATCTCTTCTTGAAACAGAATTATATCAGACAAAAGCAAAAGAATCAGAGAAAGTTCGAAATGATGACACTTCTGAAATATGATTTGCGATCACAGAGAACTACTTAACAACTAATACCATCAACCAATCTCTACTATTCCAAATTTCAATCTCCCATAACTAATTAGCCTGTTATGTATTGAGCTATTGCATTTTGATGTTTTATCACCAATTATAAGACCATTTATCAATTTTATTCCCTCTCTCCTTTAAACAGAATTATACCAGACAAAAGCAAAAGAATGAGAGAAAGTTCGAAAATGATACCACTTCTGCAATTACAGAGAACTACTTAACCGCAAATGAAACAGGTACTGTCTCCTTCAAGTCCTTCCACCGCCATGAATTGCGAGAACCACAGAAGTGACGAAACATCACCTTGATCAATTATGCACCACATTTTCGCAATCACATTAAAGTGTGTGGGGGGACTGAAGTTAGAAGGATTTAATCCCGGGAGTGCCAGGTCCTGGAAAATTCCAATTACTTTCCAGGAACAGAAATCTTCGACTACAAAAGCTGGAACGTGTGGAAACATGGAGGCTTTAAATAAAGAACTCTTTTGTGGTGTTTGAGGATCTTCTATTTTGTTTGCCCAAGGTGTTAAGAGCAGGATTCTTGCACGTGGGGGAAATTAATTTTCTGGGTTTTCTTGCTGGTATTATGGAGGAGAAGCCACAGAAAAAGTTAATTTGCTTTTATCTGAATTTTTTTTTTTTTTTAAGTATGGCTTCTATTTGAAACATTTGATTTTGGGTATGTAGATCGTTTCGAAATAACTACTTTACTTAAATCTGTTGGTGTAAGCTTTTATGTTGTTTTCTTTTAATTAAAAATGTCAAAAAAAAAAAAAAATAAATAAATAAAAAACACGAACGTGATTTTACCGAGATGATTTTTGTATTTGCTATTGTGAAATATTAAATCTTTTATGTACCCACCTTATTTAAAATACTGATAATAATTTTTTTGCTTAAAGAAAATAAAAACTCAATTCTGCTAACCCTATTGAACAATAATTAATAAATGGAAGAAGATTCCTTTTAACTATCATATTTTTATGAAATAAATATTTTATATTTTTATTTTATATTATTATTTTATATTTTAATGAAATAAAAATATGTTATTTAATATTATCCTAAATGTGCTAACAATGAAAAAAGCTCAAATAAATTAGAATCATGCAAGATTTCAAGCATATTTAAGTATGGCAATCTATAGTAGATGATAATATTAATACCATTTTAGTGATTGTAAACGAAAATTTTATTCGCAATTTAATAAATTAAATAAACTTTGAGTAAGGCAGAAATGAATAAGGCAGAAATGGATAAGACTACATCATTTTTAAGAATTCGTTTTGCAAATGTTACCACTGTGCCAATTCCTGTCACAGTGGTAACATGATTAGATGGGGTACAGGGTGTCTGAAGTCCCATTCCATAAACGATATCTGGATTTTATTTTTCATTGCTTTCAGAAACAAGTAGACTCGATAAAGCAATCGGGACATCATGTATAAAAACATCTTGCATAGATAATCAAGTTACCGATGGGAGTTTAGATGTTTTTCTCCCATACGGCGAACAAATGCTTGCCAGCTATAGATAAAAGTCTTAAGGCTATGTTCATCCACCTAGGTATGCTCTTCCTGTCATACATAAATGAAACATATTCAACGAAGAATATATTTTTCTCCCATCATCAAGCAAATGCTTGGCAGCTATTTCTAAAAGTCTTCAAGGAAGGTTATTTTCATCCCCATAGGTGCTTGGCATACATAAATGAAACACGAGCCCCACCAATATTCAACGAAGAACAGGTTTTTTTTCCCCATACAACAATCAAATGTTTGGCAGCAACTCATAAAAATCTTCAAGGAAGGCTATGTTCATTCCTATAAGTATGCCCTTCCTGGTATACATAAATAAAACACGAATTCCACCAATATTAACGAAAACCAAGGCCAGAACACTAATTCTATAATACCTACTACGTCGTATTTTCAATGGATATGCTCATTACATATGTTTACATCCATATACTATTGGAACTCTATGGGATGTTTATTTGAAAAAGGTTTCAGAACCCTCTAAATTACAAACAATAGCTTACACAGTCACTGCTTTATCAGCAAACCAAGAAAATATTGATAAACCTTTCTCAAGTTATGAAATGGTATCTTGTATCAACATTAAAAGTAGATTTCATAGAAACTATTATATTATTAAGGGGAAAAAAAGCATTTGTTGTATTACAAATATAGCATGTTTGTGATTAAAATGTAGGAATTTTCTTTTGCTTGTCTTAAGCTGTTCTATAATATTTTGTTAATTGTTAATTTAGTACTATTATATAGCATATATTTTTGTAAGCAAATTTAATGTACAAAGATATATTTCAAATTAGTACAAATAATGCACTTTTAAAGTTGTAATAAATGCTTTATTACTGCAAAAACAATGATTGTAGATATAAGTTCAATAAAAATAAACAAATTTGTTCAACAAATTGTTCTAAATCGATAAAAAAATCGATTCAGGAGTCAGAATTTTATTTTTTATCGACCCCTCATTCCTAATTCTAAAGGTACGGTTTTATAACAAAGAAACAATACTTTTTCAGAGCTCTGATAAATTACAATGTACATGTCTTAGCTAGTTACAGTTACGGTGATTTTAAGTGTAATATTCCTATGTTATCTCTGTTATTTAATTCACATAGAATGAGAAAGACAATTATTTTCGCACATATTATTAAGCACGCTATATACAGGGTGATCATAATTAATTTATCAAAGCTATTGCGCCAATGACGATGGTGGGTTTTATTTTTTTTAGAATTTTTCGTCAATTACAAATGCATGAAAAAAATAAATATAAAAGGCGATTACAATTATATAAAGGGCTATTATAATTAAAGTCTCACTTTCAAAATGTTGTAAAAAAAGAACCTCTCGTCACAATGAGTTTTCAAATTTGAACTAAAGATACTTGAAGAAGGGGGAAACGGTAAGGCTTCCAAAAAAAAGTTCCAAAAATGTTCCAACGATTTTTCCCATCCAATTATGACTTTATCGTAGTGGATAGGCTTTCCACTAATTGTCTCACAACTGTTGAATGAATTTGGAAGTTATTTAAGCACATTGAACACTGCAGTAGGTTTAATGTGCAACTCTTGCTAAATACGTTGTAATTTCGATTCAAAATATCACTGGCTACCGAATTTACTTTCATTATGCCGCTTAAAGCGCCATCTATTAATACACTTTGGAACTTTGTTTTGATGCCGTACCGTTTCCCCCTTCTTCATGTATCTTCAGTTCAAATTTGAACTCACTGTGACGAGGTTTCTTTTTTCATAGCATTTTGCAAGGGCGACTTTAATTATAATCATCAGGTAAAATTTATGTTTTATTCAACAATAAAAATAAATTTCTGCTTATGATAAAGAAATAAATTTCTGATAATATAATTTAATTTTTTTGAGGGTCCTGATGGCCGAGTGGCTAGTGCTCTGTCGCTCGGTATCACAGGTTTCGGCTTCGAGTCCCAGCTGTAACATGGATGTTTGTAGTGTTTCGGAATCCACTTTAAGCCGTAGATGACCATAGAGCGTTGTATTGTTACTCCGCGTCCGTAGCTTATCTTCAAGCTCCACGCACCTCCTGGGTAGTGCTAAGTGGGTAACGTCGCTACAGAGCTTGCCTTAAGGCATCAAAACAACTGTCTAAGTTTTTGCCAGCTGCATTAGAAAAAAAAATCAATTTTTTGTGATTAAATTTAAATAAAATTATTTATTATTTTATTTCTTATATAAATAATTTATTTACAAAGAATCCTTTAAAAATAGCGAAATGGATTTAAAAGAAAAAAATAAATTTTTATATTTGTTTTCTAAATATATTATTCATATATTCTGAGCAAATATTCATATATTCGCAAATAATCTAAAATATTTGTTATTTTTATTTTCTATTCCCCTGACAATGAACACCATTATAAAATACTGCATTGAATACAGATGAAATTTGATTTTATCCAGGGGGGATTCGATTTCGATGAAAGATTTTATTATTCTTCTCTCAGATGACAGCTTCTGTAGCTAGGTAATTACTACTAACGAATTATAATATGTAAATAACCCTTTTCGGAATTTTTTGTTGATGCTACTTTTGCATAAATTTTTCTGTAGAAGTACATCCAAGCCGCGCTGATATACGTTCGAAATATTCTTCTTGCTGTAATATTCTCTCCCTTTCCCCCCTCCTCAAGCTTTGATGAAAATAAGATTTCCACGAGCAGTTGGGTTGAGCCTCGTTGACAACTTGTAGCACTTCGGAGACGCGTCGTCTCAAAACTGCATAAATTTTCGCTTTTATAAAAAAGCAAACTTTTTTGTTCTTCTTCTTTTTTCTTGACGTGTTAGGGAAAAGAATTAGAAAAAGGGAAAATTCTCGGAATCTTAACAATTTTTTTTTCTCGAGAATAGGGATAAAATTATGTTGATGTGTAACAGAAGGGATTCTTTTTTGTGCATTGCAAGACAACCGTCATGGAAATATACTATTTCTATTAATTCATTTTTATGGATTATTTTGTTTTATTCATTTATTAAAATTTAATAATTAATTTTATTTTATTATTTTATTTCAATTTATAAATTTTTGTTTATTAATATATTTTTATTAATTTATTTTAATTTAATAATTTACTTTTATTTATTAATTTATTCTATTTTAATTTATTAATTTAAGCCTGAGTGTCTAGAACTCTAGCGCTCAGTGCTGCAGGTTTTAGGTTCGAGCCCCGCCGGGGCCATGGATGTTTGTAGTGGTTCGGAATCCACTTTAAGCCGTGGGTCCCGGTCTTATACGACTGCAGAGCATCACGGAGCCAAGTCAGACTTCTACCTACGGGTGCTTCATCACACCAGAAGCTGCCCCCTTTCCCTCTATCCATGAATAGATTACTCATATGTCTGTCTCGCACTGCACGTTTGGTTTGTAGCTCTATGGTCATCTTGTGCACACTAGAGCTAAACAGACCAGGACTACGGTTTAAAGTGGATTCTGAACCACAAACAAACATCCATGCTACCGTCAGGATTCGAACCAAAGGCCAGAGTGCTAGCCAATCGGCCATCAGGCTGGCCGTTCCACACTGCAGATACTGAGGATTACACACAGGCGTTTTTATTATTCTTTGATTACTGATTAAAAAAAATAATTTTCAGTGTTTTTAAAGTATTTAATATAGTTTTGTTAAGATAAGTTCTGGATATATTGAATTTTAGTGAAATACTGCAGCCAATATTTTAGAACGAGAATTTTATTTATAAGATTACGAACACTTTTGGGGGCACTGTAATTAATTTTAAAATTAAAAAAAAAATGTTTTTTATTTTTACTAGTAATTTGGATTCAAATGCTTCCAGCCTTACTATACATTTCAAAATTTAACTTTATCATCACATTATGGTTAACAA
Source organism: Caerostris darwini (assembly GCA_021605075.1). Classification (NCBI taxonomy): domain Eukaryota; kingdom Metazoa; phylum Arthropoda; class Arachnida; order Araneae; family Araneidae; genus Caerostris; species Caerostris darwini. The sequence goes on along the minus strand of BPLQ01011531.1, from coordinate 28,817 downwards.
ATAAAAACCTAATTGAGTTCCATTTCAATTTTCTTTGCTGTCTTTGAGCACCAACAAGTTTATTTCATCAACTCCTCTTCTTGTATGTTCCGAAGCTTGTCATACACTCCCAAGTAGGGGGAGGAATTTATTTCTCTCATTCAAGGTCATTTGTGACGTAATGGAGGAGCTCTCAACTGCACGCCAAACAGTCTCATTTCCTCCCTCACCAAAAATCCACACTCCACCCCCTCTAGAGGGGGGAAGGAAAGGGAGAAAAATATTTACGTTTCGTGAGCCAATTACAAAACTCCAGAGATCAATCAGAACCGCATCCGGTTAGTTGCTGCGGTGAGATGGTTTGCTCGGCTCTCGTTGCCTCTTTCGATTTTTTCGTTTCTCGATGGATGAGAATTTATTGTTTTTGCGGTGGCAAAATTCTTTGGCGGAAATTTTCTTTCTTTGGCGAGTTCTTCGCTTCACAAATCGTTATTGTTATTTTTTTTCAACACCAAGCATTGGTTAGAAAAAGACAGAAAAAAATAAATAAATAAAGCAAACAAACAAACAAACGTTATCAGCAAGTTGTTAGAGATTAGTTCTGATTTTTTTAGTTTTTATTTTATCAGTTTATTTCCGTTTTAAAATTCATAAATATACACTGAAGTGACAAAAGCCATGGGATACCTCTTAATATCGTGTCAGCCCTCCTTTCGCCCGGCGAAGTACAGCAACTCGACGTGGCATGGACTCAACAAGTCGTTGGAAGTCTTCTGCAGGAATATTGAGCCATGGTGTCTCGATAGACGTCCATAATTGTGAAAGCGTTGATGGTGCAGGATTTTGGGCACGAACAGACCTCTCGATGATGTCCCATAAATGCTCGATGGGATTCATGTCGGGCGATCTAGGTGGCCAGATCATTCGTTGGAATTGTCCAGAATGTTCTTCAAACCAATCGCGAACAGTTGTGGCCCGGTGACATGGCGCATTGTCATCCATAAAAATCCCATCGTTGTTTGGGTACATGAAGTCCATGAATGGCTGCAAGTGATCTCCAAGTAGCTGAACATAAGCATTTCCAGTCAATGTTCGGTCCAGTCGCCCCAGAGGACCAAGTCCATGCCATAAAAAAACAGCACACACCATTACGGAGCCACCACCAGCTTGAACAGTGCCTTGCTGACAGTTTGGGTCCATGGCTTCGTGGGGTCTGCGCCACACTCGAACCCTACCATCAGCTCTTACCAACTGAAATCGTGACTCATCGGACCAGGCCACGGTTTTCCATTCATCTAGGGACCAATCGATATGCTCACGTGCCCACGAGAGTCGCTGCAAGCGATGTCGTTCTGTCAGTAAAGGCACTCGAGTCGGTCTTCTGCTGGAATAGCCCAAGAAAGCCAAATTTATCCGCACAGTTCTAACAGACAAGTCCCTTGTACGTCCCATATTGATTTCTGCGGTTATTTGACGCAGTGTTGCTTGTCTGTTAGAATGTACGACTCTTTGCAGACGTCGCCGGTCTCGGTCGTTAAGTGCAGGCGGTCGACCACTGCGCTGTCCATGGTGGGATGTTATGCCTGAAATTTCATACTCTCGGCATACTCTTGACACAGTGGATCTGGGAATGTTGAATTCCCTAACGATTTCCGAAATGGCATGACCCATGCGTCTAGCTCCAACTAACATTCCGCGTTCAAAGTCTGTTAATTCCCGTCGTGCGGTCATCATCACGTCAAAACCCTCTTCACATGAATAACTTGAACAGAAATGAAAGCTCTGCGAAAGCACTGCGCATTTATACCTGTTCTACGCGATGCTACTGCCATCTGAAAATTTGCATATTGCTATCCCATGACTTTTGTCACTTCAGTGTATATCTATATATATATTTATTTATTTAGTATATATAGTTATAGTGCGGTATAGTTTATTTATTTATAGTATATATTTACTTATTTGAGCCCCGGCGGTGTCATGGATGTTTGTAGTGGATTGGAATCCCCTTTAAACAGTAGGTACTGGTCTCATTTGACTGCAAGAGAGTCGGTTAGTTGGTGCGGTGAGATGGTTTGCTCGGCTCTCATTGCCTCCAACACTTTCAATTTTTTCGTTTCATTTCGTTTCTCGATGTGTGGGAATTTATTTTTTTTGCAGTGGAAAAATTCTTTGGCGGAAATTTTCTTCCTTTGGCGAGTTGTTCGCTTCTCAAATCGTTATTGTTATTTTTCTCCGGTGTTGGTTAGAGAAGATTGAAGAATAAAAAAATTAAAAATGTTAACCAGTTGTTTGAGTTTAATTCTGATTTCTATCATATGTGAACATGATGTTGTCCTGGTTAGGAAAGGGTCCGTGGCGTTATCCGAAAATGAGGGTCAAGCAGATAAAACTCCATTGCAATTTTTTCCGAAAATGCTATTTGGGCCCCGCAACTCTTGAAATGATTCATGAATAACGTTAGACTTTAAGCAAAAGCCAAATTCTCCAGAAAATTCCTGAAGTGTTTTGTGGTATGGTTTTCAGTCACTTTTCATGTTTTGGCTTGGGAATTTAAACATTTGTATATCCAATGGCTATAAGAACCCTTAGTACGTTAATCAATTCCTTCTTCTTGAAGTTTCATATTTATCACTTTTGGCATTTTTTTCATGCCTATTGAGCTGTATAGTGCTTCTTATTGTATTTGGAATACTTCCTTCTTCATTTATGTCTAGAATTTTCAAACTTTGCTATATTCTAGTGGATACTGAAGGTGACAACGTTTCTTGCAGAATTTAAAATACTTAATTTTTCATTTATGACTACGTTTATGTTTGTATATTCTTTTGGCTATTAAATGTGATAACGTTTCTTGTAGGATTTGGAATACTTCATTCTTCATTTACGATTACATTCATCTTAATTTTGTGTATTCTTTTAGAAATTCTTGGACAATTCATTCTTCATGAAATTCTTGATCTATACAAAATTGCTATATTCAATGTGGCTATTGAATTTGGCAATTCTTATGGTATTCCAATCAATTGCTTCATATATGTCTTGCATTATTAAACTTTGCTATATTCCTGAGTTTATTCATCCGTTTTCGAATTTTGACAATTGCTGAGAAATTTGCCCAGGAGATTTCGTTTTTTTTATTTTATTAGCTTATTTCGTTTTAAACTTCATAATTATTATATATATATTCAAAGGTGATTATAACTAAATTGCCACTTTCAAACTGCTGAAGAAAAAGAACCACTCGTCACAATGAGTTCAAATTTGAACTGAAGATACTTGAAGAAGGGGGAAACGGTACAGACATCAATAAAAATGCCCAAAGTGTATTAATAGATGACGGCATAAAGAAAGTGAATTCGGCTGCTAGTGATATTTTGAATCGAAATGATAACGTATTTGGCATGAGTTGCACATTAAACCAACTGTTGTGTTCAATGCGCTTGATTGTTTCTTCCAAGTCATTCAACAGTTGCGACTCTGTTAGTGGAAAGCCCATCCACATGGCAAGGTCATACCAAATTGGATGGGAAAACTCGATTTCAATTATAATCACCTTATACTATATATATATATATATATATAATAACAATCAAAATCAGAATACTTTAGTTTCATTTTTCACATCTGAATATCGCAACATTTCTTTTCCTAAATTAGTTTTCTCTTTCGCGTTATAATGAATCAACTAAATTGAGACAGAATAACTAACCCAAACTACGTATAGAAAAATAAAATGAACTGTTAATTAAAAAATTAAAACTCTAAGTTACTTTTTTTATAAATAGAAATTCAGTTGTTTTATTTATTAGTACATATCTACTTTATATCTACTTATATATCTTTCTATCTTGTTCTTTTATACTACATATATTATATTATTTTTGCTTTCTAAACTTAGTTTTATTGCTGTTTAGTTGGATAATTCTCAACAAGAATGTTTACATTAAATTTTTACAATTTTTTTAAATATTTTTATACATTAAAATAAATATAATAGTTTTTAGAAAAATGTCTGTACTATTTTTATATTATTGTTTTACAACTGAAATTAAAAAGTTATTATATGTCTTAAACTAATTTTTTACCTTTTATTTAAATTTTAAAAAGCAATTTTTTGTAAAAAAAAAAGTAACATGAACAATGACTTAATTGAAGCAAACATATGAATAAAACAAGTAATACAAAAAAAAAAAAAAATTTAAGTCAATTCATACTTTTTTTTCACTCTATTGCAGAAAGTCCTTTATAAATAATTTTCATTCCTTTTTTTAATTTTATCTGGCGCCATCTATTGGTAAATATATATGAAACTTAAATCTAAAAGAACTAAAATTAATTAATTAAACTTAATTACTGAATTAATATTTGAAAAAACTATATTAACATCGAGTGTCATCCACTACAAGTTCGAAAAAAATATATTCGAACTTGAGTGGATGAATACAAAGTATTTTATGAACGATTGAAAATTTGAACAAGATATATATAGGGAGAGTGTGAGCTAATAGAAGAAAATGAATAACACATTAATAAGGATTTAAGTAATTTTATTAGACCAAAATAATGTTTTAATAACAATATATGTTCATTTATGCATGAATATTTTTCAGTAAATTTTGTGCCCTAGTTTTAATACCTGCAACGAACGGTTAAACTTAAAAGAAAAGAAAAAAGGACATCATACAAATTTAAAATTCTTAATATAAATCCTTTTCTCGTCAGATTGTTTTGGATGGAACAGGATTTAAACGACCGTTGAGTTTTCTGCAAAAAAGCAATTTCCTTTCTGAAAAGAGAAGATAAACATTCTACTCGAAGAATACCCAGAATTTTTTAACTTCTAGTGTGCTCCCATTTTCGTTTTGCAATTTTGATAAAGTGCGCTGTGTTTCAGATGCATGTTGTTCTTTCACGCTACGAGAAATATGTTACAGGAAAATATATTAAAATAAACACAAATCATAAGAAATGGAATAAGAGCAAAGTTGGTTCCAGTTTTATGAGTGAAATGGCTACCAAAATTTTTTAAAGATATTCTAATTTATCCATTTATATTGATGAAACTTAACGAATTATTGATGAATAATTAACGGGTTTTTCAAAAATAACTAAATTCAAAATGCATTTTATTGCATTTAGATTTAACACACACTGCCTGATGGCCGACTGACTAGCTTTCGGTACCACAGGTCTCGAGTTCTTGCCCTGGCCGGTGCTGTGGATGTTTGTAGTAGTTCGGGATCCACTTTAAGCCTTAGGTCCTGGTCTAATATGACTGTACACCATTGGGGTAGGTCTGACACCATCTGACACTTCGACCTACGGGTGCCCCATCACATCAGAAGCTGCCTCCACCCACTTTTCCTACTTCCATGAGGTTCACACGGGTTCATAGACCTGGTCTAGATGTTGCTGTCCATCAAGTGGGATCAGAAACAATAGATGTAGCACAGTAACAAAACAGATATAGGCGCTAGCGTTATTGTTCCCAAAGCGTTCGCTGGCGGAATTTTTTTGATTTTTTCACCATGAATATTTTGACACGGAGTAGATTGTGATGCAGAAAAATCAACTATCAAATTTAAAAATTATTTATCGTGAAAATTTTTCTAAAAATTTCATTTCTACTCATGACATTTTTTTTCTAAATGTCGGTGTACTTATAACTTTTGAACTTCTTCGTACCTTACAGATTTCAATTATTGATTTTTCTACATAAGAGCCCCCAAATTCAGATATAAAGTAAGAATTTAACCGTATTTTTTCTGTTTGTATTGTAACTATCACTAATTATTGATATAGTTGGTATATACCAAATTATTCGTATACACCAAACTCTGGTATCATTTGAAATTAAATTTTTTACTTTGTTAAAAAAATCTCATAAAAAATCAAAATAATTCAGATATTATGTCGTTGCTATATTTGCATACACAGTCCAGTCACATTAATGTGACCCCACCTACTTTCGACGTCAACGTGAAATAACCAATCAGAAAAGGCAGGTGGCGGCCCATTGCAGTGGAGTGTATATAAAGAATTCCACTTAACACCACTTCAATACCACTTAATACCACACTCCACTTAAAGCCAGAATATACAAGAGTGTATATTCTGGCTTTTGACAGGTGGTCACATAAATGTGACTGACTGTGTATATGCAACAGTTGAAGATATGATAAATAAAGTGAGAGATATTTTTTAATATGCAAGTATGGAATTAATTTTTTATTCTTTCATTTCTCATATTTAAAAAAAATTTCTCTAAACAATAATAACTTTTCAAAGCTCATAAATATTCTTACAAATATTTTCACTTTGTCATTCTCCTTGATCTTACATATATATATATACACTGAAGTGACAAAAGTCATGGGATACCTATTCGTGTCGGCCCTAACTCGACGTGGCATGGACTCAACAAGTCGTTGGAAGTCTTCTGCAGGAATAGTGAGCCATGCTGTCTCGATAGACGTCCATAATTGTGAAAGCGTTGATGGTGCAGGATTTTGGGCACGAACAGACCTCTCGATGATGTCCCATAAATGCTCTATGGGATTCATGTCGGGCGATCTAGGTGGCCAGATCATTCGTTGAATTGTCCAGAATGTTCTTCAAACCAATCGCGAACAGTTGTGGCCCGGTGACATGGCGCATTGTCATCCATAAAAATCCCATCGTTGTTTGGGTACATGAAGTCCATGAATGGCTGCAAGTGATCTCCAAGTAGCTGAACATAAGCATTTCCAGTCAATGTTCGGTCCAGTCGCACCAAAGGACCAAGTCCATGCCATGAAAAAACAGCCCACACCATTACGGAGCCACCACCAGCTTGAACAGTGCCTTGCTGACAGTTTGGGTCCATGGCTTCGTGGGGTCTGCGCCACACTTGAACCCTACCATCAGCTCTTACCAACTGAAATCGTGACTCATCGGACCAGGCCACGGTTTTCCATTCATCTAGGGACCAACCGATATGCTCACGTGCCCACGAGAGTCGCTGCAAGCGATGTCGTTCTGTCAGTAAAGGCACTCGAGTCGGTCTTCTGCTGGAATAACCCAAGAAAGCCAAATTTCTCCGCACAGTTCTAACAGACAAGTCCCTTGTACGTCCCACATTGATTTCTGCGGTTATTTAACGGTGTTGCTTGTCTGTTAGAATTTACGACTCTTTGCAGTCGTCGCCGGTCTCGGTCGTTAAGTGCAGGCGGTCGACCACTGCGCTGTCCATGGTGGGACGTTATGCCTGAAATTTCATACTCTCGGCACACTCTTGACACAGTGGATCTGGGAATGTTGAATTCCCTAATGATTTCCGAAATGGCATGACCCATGCGTCTAGCTCCAACTAACATTCCGCGTTCAAAGTCTGTTAATTCCCGTCGTGCGGTCATCATCACGTCAAAACCTCTTCACATGAATAACTTGAACAGAAATGAAAGCTCTGCGAAAGCACTGCGCATTTATACCTGTTCTACGCGATGCTACTGCCATCTGAAAATTTGCATATTGCTATCCCATGACTTTTGTCACTTCAGTGTATATATATACACACACTCAAGAGCCAAAACATTATGACCACCTGTCAATAACGAGTTGGCCCACCTTTGGCGTGCAACACAGCTTCAACTCGCCTTGGCATGGATTAATACCACTACTTAATAACAGTTAAATACAACTTCCACCTGACCACGTGCCTTCCAAGTCATCGAGGCGAGTTCATTGCAAAATGTAGGGGTGGTCATAATGTTTTGGCTCTTGAGTGTATATATATATAATGCTTATATATGTATGAGTTAAATAAACATTAAAATTTGGTCTCAAGTAATTTTTCTGTCTTACTATTCTTTATACAATTAGTCGCTTGTTATATCACGTTTGTCGAGAGATAGAGACAAAGGTTGAAATAATACTAACGACTAGATGAAGGTTGTGCGATTTTTTTTCCCCATCAAAGTTCAGTGAATGATATAACATAGTACAATATAACCAATAGTATTTATAATTTTATTCATAATGCATTTAAATTCGAAAATAATGAAACATTTTAAAAATAAACGTTTCCTTCTGTAATAAAAAAAATATATACAACTTTTATAATTAATATAAAAACTGTACTTTTATTCCTTCACATTTATAGTTAAAAATTGATGAAACCTTTTGTCTAACATCAAAATTATATCTTTTTTGTAAAAATTAAATAAATAATTACGTACATAAATTATTTCTAACATTGCCCTACTCGTATCTCAGTGGCAAAGTGAGCCTCTGGTGAGTATTACGACAGAGGTTCCATCCGCTGGCGACTTTTAGATGCTGTTTCAAAAAACGAGACTCGACGGCGTTTGTGATGTTCAACATCTTACCTCATGGGCCTGAATGGCCGAGTGGCTAGCGCTCTGGTGCTCGGTACCGCAGGTTTCGGGTTCGAGTCCCGGTGGTGCCATGGATGTTTGTAGTGGTGCAGAATCCACTTTAAACCGTAGGTCCCGGTCTTAATAGGATCATAGAGCGTCGCGGGGGCATTGTTACTCCGCGTCCGTGGCTTATCTTCTGGTTACTCGCGCCCCCTGGGTAATGCAAAGTGAGTAACGTCTGTGCAGCGCTTCCCTTAAGACATCCAAGACCAAATGTCTAAGTGTTTGCCAGCTGCATTAGAAAGAAAAAAAACATCTTACCTCATTAGTCTGACTACCTAGTGGGAGTTTTTCGGAACAAAACGGAAATACGGCTCGATTTCCTTTAAAAGTCCTTCCGGAAGGCACTGCCCTCCTACTTCAGCTACACGCAGCCAAGTCAGATTAATACCTACGGGTGTTCCATCACAATAAAGGCAGCCCCTTGAACTCCCGACATAAATAGACTACTCATGGGATGTCCGGCCAGGACATTGATGATTAGACACAATAATAACAGCAATTTTAAAATTATTTAAACGACTTTTCTTGTTTAAATAAATTATTTTCAAAATTTATTGCTTTCATGTATTTAAAATGGCCTAATGGCCGAGTGACTAGCTCTCTGGCTCCTAGGTTTTGGGTTCGATTCCCGCCGTGGATGTTTGTAGTGGTTCGGAATCCACTTTAAATCTTGTCTCCCGATCTAATATAACTGTAGAGTGTAGGACTGACAATACTACCCTGTAAAAATAAAAACATCTCCTTTCAAACGATAATATGTCTCTCCTCGTCTCATGTGTCTCATTTCATCTCCTGTCTTCTACTACCCCATGGTGGGCCAAAGCCGTCTGCCAGTAGGCAAATGGCTTTGGCCAACGATGGGGCAGTTGCACCGATGTTGAAGATGACGTATTTAAAAAATAACGTTTGATGCTTACATAATTTGCAAATCCTACAAAACGTTTTCATTTTGCTTTATATATTAATAAAATTCACAAAGTTAAATTTTATTTTTAAATAAACAGAAAAACATGTACAATTAACGAAAATCATAATTAGCTTATAGCCATTAATAACTCCTAGAGCACTTGTTAAAGGAAATGTTACAATTTAACAAAATGAACAAAAACCTGAAAGATACATTCAACAGAAGTTTTGCCATGCATTTTCTCCCTTATATACATTGCATCAATGTTCCAATTACATTTTCCACAACAACATAAATATGTCAGCAGCAAACACAAATATTTCACTTTTACAACTATTCTATTTATTCAAATTGTTTCAACATCCAAAATTCTTCTCGCTACATTTTCTAATAATTAATTTAACACCGACAGAATAATCCATTTTTGGTAACTATACAAAACAAAACATTTTAAAAATAGCATGTGCCAAAATAAGTGGAAATAAATTTTATAACTATAACAATAAGCGACACTAAAATACACTTTTTTTCACCATGCTATCACCTGCAGGCCTATATATGATGTCTGCTTTGCGTCAAAATGTATTATTTATCACTGGAAGACTGTAAAACTAATTAAATTTACCTAAACTTCTCGCTTCATTCGATTTTGGAAGAAATACTAGATAGAATCTTCGGATTTCTGAAATAATAAACGGTAAATTTTGATGCGTTCGAATTATTTTGTCAGTTGAGAGTGAAAAAAAGGGTGGGGTTATTATAAAATAAAGGAAGCCTATATTTAGAAGTGGCAGTGGAGTTTGAATTGTTTTTATAGTGTACATAAATTCAGAAGATTTTCGAAATCAAAAGGGGTAAAAATGAAGTTACCCATTGGCGTGATTTTAAAGATTGTCACTTATAATAAATTTAAGTATTAAATGTATCCTTAAAATGAAAGTTTATTTCCTCTTTTTAAACCTATATAAATTGAAGGTATTATATTTGGAGCTTGACATAAACAAAAATTTGTTACTAAGGTTATGGGTAAAATTATATTCTGAACATAAATGTATTGTATCGTTCCACAACTCTTAAACTTACTAATATTTGACATTAAAAATCATAAATTCAAAAATTGTAACTGTATCTAAAATAATTAAACATTGTGTGAGATTTGATTAAAAAAAGGGCATGAAAATTATTAAAATATTATCCCAAACATCGGTATTTGAGATGTTTTATTGTAAATCGTTCAAGAGAACAGATACTAATTTATTCAACCATGGCATATTAAGAAAATAATCGATAAGAATGTTATATCGATTAGATACGTCATCAAACCAAGTATAAATATGTTCATTTTATTGATTTTTATAGTTAAAGAAAAGAATGACATCCTTTTTATTCATGTTATAAGTGTCTCTTTAAACTATTCCAGACTTCAATATCTTTCTTACTTTTTTAAGTAATTATGCTTCCATTTGAAGATGTTAATTAATTTGAAATTGAATTTTTTTTATAAGCATTTTGCTAAAAAGACTTTCTAGGTAAGTTTTCGCTATTAAATTTATTACTTGCTCAAACATATTTTTTTTTAAATTGTAAAGAGTTATTATGATCTAGAAGATAATTTCCTCCAAGATTCAAAATGCTTGGTACATAAATTAACTTTTGATTAATTATTCAACATTTTTAGGAAAAAACTCATCTCAATGTTATGAAGTACATTAGCAGTAATCGTTACAACGATTTTGAAGATGGTGTGCTGGACGAACGTGCTGGAGTGGCTGAGAAAACAGACAACAGATTTTTATACGGAAGGAATTCAGAGGTTGTTTGCAAAGATAAGTGTCTTAATATAAGTGGAAATTACGTAGACAAGATTATGTGTCCGGGCTTTCATGTTAGCATAAGTAAAATTGCCCGTGTTTGTTTCAATATCAAAATGGTATTTACTTAAAAAATATTTTTGATTTAGCAAAAACAAAAAATGTTCTATCAGATAAAAGATATTTTAACAAAAATAATACAGAATTTCTTCTTCGTTTAAATGCATATCCACCAATTTAAATGCAATCCAATCTTATTTAAGATTAAGAATTGATTACTTAAGATTAAGAACTAAAATATGGTAATTTTTTTTAAAACTTTCTTTCATGTTTTAACATTATGTAGTAGCAGCAGAAAACAGTGACTACAACATATTTTAAAACTTAGCTTTTACTGTTAAAATGTTAATAATCCTTTTATACTAACCAAAATTTCTCTGTTTACAACATATTAAACATGCATGTTAATACTTCCTCTAGACAACTACTACACCACACCACACCACCACATCACATCACTGTGCCTAGAGTTGAGTTTTCCCAATACAGTTTGAGAATGATGTGGGTGAGAAGTCTGACTGTCTGATTTGTCTCATATGACTATAGAATAGTCATATGAGACAACGACGTTAAAGATGGCAAAACGAACGTGCTGGAGTGGCTAAGAAAACAGACAACAGATTTTTATACGGAAGGAATTCAGAAGTTGTTTGCAAAGATAAGTGCCTTAATACAAGTGGAAATTACGTAGGGAAATAGATTATGTGTCCGGGTTTTCATGTTAGCATAAATTTGGGAGTAAAATTGTCCGTGTTTGTTTTAATATCAAAATGGCATTTAGTACTTAAAAATATTTTTGCTTCAGCAAAAAATATTCCATCAGATAAAATATATTTTAACATAAATAATATAGAATTTTTTATATTTAAATGCATCAACTATAGTATCATCAACTTAAACTCACATGAACTTAAATGCCTCAACTTTGTCCATCAACATTTCTATGAATTTAAATATAACAATCCAAAGAATGAAATGATTACAGAGATTTTTAAAAAAATAAAATCACTGACATAAATCACAAATAATCACAATATATCCATGTATCTTTCAACGAAAGAGGATTAATAATGATTCTTTTATACAAACAGATAAAATCATTTTCCCTAATTCTATGCACAAAGCTGCAAATCTAGATCTAGACATATCTCTGTAATAATTTTATTTGTACATTTCATTCTTTAAATTGCTGTATTTAAATCAATAAATTGAAGATTATTCAAGATTAAGAACTAAAGTACAATAATTTCTTACCATTATTCAAGTTTTAACGTTATGTAGTAGTAACATAGAACAGTGATTTCAACATATTTTTAAACGTAGTTTTTTACTATTAAAATGTTAATAATCCTTTTATACTAACCAAAAATTTCTCTGAAAACGACAAATTAAATGTCATAAGTTACATACATGTTAATACCTCCCTCAGACAACTATTTAAAGGTAATTGTTGCAATTGTAAAAATTCCAACTTGTAAAATTGTAAAATAAAATTGTAAATAAAATTAAAATAAAATAGTAAAATAAAATAGTAAATAAAATTGTAAGTAAAATAGTAAATAAAATTGTAAGTTAAATAGTAAATAAAATTGTAAGTTAAATAGTAAATAAAATTGTAATTGTAAAAAATTTCAAATATATCCGACAGATTATTTAACAGAAGTTACGCCATAAACTTATATCTTCAGAAAGTTATGCAATGTAATTATAACAATAGCGAACACCGATACTTCACTATGCTATTTTTTCATTATTCTCAATGACCAAAACTCGGTATAATTACTACATCAAACATCTAAATTTCTCATTTCCCCATATTTTCCAATACCTAATTTAAAACCAAGACAACATCAAGAAGAACATAAAAAAAAACCAGCATTTTAAAAACACTCCAACACCATAATATGTGGAAGAAAACTTCACAGCTATAACACTGCGCGACGTCAAAATAAGCGATTTCCCTTTTCTTTTTTTTTATCCCTCCCTCTACCCTTTCCATTATTCAACTAATTGCTTATGGGTGTTGTCTGGTTTGCGTCAAAGCGTGTCGATTATTACCGAGAAACTCCGGAAAATTAATTAAATTTATCTAAACTGCTCGCTTCACGCCATTTTGGCGGCAATTCTCTATCGAACCACCTGCTTTCCAAGAGACATCACTCGATATCGTTACTAGAGGGGGAAAAAAGAGGGAAAATGCTGCTATTTTGACAGAGATAGTGGCTTCCGGTGTTGAACATTTCGTTAAAAGAGGGAAAACTTATTTTGCGATTTCCCTGTTGGTATGAAGGGTGTCTATATTTAGAAACAGCAATCGAGTTTAGGTTGTCTATTTCCACATTATCCTCAAATTGGGGGAAATTTAACTATTAAATATTGAGAAATGTTCTCTAGTTCATGTGTAATGCGTAATGTACTTAATTTGTTCTGCTTTATAAGGATATATATTGACCCATTGGCAAATAAAATTTTTACTGGGGTTAATTTCAGAAGTTATAAATAATTAAATTAGCTACTAGATTTAAATAATTAGATATAAAATACGCAATTGATACTTTTGAATGATAATAATTTAATTATCTGATTAGAATATAACCGAAATTTCTGTCAAAACATCAGTTAATTTAATTCTATCATATTTTTTTTTTTTTGGAAAAAAAAAAAAAAAAAAAAAAAACTGAAGTCATGAAAATTTATAATTTAAACATTTATCGTGAGTTATTCCTATGCAAATGAGTAAATACAAAAATTGTTTCGAAATTCGACTTCCTTAAATGATAAATTAAAAATATGCTAATAAAAGCTTTTACTTAGCAAAATTCATTTATTAAAAATTTTTGTAATAAATTTTTAAATAGCTATATTTTAAAAAGCCTTTAAGAAAAACATTCAAATATTAAAAAAAAAAAATATTAGTTAAATAGATGCTATTTAAAATGGTTTTTAACCTACATTAAAGAGACACTCATTTAATTTTCGAGAAACTGTTTCTTTGCCTGAAATTACATTAGATTACGTAATATGATTGAGATTTTATTATCGTAATTTTCTTTTTTCTGTTTTATACTTCAATTATAATTAACCAGTATTTTGAAAATGTCACACGGTCTTTTTCTGATGCTTAAGAATGAGCTAATAGATAGAGTTTTTGCATATCTTATTATTCCTTTTATTATTTCTCTATCGCTCAGTCACATTGCATTAATTGCATTGCATTAATCCTTTTCGTAGCAGTTGCAAGAAAATCTTATTTACTTTATTTGATTTACATTGTTTTGTTATACAATGTATAAACCTTTAAAAATATCTCCATCGATAATAGGATCGTAATCGTGTTTGTAGAGTTCACGAGACACTCGTCCAATGTGTATCACATCAAGAGAAGATAAAGGGCAGCAGTGTTTCAAAAAAAAAAAATAATATAAAAAAAAAATTTAAAGTTAATTCCTACTTTGTTTTCACTCTATTACAGAAAAGTCCTTTACAAATAATTTTCATTCATTTTTTTAAATTTATCTGGCGCCATCTATTGGTAGATATATGCAACCTAAATCTGAAAAAAAAAAAACTAAAATAAATTAAATTTAATTACTGAATTAATATTTGAAAAAACTGTATTAACATCAAGTTTCCTCCACTACAAGTTCAAAAAAAATGTATTTGAACTTGAGTGGATGAAACTTGAGTGGATGAAGTGGATTGCGTTAAAACATGGCTGATTAACTTAATAGACATTGAGGATCTTAATTCATAGGACTGCAATAGTCAGATACAATATTTTTTTACAAAACTGGTTTATTAGTATGGTACCCCACCCCTCATATCAAAAATGGTATTAGTTAAAAAAATATAATAAAACTTTACAAAATAAAAAAAAATTAGCTGTTATAGAAACGTTTGTCTTTGCCAAGTGCCAATTGTCATTGCCAATGGCGTTGTCCTTATGTATATCTATGTAAATGCCTATTGCTTATGTATGCCATTATAGCAGCTAAGTTAAGATCTTCGAAACAAAATCTGAATGTAGACGGTCGCCAAAATTAATCGAAATACGATGCCAATTGGTAGTCTTTTAATTAAAAATACATAATGAAATTTTTCCTAACACAATATACCAAAATCAATACTGTCTGAATACATACAATTACATTTTCTTATTTTTAAAGTGACTTATTCATTTTTCAAAAATTTTAAATACTTTTGAGGTTACACAATTCTTAAACTATGAAAAAGAAATCTGATAAAATTCAAATAGAGCAGTAGTAATAAAATGTAATACTTTGACTCACTTTGCAATGTGAGCCAGCAAAAAATTCAACTGAGCTTCAAAATCTTCACCTCGCGATAGTATAATTTATAGCAACTAACAAATATCTATTAACTTACTGTTTTAGTTGTCTTCTCATCTGCTAAAACAGTTCAAAATTTAATTTTTATATTTTTATCAGAAATGTGTGACTTGCTGTTTCAGTTGAGATCTGAATGCAGTTCAAAATTTTAATATTTTATATTTATGTGAGAACGAGGAATAGAACTTAAACGATCTGCGATTGTTTCGGTGACACCTCGTTTAAAAAAGCGAGTGGGATATCTCGTTGACAAATTCTCGCTTAGACTCTCTAGGAAGGCTTTCCTATGCTAACACTTTCCGATTAAAGCTGTCCCGATAGTTTTTCTCCTCGATAGCGAGTTCACTCTTCCACTTAATAGAGAGTTTTTGCATACCGTATTTTGGACATCCGTTAGCTTTTTCTCCCCAAAGCATGCTCATAGGAAACATTATTACAGATACGCATGTGCATTTTCCTATGAGCCAATATTTCCAATTTTGCCTATGATTTTCAATGACATTAGAGAGTTTTTGCATACCGTATTTTGGACGTCCGTTAGCTTTTTCTCCCCAATGCGCATGCTCATAGGAAACATTATTACAGATACGCATGCACAATTTCCTATGAGCCAATATTTCCAATTTTGCCTATGATTTCCAATGACATTAGAGAGTTTTTGCATACCGTATTTTGGACGTCCGTTAGCTTTTTCTCCCCAGCGCGCATGCTCATAGGCATGCTCATGCTCTAGGGAGAAAAAGCTAACGGACGTCCAAAATACTGTATGCAAAAACTCTCTAATGTCATTCTCCCCTTCAATTCGCTTTTGCTTCACAACTCATTAGAGTTCTTGCCATAAAAACGCTGTAGTAATCTGCCTCAATTTGCATTTCTCTCTGTGAAAATTATGTAGGAGGTTGGCTTACATTGCAAAGTGAGTCAAAATACTACATTTTATTAATACTATGGACAAAGTGTAAAATTGTTCTAGACCAAAAAATTTAGCATTGAAAATTTTCATTTGAAATACTGCGCTAAAACATGGTTGGTCAATGTAATACACCTTGAAAATCAAATTTAATTCGTAGGATTCCCTTACTAGTCAGATACAATAGTTTTATACAAGATTGGCTTAAGAATATAGCCCCCCTTAAAAATGGTATTTGCTAAAAAATAATAAAGCCCGACAAAATAAAAATAGTTAAGCTGTTATTGAAACCAACACCGATCTATTTCTATTTTTATTTCTTAAGTATTTCTTCTGAATTTTTCATCGTGGTTGCTGCCAGTACAACTAGCTGAAGTCGCTATTTTCCAAGTGATATAAGTTGTTCAGAGTTATGCTGTTTTCTTCGATGCCATCACCAGACAGGGAATTATATAATTGGAAAACCTTTATTTTTTCGATAAATTTCCAAAGAATGAACAAAAAAAAAACAATTTGAACTGCTTAATTTGGAAAGAACGCATAAGATCAATTACAAAATGAAACAATTATTACGAACTTATGAAACAACTATTAAAAACTTATGAAGCAAGATATTGAAAATGCCATTACTGCTTATGAATGCATGCCATTATAGCAGCTAAGTTAAGATCTTTAAAACAAAGACTGAATATAGACGGTCGCCAAAATTAATCGAAATACGATGCCAATTGGCAGTCTTTTAATTAAAAATACACAATGAAATTTTTCCTAGCACAGTATACCAAAATCAATACTGTCTAAATTCATACAATTACATTTTCGTATTTTTAAAGTTATTTATTTATGGCTCGAAAAGTTTATGATAGTTTAAGAATTGTGAAACCTCAAAATTATGAAAAAGAAATCTGAACTGTAACTGACATGCGAAGAAAACTTTCTGGGAAATTTCTTCTTAAACACAAATTCAGAGATCTATATGTCGACGTATAACGTACAAAAAAAATGACCATCCATTGCAGCAGAAATAAGTCTGTTATCGGGTTGCTAAGGAGACATTTCGTGCTTGCAGCGAAATGCTGGGATTCCTTTCCGTTTTTTTGAGAAAGCGTAACATGGAAAACTTTTCACAAAAGATTTAAACGAAGAATATTGGGAATTCCACATCGCAAAAACGTCGGAGATCCCCCAAAACAGTTTTTTTTTGTTACTCTTTCGTTCTCAAATGCCGTCGTCTCAAATGCTGAATACGACTTGAATTTCTCTCATAGCTGTTCCGTGGAATTTTCAAAAGTATTTCTTACTTCGAATGGAAGAATGCAATGCCAAAAAGAAAATAGATTCTGAAACGTGTTTTTGTTTACGTATATCTTGTTTTAAAGTATTTTTGATAAAGTCGTTAAACGTTGGCGTTGTTTGTTTATCTCGCTGAATAATTATTGCAAAACTAATAAAATTTAAGACATTTTTTTGTAGAAAGAAACTTTTAAATTTCTTAATCTTTTAGAATCATTAATCATTTCTGTAATCTTTTAGAATTAGTAATCATTTTCGTAATCTTTTAGCATCAGTAATCATTTAGAATCAGTGAATCGATTTTTCGTAATCCTTTAGAATCAGTGAATCGATTTTTTTGTAATCATTTAGAATCAGTGAATCGATTCATCGAAAACAGTTTTACCGATAAAATGATTTTACCTGAGTTGTATTGATTTGACTTAACTTGTTTAATATTATTTATTTCTACAATAGAGTAAAAATGTTATTTTTTATAATAATTATTAAAAATATTTAATTTTTTGTATTTTTTATTTTTTATTAAACTTTTTATTTTACTATTTAAAAAAAAATTAATAAATTTTTTTTATTCTGCAATTCAGTTTAATTTTTTATTATTTATTTAATTTTTTTAAATTTTTATTTAAAAATTTTTATCGTTTTACAAGGAATTATATAGTTAGAAAACATTTATTTTTTCGCCAAATTTCTAAGCCATGAACAAAAACAAAACCAGTTTGAAATGCTTAGTTTGAAAAGAACGCCTAAGGTCAATCACAAAATGAAGCAATTATCAAGAACTTATGAAGCAACTAATAAAGCAGCCAATAAAGCAACCTATTACAAATGCCATTGTATATGCCTATTGCCTATTTCTATGTATGCCATTATAGCAACTAAGTTAAGACCTTTGAAAATAAAACTGAATGTAGGTTGTTGCCAGGATTAATCAAAATACAATGCCAATTGGCCGTCTCTTGAATAAATGCATAATGAAATTTTGCCCCAACACAATTTAAACTGATAACAATTAACAAAACCAATACTGTCTGAACACGTATGATTTAATTTTAGTATTTTTAAAGTTATTTATTTATTCACTGAAAATTTTATAATAGTTTCATATTTCTTAAACTATGAAAAAGAAATCTAAACTCAAATGTGCAGGAAACTTTCTGGAAAATTTCTTCACAGATTCAGAGATCTATAAGTCGAGGTATAACGTACAAAAAAAATGGTCATCCATTGCAGCAGAAATAGGTCTGTTATCGGGTTGCTAAGGAGACTTTTCGTGCATGCAGCGAAATACTGGGATTCCTTCGCTATTCCCTTTCTATTTTTAGAGAAAGCGTAACGTGAAAAACTTTTCACAAAAGATTTAAACGAAGAATATTGGGAATTCCACATTGCAAAAACGTCGGAGATCCGCCCAAAACAGTTTTTTTTTTTTTGTTACCTCTTCGTTCTCAAATGCCGTCGTACTGATGCTGAATGCGACTTGAATTTCTCTCATAGCTGTTCCATGGAATTTTCAAAAGTATTTCTTACTTCGAATAGAAGAATGCGATGCCAAAAAGAAAATATATTCTGAAACTTGTTGTTGTTTACATATATCTTGTTCTAAAGTATTTTTGATAAAGTCGTTATAGTTTGACGTTGTTTGCTATTCCGTTGAATAATTATTTTAAAACTGTAGAATTTGAGAAATTTTTGAAAAAATTAACTTTTAAATTTTTGAACGTTTTTGAATTTTCGTAATCATTTAGAATCAGTGAATGGATTCATCGTAATCATTATACTGATTAAATGATTTTACAGAAATTTTATCGATTTGACTTAACTTGCCATTTAATATTATTTTATTTCTACAATACAATAAAAATATTGTTTTTTTATAATTTTTTATTAAAATTATTTTAATACTTTTATTTTTAATTGTTATTAAATTTTTTAGTTTACTATTTAAAAATATCTTAATAATTTTTTTATTCTGCAAGTTAAGTTAATTTTGTATTATTATTTTTTTTTAATTTTTATTTTAAAATTTATATCGCCTTACAAGGAATTATGCAGTTGGATAACATTTATTTTTTCGCCAAATTTCCATAGCGTGAACAAAAATAAAACCAGTTTGAACTGCTTAATTTGGAAAGAACGCTTAAGGTCAATCACAAAATGAAGCAATTATTAACAAATTATGAAGCAACCTATTACAAATTCCATTGTATATGTCTATCTAAATACCTATTGCTTATGCCTAGGTATGCCAAATATCAGTTAAGATCTTTGAAAATAAAACTGAATGTAGGTGGTCTCCAAAATTAATCGAAATACGACGCCAATTGGCTGTCTTTTAATTAAAATACATAATGAAACATTTCCTAACAAAATATACCAAATGCAATACTCTCTGAATACATACAATTACATTTTCGTACTTTTAAAGTTATTTATTTATTTTTCCAAAATTTTTATAATAATTTTGAAGATTCTCAATTCTTAAACTATGAAAAAGAAATCTGAACTCAAATGGGCAGCAAACTTTCTGAGAAATTTCTCCTTAAACACAAATTCAGAGATCTATATGTCGAGGTATAACGTACAAAAAAATGGTCATCCAATGCAGCAGAAATAGGTCTGTTATCGGGTTTCTAAGGAGACATTTCGTGCATGCAGCGAAATACTGGGATTCCTTCGCTATTCCTTTCTGTTTTTTTGAAAAGCGTAACGTGGAAAACTTTTCACAAAAGATTTAAACGAAGAATATTGGGAATTCCACATTGCAAAAACGTCGGAGATCCCCCAAAACAGTTCTTTTTTTTACCCGTCCGTTCGCAAATGCCGTCGTCTCAAATGTTGAATACGACTTGAATTTCTCTCATAGCTGTGCCATGGAATTTTCAAAAGTATTTCTTACTTCGAATAGAAGAATGGAATGCCAAAAAGAAAATAGATTCTGAAAGTCGTTTTTGTTTACATAAATCTTGTTCTAAAGTATTTTTGTATTTTTGATAAAGTCTTTAAGCTTTGACGTTGTTTGTTTATATCTTTGAATAATTATTTCAAAACTTGATAGAATTTAAGAATTTTTTGGAAAAAGGAACTTTTAAATTTTGGAACATTCTTGATTTTTCGTAATCATTTAAAATCCGTGAATCGATTCATCGTAATCGTTAGATTGATAAAATGATTTTACCAGAGTTTTATCGATTTGATTTAACTTTCTATTTAATATTATTTTATTTCTACAATACAGCAAAAATATTATTTTTTATAATTTCTTATTAGAAATATTTTTTTTTTAATTTTTAATTTTTTTTAATTTTTTATTCTACTATTTAAAATAATTTTATTAATTTTTTTTATTCTGCAATTCAGTTTAATAAATTAATTAGTTTTTTAAATTGTTATTTAAAAATTTTTTTCGCCTTACAAGGAATTATGTAATTGGAAAACATTTATTTTTTCGTCAAATTTCCAAAGCATGAACAAAAATAAAACCAGTGTTAACAACTTAATTTGGAAAGAACGCTAAAGGTCAATCACAAAATGAAGCAATTATTAACAACTTACGAAGAAACTTATTAAAAATGCCATTATATGCCATTGTATATGCCTATGTAAATGCTTATGGACTATTTTCCATATATGCCATTATAGCAGTTAAGTTAATATCTTTGAAAATAAAACTGAATGCAGGTAATCGCTACGATAAATCAAAATATGACGCCAATTGACAGTCGTTTAATTAAAAATACATAATGAAAATTTTTTACAATACAATTTACAAAAATCAATAGTGTCTAAACATACTAAAATTAAACCGTTTGCATTCAAAGTTATTTATTTATTTATTGAAAATTGTATAATAATTTTGAGGTTTCACAATTTTTAAACTATGAAATAGATATCTGAACTCAAATGTGCAGAAAACTTTCTGGGAAATTTTTTTCTTAAACACAAACTCAGATATCTATCTGTCGAGGTATAAGGTAAAGAAAAAAATGGCCATCCACTGCAGCAGAAATAGGTCTGTTATCGGGTTGCTAAGGACACATTTCGGGCATGCAGCGGAATACTGGGATTCCTTCGCTATTCCTATCTGTTTTTTTAGAAAAAGCGTAACTTGGAAAACTTTTCACAAAAGATTTAAACGAAAAATATTGGCAATTCCACATTGCAAAAACGCCGGAGATCCCCCCAAAACAGTTTTTTTTTTTACCCCTTCGTTCTCAAATGCCGTCGCACCGATGCTGAATGCGACTTGAATTTCCTTCAGAGTTCTTCCATGGAATTTTCAAAAGTATTTCTTGCATCGAATAGAAGAATGTGATGTCAAAAAGAAAATATATTCTGAAACTTGCTTTTCTTTACATATATCTTGTTCTAAAGTATTTTTGATAAAGTCGTTAAACTTTGACGTTGTTTGTTTATCTCTTTGAATAATTATTGCAAAACTAATACAATTTAAAACATTTTTTGGAGAAGAAACTTTTAAAATTCGCAATCATTTTTGTAATCTTTTAGAATCAGTAATCATTTTCATAATCTTATAGAATCAGTAATCATTTCTGTAATCTTTTAAAATCAGTAATCATTTTCGTAATCTTTTAGAATCAGTAATCATTTCTGTAATCTTTTAAAATCAGTAATCATTTTCGTAATATATTAGAATCAATCATTTAGAATCCTAATTCGTTTAGAATCAGTGAATCGATTTTTCGTAATCATTTAGAATAAGTGAATTGATTCATCGTAATTAGTTTTACAGATAGAATGATTTTACCAGAGTTTTATCGATTGGACTCAACTTTTTATTTAATATTATTTTATTTCTAAAACACAATAAAAAATTTTATTAATATTTTATTAAAAATATTTTATTATTATTTCTTTTTTTTTTTTTTTTTTTTTTTTTATTATTTAAAAAAAATGTTATTAAATTTTTTATTTTTACATTTCAGTTTAATTTTTTATTATTTATTTACTTTTTTAAATTATTTTAAAATTTTTATCGCCTTACAAGGAAATATATAGTTGGAAAACATTTATTTTTTCGCCCAATTTCCAAAGCACGAACAAGAAAAATCAGTTTGAAAGGCTAAATTTGGAAAGAACGTTTAAGGTCAATCACTAAATGAAGCAATTATTAAGAACTTATGAAGCAACCTATTAAAAATGCCATTGCGTGTGCCTATGTAAATACCTATTGCTTATGCCTATGTATGCCATTTTAGTAGCTAAGCTAAGATCTTTCAAAATAAGACTGAATGTAGGTTGTCGCCAAGATTAATCGAAAACGATGCTAATTAGCAGTCTTTTAATTAAAATGTATAACGAAATGTTTCCTAACACAATTTATCAAAATCAATTTTGTCTGAACACATACAGTTTAGTTTCAGTACATTTAAAGTTATTTATTCATTTATCAAAAATTTTAAATACTTTTGAGGTTACACAATTCTTAAACTATGAAAAGGGAATCTGAACTCAAATGTGTAGAAAACTTTCCAGGAAATGTCTTCTTAAACACAAATTCAGATATCTATATGTCGAGGTATAACGTACAAAAAAATGGCCATTTATTGCAGCACAAATAGGTCTGTTATCGGGTTGCTAAGGAGACATTTCGTGCATGCAGCGAAATACTGGGGTTCCTTCGCTATTCCTTTCTTTTTTTTAGAAAAAGCGTAACTTAGAAAACTTTTCACAAAAGATTTAAACGAAAAATATTGGGAATTCCACATTGCAAAAACGTCGGATATCAACCCAATACAGTTTTTTTTTTTTTTTTTTACGTCTTCGTTCTCAAATGCCGTCGCACGGAGATGCTGAATGCGACTTGAATTTCTGTCATAGCTGTTCCATGGAATTTTCAAAAGTATTTCTTACTTCGAATAGAAGAATGCGATGCCAAAAAGAAAATATATACTGAAATTTGTTGTTGTTTACGTATAACTGGTTCTAAAGTATTTTTGATAACGTCGTTAAAGTTTGGCCATCGTTTGCTTATATCTTTGGATATTTATTTTAAAAATAATGGAGTTCAAGAATTTAAAAAAAAATTTTTTTTTAGAGAAAATGAATAATGTGTACTGTTTACTGGAGAGTCCAGAATCAGGATTTCTCTGAAAGCATGTCCTGATCACACGGTAATTGGACAAACGTCATAGGTAAAGTCTACGGTAATTGGACAAATTTGTATGGATTGATTTCATATAAAGTCATAGGTAACAACAACAACGTATTAAAATTATGCTTGATCAAACAAACCCTACTTATTATTGGTTTTGCTCATAGTGATTTTCTCTTTTACTCACCTTAATGAGTGGTAAAATTTGTTTGTTCAGTAAGTCGTCTCTTCAACTACAAAGATTCATTAATCATAAAAAAAAACTGCAAACTGTTTTATTAAAACCTCAATTTGAATGACAGTTATTAAATTAACAATTAGAATCGTGTTCGTTAGTTCTAGCTAAAATAAGGCTTCATTATATACAATTGAGAAAATGAATTTTATATCATTCGTTGTCAGACTTTTTTCATTATATAGTTGGTAGCAACATGCAATACGAACAAAAGAGGACTTCCCAATTTGGACCAAGATGATCAAATAGTCTTCGCGTGACCATTTGATTAATATGGAGATGCTCAGTCGTAATCTCAGTCGTATTTCAGAATGTCTTGTTTCTGTCACTAATTATAGGGACAACGAAAAACCGTCTGTCACTTCATAACTGAAGATTTTGAGACGGTATTTGGAAACAAAATTATCATTTGACATCCTGAAATAAAAATATTTTTAGGAATTGTGTTGGCTTAAATATTGGAATTACATCTAAAAGCCAATTTGTGTCAATTCAACCTATATTAAAAATGTAATCCCTTTTTAATTATGTGTTTTCTAAGGGAAATTAGACATCTGTAGCAATATTTGTTGCAAAAACTGGCCTAACACCCATTCTAAAAAAATAATCTCACCAAGGACACACACCAAGATCAAAAATGCCAAATACAGACAGGATCAAGAAGGATTATTGACTTATGAGAAGGGATTACCAAATACGAGGAATCAGAACTGTCAAAAACAGGCGCATCTACTTAATTGCGATTGCTATCGCATATGGATTATGATACACTGGATAATCTTGCACAAAATGATATTTTTTTGTACGAGAAATCCATATCTGTTATCACATGTAGCGTTACATAAATATATAACCTATAAAGACATAATTTAACTGAAATATGCAATTCTATATAATTGAATATCATATAAACCTGTTGGTAGCAATCACTGTCTTCTATCTGGGATATATCATAAGGTTAAGCATATCTATATACAAGATATAGTTGATTATTTATTCCTAAATGAAAAATCTCTGTACTTAGATATTCCATTTTTAAAATAAATGTCTTTAATGCTAATAGTACCACAAAATTCAGTAACATAAATTTATGCTAATGAAAACTTTTAAACTACATTATATGAGGACACTAAATCCAAATATGCTAATTTTTTGGATAAATTTCCATATGATTATAAATTTGTAGTCTAATGTTATGCAAAATCTCTAGCTTTTCAGTAATTTAAAAGGTTTAGTAAACAATGGAGAAATTTGAGGCGTTTATCATAAATGACAACGATAACAATTACTCCTCTAAATTGTATTTTCCTTTTAGAGTCATTTTCAGTGTGTTAATTTCCCTTTAATCTAGAATTTTTTTATTACTTACAAAGTTCTATGCCAAAGGAACGAAATTACAAATATTTTTATTATACATATATTGTAATAAAATATTTGTAATTGTCGTTTTATATATATTTACATATAAAACGACATATAACGACGACCCATATCTACTATCACATGTAGCTGTATATTATATAGATAATCATGCACACTTTTTGCAACTGTTTTTGATTTCCCGATCCATATTTTTCTTCACAATTTCACTATTTCAACTTTACAACTTCAAACTTCACAATTTCAGTTATTACACTAACCTCGAATTCGTTCGTATTTCATTTCTAACAGGAGAGTTTTGTTTTTTCAAAATTCGCAAACTGAACATTTATTTCACGTATTCATCAATTACAAAGCTAAATTTTCACAAATTAAAAAAAAAAATTCCAGTAAAGAAAGCTACTATATTTCCTTATTTTTTTAAGGCCATTTTTTTTTCTCTGACTAATAGGTTATTGCCAACTTCCGCTGTCTTCAGACGTATTACTTGTTTCTCCTCAACTGAACCCAATTCCTTGAATTAAATATTAAACAGAATAAAATTAAACTTTCATGACCATTTATTTGCCTATTCCATTTGACTTAAGGCTACACTGTGAAGCTCCTTTCCCGCTACATACGAATGTATAAAACAGTATGAGAACTAAGTTCTCCTGGAATTAAACAGAAACCTATAAAAAATTATTTTTATTATCCTGATGATATCTTTTTCAAGAAATGCATACCCTCAGGGCATTATAAATTATATTATGAATATATTCTAAATTTTTACTTTTCTAGTGTTAGTTTTAGGTACATCTTTTTATTTCCAATGTCAAGTTTACAGGACAACAGATATCCTAAAAAGATAAATACAAAGAACAAGATAAAAACAATTGACATCGGTTAATGCATCCACTTAAGTCTGGCAATCGAACAGCGCTTCCATTAAAAAACAGAGGCAGTGCAGAACAGGCGAGGCATATCCATCTCGTCCTGGTTATCACACAGGAGACAGAGAGGGTCAGGAGCCAGATTAATTCTGTGAAGGTGCTTGCGGAGACAATCGTAGACAGAGAAAAGCCATAGCAATGCCACCGATTTTTCTGTAGGCCATTCTGGAATATCATGAATGTGATAGTACCAGGTTTGTGACCAAAACTTGGCTTGTCCCAAAACACAAGAGAGCAGTTGTGGAATGCAACACAGATCTGCCTCCTCGTGTAAAATTTAAGAATTTTATCATCTAGTTACTATATTATTATATATATTTATTATCTAGTTAATAATTTTACTATATATAATTACGATTAATCTGTTTAATTGAAAAGTAATAAAAATTAACTGTAAATATTTAATTCCTGACTATCCATTTTATTGATATCAGTCGTCAATGAAATGGATAGTCTGTTGTCAAGGTTTTTTCTTTTTCGAAAGATAGCCAGAATAATAATCAAGAAATATTTGGTTTTCATTTGTGAATCTATAGTGAAAAAACACGGTTACACAAATACAACTTTGTGAAAGGAATGACGAATTTTGATTATTTTGACTTAGTAAAACTAAAAATTCCTTACAAATGACAGGCTTCTATTATTGAATTTAAATCTGTTCGCGCATGTATGTGCGCGTATATCCTGCAAAATTAGAACTAATTAATAATGGCAAAAGTAATAGTTAGTAAGTAAAAGTAATAGTTTGTAATGGATGGTGTAACCATTCGAAGAAGATAGATTGTCCATTTAGATATTCCAAATTCTTTAAGAGATAATAATTAAAATCTAAATAAAAATGGTGTCTTAAGATTTTAATTTAGCTTCCCTAATAAAACGCGCGTGAAGGAATTTTTCCTTTTCACCAAAAGAAAAATGAAAATTGAAGCACCAAGGTCTAACTATTATGCTTTTTAAAATTCTCGTCTTCAGTACATTTATACTCATATATGATTGATTATTATAATACTTGGAAGAACAAACAATGCCAGTTTATAAAAAAAACTCTTTTATAAACCGCCTTTGAAAACTTTATATATAAACTCCAGGAAAAAAAAATATTTTGTGAAAGCCTCTTTTGAGTAATTTTTTTTATGCAAAAAAGAATTTTCGGTTTAAAAATATAATATCATCAAAACTTATAAACGAAATTTTATCATTCTGTCCATATTTAAAAAAAAAAACTTCATTTACCTACATCAGTTTCTAAAAAAAGTAATTTTTAAACTATCGAAAAAAATCCAAAAACAAAATGCCTACTGCAAGTTTATTTTTTAAGAGCCTTACAAAATTTCCTGTTTACTGTTCTTTTTATAAATATATATATATATCTTAAACTCCTATATCATATGCAGTTATTTATGAGATTTCATAAATAATTAAATTTCATTTTTTCCTTCATAAATTAGGTCGTTATTTTTAATTGCCTAGCTTATCGTCAAAGTGATTAAATTCGCCTTACAAGTCAAGCATAGCAATTCTTTATAAGTTTAGTCCTTTGTACTAAAAAATCTATACATATTTGTCGGCGTACTTTTTTTTACCATACTAGTAACCTTCCGTGTTACAATTAATTTCATTTTTAAAGACATCAGTTCCGAAGAATAAAATTCCAACTTTGTCGAAAAAAAATTTATCTAGTTATTTTCATATTTTTTTTGGGGGGGGGGGCGGTTTAAAAATGTATCTTTCCTGTTAATAATTTTTTTTTTCATAATCTTTTAATATACTAATTTTTATGGCATTACAAAATTGAATTTCTTTATCTTCATAAATTAGGTTACTTTAAATTTTCTTTCTATCCTCAAAAACACCTGCATTCACCTTCCTAGCAAAGCATAGTAAACGACACTTCAAACAATAGAAGATATGGAAAATGTACGTGAATGTGTGTGTATATATACAGTCATCAAAATATTGGAAACAACTATGAATAAAAGTAACATTTAAGAATACGCTTCTAAGCATTAAAATGTAATCTTAGCTACTATTTTTTTAATATAAAAAGTCTATAACATGGTAGTATGAGGTAGCATTAGTGAAGTTGCATACGTCTTGGATTTTTGTCAAAAGTGTCAAACTTTCAAAGAGGCCACATTGTAGGTGTCCGACTAGCTGGAGCAACTGTGACCGAAACATCCCAGCTTTTACCCGATTCTAAAGGTATAGTCTATAGTAAATCTTGACAGCGTACACACAGCGCGGCAAGACAAGCTCTCCAAAACGAAATATTGAACGGAAAGAAAAGCTGAGTGAAAGAGACAGACGGTATAGAAGAAGAATTGTAATAATATGGATTCTCCAGTGTCAATAATTACAGTTAGGAGACATCTTCATAAACTAAACAGGACATTTACGACAGAGCAGCAATTCTCAAGCCCCTT
>BPLQ01011530.1:0-23475 GCA_021605075.1 Caerostris darwini | reverse complement strand
GGCCCCTCATTGAAACCCAAGGAATTTTTATTATTTTAATTTTTTATTTCACAAATGGATTTCAAATCTATATGGGTATCTGAAAGTAGATTTCATATATTCCGAACTTCGTTTTGAATCCTTAAATCTTTCTCGCAAAAAATTGTTCTGATTTTTCCTTCGCATATTCAAGAAATAATGGTTAAAAAATGAAAATAAATTTTGAAACAAGTCACAAGTAAACTGATTCTTCAAATTTACTTTTCCTTTTTGAAAACAGGACTTGCTCGTTTTCTACAAAATTAAGTAGCAAAAATGAAACCTCAATTATTTCTAGTTTTCTAAAAGGTGTAAAATATGTATTAGAAAATAAAAATAAAACAATAAAATTAAATAAACACTACGCAAAGTCCTGATAACAAAATCGCAGTTACTTAATTAATAAAAGTAGTTAATAATAATTTTTATTTTTCTTATTTGACTTGGGTTACCATTATGCTAGATATCATTACTATCGCAAAAATATTTTTATAATTAATAGTGCAAATGTTTGAAATGTGCCACCATTTATTATCCTGTAGAAATATAAATTCATTTTGCAAGAAATGAATGAATGGGTGAAAATAGGTTTTGGACTGCCGTCTACGTTACGCTATTCTACATTAATGCCACGAATGACAAACAAGGCGTCCCACTTTCTGGTGCAATACACATCAGATCATGCCACCATGCATCCAGGCAATGTGCAAACTCTCATTGGGTAAAAAAATACCTACTGTTGTCCTGTACATATTTAGTGACGTCCACACTGGTTGTTGTACATATAATTAAATTAATGCACTATATAATCGTAATTTACAATCACTAAATTTCCATTTATTTTTACCGGGAATTACGGTTCAAAGTCGATTCTGAACCACTATAATCCTCCCATGGCAACGCCAGGACTCGAACCCGAAACCTGTGGTACCGAGAACCAGAGCGCTACCGAGCTCTCTCTCTCTCTCTCTCTCTCTCTCTCTCTCTCTCTCTCTCTCTATATATATATATATATATATATATATATATATATATATATATATATATATATATATATATATATATATATATATATATATATATATATATATATATATATATATATATATATATATATATATATATATTCTGTACTTCGATTGGAATGCTTAACTCTCTCTCGTATAATATTGTTGTGATTTTTCATCTGCATAATCCAGAGGTAATGGCTAACAATAGACATCAATTTTGATAGATATCACGAGCATTCTGATTCTTCAAAATTACTTTTCCTTTTTGAAAAAAATTTTGTTCATCATCTGTGTAATTATGCAGCAAAAATGACACATCAATTATATCTAGTTTTCGAAAAAGAGCAAAATATGTATTAGAAAATAAAAAAATCATTAATTTTAAGTTAACCCTACGCAGTGACCCAATAACAAAATCGCAGGTATTTAGTTAGATAAAAGTTATTATTAACTATATTTTCTTATTTGTCTTGGGTTACCATTATGCTAGATATTATTACTATTAAAAATATTTTTTTTCATTAATAAGTCAAATGTTTGAAAAGTGTCACCATTTATTATGCTGTAGAAATACAATTTCATTTTGTAAGAATTGAATGAATAGGTGAAAATAGGTTTTGGACTGCTGTCTCTATGTTTCGCTATTCTATATTAATGCCGCGAATGACAAACAAGGAGTCCCACTTTCTGGTGCAATGCACAGCAGATCACGGGTCCATGCATCCAGGCTAAGTGCAAACTATCATTGGGTAAAAAACCCCACTGTTGTCCTGTGCATATTTAGTGATGTCCACTCTGGTTGCTGTACATATAAATAAATTAATACACTGTATAATCGTATTCTACAATCACTAAATTTCCATATTTTTTTTTTTCGTTTGAATTCGTTTTTCTTAAATTTCTAAACATAAAAATCGATATGCATTAATTTTAATTTTATTTCTTATCTGCCAAAGAAAATAGTAATAGTGAGTATTCTAATACAATTATTTAATGGGATAAACTTGAAAACAAAATCGTAATAAAAGAAAAAAATTATCTTGAAAAATTTTATTTAATACCTAATCTGTAAAAAATTCGCATTTTTATAGATAAATTCTAATATTATAGATATTTTCTTACATTTAAAAAGGTTTCTTTATATGAATGAATTAAAGAAATATTCCAATATGTAGTTACTGATGAAATCTATTTTAGAAAATATTATGCCCGATATAAGCATGAAGAAAAAAATTAAATTTCATGAATAATTAACAATTATTTAAAAAAGTACAGAAAATAATTTAAAAAAAAACTTGTATTCTTTTCGAATTTTTCAAAGTTCATGATAATCATGACGTATATTATGATATGACTGTAATTTGTTTAACGAATGATTTATAGACTTCTCGACATGACCTTTGGAAAAGGAAATTTATTAATTTATTTAAAATGTTTATTTTACCATAAAAAATTGCATTTAATCGAGTAAATGACAAAATGAAATGTAAAACAATTTTTTAAATAAATGTTAAATTCTATCAATAGAAAAATCATGAATACTGCTTGGGCTCCTTTTCTGACTATAAACATTGCATATCTGTAACATTAACGCTAAGTGGTTTTTGGATTCAATTTGTTATGGAATAGGTAAGAATAAAGTGCAATATTATAAATTTGTAGAAGCAAGCAATATTAAATTAGTAATAATGATATACGAATTTCCTCATATTTCATGAAGCGGTCAAAGATCCATGTCATGTTTGGAAAAACTCGTGCAAATCCCGATTAATTCTGTCAAGTTACTCATTCTAATGTTTTTGTATTATATTCAAAAGAAATAGTTTCAGGAAAGGTATTCCAATTCGCAGAATTATAACAATCAATTTAACGCGCAAAATTTGGTTTAAAAGAGATTAGTAATAATAATAATAATTATCTGATTATTGAAACCTGTATTTCAAATGAAGGATTAGTAGGCCACTTTGTTGCATGTAATAAACTGTCAAATAATATTAAAGGCTTGTAAACATAAAGGAAAACAATTTTATTCAAACAATCTGTCATTTACTACTTGCGGAACATTGTACGTAATGCGTATAAAAATGGAACACATTTTAAAAATTGACATTTCACAGTAAGTGAAAATATTCACAATATTCAGAATTATTTTTTTAATTTAAAAGCAGAGTTTTCAATGGAATAGTGTTATACATGACTTTTTGCAACAAATGTTTAGTTAGAATATTTAATGCAATATTAATATTTAGTTTATGTTTTTATTATAAAACCTTATTTATTTTAAGAATTTCTATATTTAATGCATTGAAACCTTATCGATAATGTGTATTAAGATTTCTTTTGAAAATGATAAATTTAATATTGACTTAATAATGATAATGGGGAATATTACACCACTCATCAAGCAATGCCCTCCGAAGGTCCGGTTGACAGGTGGGAGGGGGTTGACGGGCTGCAATTCGTCGGCCAAGCCTATCCCACATATGCTCTATTGGATTCAAGTCCGGTGAGTATGCTGGCCATTCCATACGGTGATATTCTCCACTTGAAGTCATTCGTCTACAATGTTTGCACGGGCAGGACGGGCGTTGTCATCCATAAACAGAAATTCAGCACCCATTTCGCCCCGAAATAAACGTACATGTTGTTCCAGAATGACATCCCGATAGATGTGGCCTGTCATCGTTACACTCTGAACATGCAGGTCAGTTCTGGAACCAAGAATAATTCCTCCCCAAACGAGCCATCCTGCACCACCGTAACGGTGTCGTTCAATGGTGTTCTCTTGGTGGTAACGGGTACCTAGCGCTCTCCATATGAAAGTCCGTCGAGAATCAGACTGCAAACTAAACCTGGACTCGTCGGAAAACATCACACAAGACCACTGTTGCGGTGTCCACAATGCATGCTCTCTACTCCAGGTTAATCGCAGGCGGCAGTGAGTTGCGGTAAGTGGAACACATCTGACAGGCCTACGAGCATATAGAACAATGTGCCCTAAGCGTCTGTACACGGTCTGCCTTGAAACTGTCGTGCCAGTAGCTGAAGAGAGCTTACGAGACAGGTCTGATGCTGTGCTCCGTCTGTTTCTTTTGGCAGTAACTGCTAAATACGGTCGTCATTCAGCGTTGTAACTCGGGGGCGACCTGTGCTGTAACATCTACTCACATTATCATCATCTTGCCAAAGCCTGGAGCGGACACTCTGGGCGATTCCAAGTTCCTCGGATACTTCCATCTGGGTACGTCCACATTCCAGTCGTCCGATAATTCTTCCACGTAACAAATCATCCAAATGCTTCCTTTGTGCCATAACTATGCGATTATTGCACTGAAAGGCTTTTAAAGCGCTTGTGAACAATTTTACTTCTTTGCCACCATTCCTTATATACACCTCCCTTACACTCTCGTGATTGTGACGTACTGTCCGCGCCATCTGGTGGTTTCCTGTAATTTGCATATTCTTCGTCAAGAAGTATGTTATAATTCTGCAGGTAAAAATTTTATTTTAGAGTTCAATTTCTGTGTGATTCTAAATTATCCTTAATTTATGGACATGAGTGTATTTAAACAATAAATTTTTGTAAACTAAAAATAAATTAAAAATAATTTTTTTTATAAGTATAATTGTTTTTCAACAAATAATAATTTAAGCTCCCTTCTTGAGAAACTGGATTTATTTTCTTTAAATACATTAAAAACAAATTTAAAACGACACAAATTTTTATAATAGAAACAACTATTTAAGTCAAATTATATAATATTACTCTTATTTATGCATTGAAACCTAAACTACAAACAACAAAAGTTTTAAGCTAACAATATAAATAATACAACAAATATTATTAAACATTTATATACGTAAACAAAATAAAATATTAGAAGATACTTATATACCTATACAAATTGAAATCTTAGTTCGCAAATAGTACAATTTAGTAAAAACACATATATTCTTTTAAAACATTCAAAATTTTACTGGAAACGTAATATGAATTATATATGAAGAATGTAATCATTTTTACGCATGAATGTTGGTAAACTATAATCAACTTTTCAAGCTAACAGCATTAACGATAAAATATTTACATACGCATAAAAACATAAACATTAAAAAATTGTACAGTTTAAAAAATTTCCGAAATAAAAGGGTTCACATTGAGAAAAATTACATGAAAATTAAAAGCACCAAATAAAAAATAAAAATAATATTTTTAAAATACTAAACAAAACTCCTGAGGCATTTTTTTAACTCTGGCCCTTTATTGAAAGACCACATTTAGTGTACTTTCTTATACAATCATATTAACACTGAATAAATAAAATCGTTAACATATTTTTTTTAATTTAAGAAAGTTAAAACTTCTGTGTTGTTGGTCCTTACATTTTTCATGAAATTTAAAACTTCTGTTTTGATTTGTGTCTTCACATGAGGTTTGGGACGGGTCTCCAGATACCTGTTTCACTTGCAGTTACCGGCGATTTTCGACAATGAATTACCATGTGCCTCTTCAAAGTACACTCGTATTTGTACGCTTTTTTACACACTTCACAAACATGATTTTTTTCTTCTGTATGAGATAGCATATGTGTTTCTAATTTACTCTTGCTTTTGAATGCTTGGTTACATACCTCACAGACGTGATACCTTTCTTCTGTATGAGTTAGCTTATGCCTCTCAAGGTCTTTTTCGCATTTGAGAGCTTTGATACACTCCGTACAACAGTAAGGTTTCTCTGTATGAGTTTTCTTATGTTGATTCAGGTGACTCTTCAGTGAGAATGCTTTCCCGCAGAGTGGGCAACCATGTGTTCTCTCGCCTGTATGCATCAACTGGTGTTGCTTCAAGTGCCACGAATATTTCATTGCTCTACCACAAAGATCACACACATAAGGCAGGTTTTTAGGGTGCTGATGGCAATGTTTTATTAAACTATCTAAAAGTAGAAATGCTTTTCTACATACATTGCATTCCCGAAATTGTGTGGTTCTGAAAGTAGTAGATGTAGACATATTGCAGGACTCTAACACTAGGAAAATTAAAAATATATTTTAAATAAAGTTTTAAAGTTTTTTTTTTTTTTTTACTTTTCGATAATTACTGCCACTAATCTTATATATTTGACTAATCTTTTCCCTCAAACATCAACGAATATATAAATTTTTTTCTAAACAGAGTAGACTCTAATTTATTACCGTACCGTTGCCATTTTCTTATTGTATTTTTTGTTTTTGCTAGTTTTTTTTTTTTTAAATCATGCGCACTACTTCAGGTTGCAATCGAACTCTATCGAAGATTTGAAAACAAAATAATTGAAAATTTATAATTAAATTATCAGCAATATATGAAATAGTTTATCATTTCTAAACGAGTAAACAGTCTCAAAATTTAGCATAAATCTCTGAAATTAATGATTGCTGAAATGCATGAATTTGTGAAATTAATTATCGCATAAAACGGATGTACGGTATAATTTTTTTTTCTAATGCAGCTGGCAAACACTTAGACAATTGTCTTGGATGCCTTAAGGCAAGCGCTGCACCGACATTATTCACTTAGCACTACCCAGGAGGTGCGTGTAGCTTGAAGATAAGCTACGCACGTGGAGTAACAAATCCTCTGTAACGCTCTAAGATCCTATTAGACAGGGACCTATGGCTTCAAGGGAATTCCGAACCAATATAGACACCACCGGGAATCGAACCCCAAACCTGTTTTATGGAGCGCTCGCCACTCCGCCATTCAGGCAGCTATACATCATTTATTGCTGAATTTTAAAATATGTAGCAAATGTGACTGTAATGAGAGAGAAACGTGGTGGAAAAAACAGGGGATATTTTTTTTTCTTTCTAATGCAGCTGGCAAACACTTAGACAATTGTCTTGGATGCCTTAAGGTAAGTACTGCCCCGATATTACTCACTTAGCACTATACTGGAAGTGCGTGTAGCTCGAAGATAAGCTATGGACGCGGAGTAACAATATATCTGCAGCTCTCTACGATCCTATTAGACCGGGAACGACGGTTTAAAGTGGATTCCGAACCACTAAAAACATCCATGGCACCGTCGGGCATCCATGCCATCCGAAACTTGTAGTAGAGAGCACCACAGCGCTAGTCACTTGGCCATTCAAGCTTTCAGAATAATAAAATAAGAATGAACATAAGGTCTAAAAAGGGCCTGAATGGCCGAGTGGCTAGCGCTCTGGCGCTCGGTACCACAGGTTTCGGGTTCGAGTCCGGCGGTGCCATGAATGTGCGTAGTGGTTCGGAATCCACTTTAAACCGTAGGTCCCGGTCTAATAGGATCGTAGAGCGTTGCGGGGGCATTGTTACTCCGCGTCCGTGGCTTATCTTCAAGTTACACGAACAAGTAACGGTAATGCAAAGTAAGTAACATCTGTGCAGCGCTTGCCTTCAGGCATCTAAGACGTCCATGTCTGTTTGCCAGCTGCATTGGGAAAAAAAATAAGGACTAAATTGGAAAAACAATTCAACGCTCATGATCCGCGACATCAGAGTGGTTCAGCTCGTTACGAATTACATCGCATATACTACTAATCTGCACATGCTTACACGGCGTAAAGTAATATCTGAAAAATATAATTAATAATTCATTAATCAATAGATTAAATATGTGATTCACTATAAATAGAGATACATTCATTTGATGAGGTTAATGTCGTGAGAAAGTCCGATGCAGACATGTTTTTAGATTCAGAGAACTGTTAAATTTAATAATTTAATTTTCATGAAATTAAATAGCTATATCCTTCCCAATCGTTTGATTTTAATGAGAATATTATTAAGTTATACACTGAAGTGACAAAAGTCATGGGATAGCAATATGCAAATTTTCAGATGGCAGTAGCATCGCGTAGAACAGGTATAAATGCGCAGAGCTTTCATTTCTGTTCAAGTTATTCATGTGAAGAGGTTTTGACGTGATGATGACCGCACGACGGGAATTAACAGACTTTGAACGCGGAATGTTAGTTGGAGCTAGACGCATGGGTCATGCCATTTCGGAAATCGTTAGGGAATTCAACATTCCCAGATCCACTGTGTCAAGAGTGTGCCGAGAGTATGAAATTTCAAGCATAACATCCCACCATGGATAGCGCAGTGGTCGACCGCCTGCACTTA
Organism: Caerostris darwini; assembly: GCA_021605075.1. Lineage (NCBI taxonomy): Eukaryota > Metazoa > Arthropoda > Arachnida > Araneae > Araneidae > Caerostris > Caerostris darwini. The sequence goes on along the minus strand of BPLQ01011530.1, from coordinate 15,301 downwards.
ACGACCGAGACCGACGACGTCTGCAAAGAGTCGTAAATTCTAACAAACAAGCAACACTGCGTCAAATAACCGCAGAAATCAATGTGGGACGTACAAGGGACTTGTCTGTTAAAACTGTGCGGAGAAATTCGGCTTTCTTGGGCTATTCCAGCAGAAGACCGACTCGAGTGCCTTTACTGACAGAACGACATCGCTTGCAGCGACTCTCGTGGGCACGTGAGCATATCGGTTGGTCCCTAGATGAATGGAAAACTGTGGCCTGGTCCGATGAGTCACGATTTCAGTTGGTAAGAGCTGATGGTAAGGTTCGAGTGTGGCGCAGACCCCACGAAGCCATGGACCCAAACTGTCAGCAATGCACTGTTCACTGGTGGCTCCGTAATGGTGTGGGCTGTTTTTTCATGGCATAGACTTGGTGCTCTGGTGCGACTGGACCGAACACTGACTGGAAATGCTTATGTTCAGCTACTTGGAGATCACTTGCAGCCATTCATGGACTTCATGTACCCAAACAACGATGGGATTTTTATGGATGACAATGTGCCATGTCACCGGGCCACAACTGTTCGCGATTGGTTTGAAGAACATTCTGGACAATTCCAAAGAATGATCTGGCCACCTAGATCGCCCGACATGAATACCATCGAGCATTTATGGGACATCATCGAGAGGTCTGTTCGGGCCCAAAATCCTGCACCATCAACGCTTTCACAATTATGGACGTTTATCGAGACAGCATGGCTCAATATTCCTGCAGAAGACTTCCAACGACTTGTTGAGTCCATGCCACGTCGAGTTGCTGCACTTCGCCGGGCGAAAGGAGGGCCGACACGATATTAAGAGGTATCCCATGACTTGTGTCACTTCAGTGTAAATATAATATAATGAAGTCTATTATTTGAGACGAACATTTAGTAAGATAACTCTACTGTGCGTAATAACAATAAAAAAATAATATAAAATTAAACCATCTTTAAAAACAGAGACAAAATCTTCTAAAAAAACTGCATTGAGTACTTGAGTAGGAAATTAGGTGTTATGTCTCATGCTGGGTCATGTTTAAAAATTGAACATCCAGCAATTAAATAAAATATTCCCAATCTATAAGTTTTCGAAATATTTTTCAATAAGATTGATCGAATCGTATTTGTTAACCGAAATGATTTTATCTGTTTATTATAACATTCGCAATGTAGAATTTTAGCTTGCATATTAGGGGATTGTTGAAGGTAAAATACGATTTTAAAACAATAGAAATGAATTTAGCAAAAATTGGAATAAACGAGTAATAGCCTCTCTGGTAGCAATCATCAAACAGTTCTACAATATAATGTAATATATTCAAAGAAAATACTAGATACTTTGTTTCTCAACAGTTGGTATTATAGAATAAATATCGTCTCCAATAACTCCGCCAACTGATAATAGTGCCTTTTTATTTAGAACAATTAATAAACCATTATTTACCTAATCTTTTTTTTTCGCTTAAGCTTATTTTTTCAGTACCATTTTGAGTGAGTTTAATTTGATGATTAAATAACGCCAATGAAAATGTTTTTGAAATTTAGAAAACAATAAAATTACCATAGAATTATATGAAAATTGACATTCAATTAAACTGTGTTATTCATTAAAAACCTGCAATAACAGACTAAATGATGCATTATAAAACTAAATTCAAATAAATAAGAATACATTTTGTGGTCCCAAAATTCTATTATGCAATATACACTATCTGGAAGAAAGTGACGGGACACCCCTCGAAAAGTAGAAAAGTCGACAATACAGCTGACACATGCGCAATAATAGGTATCACGTGTCAGTCATATCCAATAAATACTCTGTGGAGTCGACTAGAGTTGTTTTTTGTCAAGATGCCGCCACGGGAAGAGTTGTCTGAGTTCGATATAGGTGTGTTGGTTGGATTGCATCTTGCCAAGGTGTCAATTAGGGAGATATCCCGTCTCCGTAACTGGTCAAAATCAACTATAGCACGTGTTGTGTGTCGCTACTAGACTGAGGGACACTGTCAGAACAAACCCCGAAGTGGACGACCTACAGTTCTCACCAGCAGGGACCGGCGGGTGCTCAGCAGGGAGATTCGAAGTAACCGTCAAACATCCATGGATAACATCGCTAATGAGTTTAGACAAGCCACAGGTGTGGCCGTTTCGACCAAGACTCTTCGTATCGAGGCCCATAAGTTAGGTTACACTGGACGTTCGGCGGCCCATAAGCCTTTGATTACAAAAACCAACAAGAAAGCGCGCCTTCGATGGGCCAAAGACCACTGTACTTGGACACTGGATGACTGGAAATGCGTCCTTTGGAGTGACGAATCACGATTTACCCTTTTCCGTTCCGATGAACGTGTTTGGGTATGGCGTTTACCAGGAGAACGTCTTTTGCCCGAGTGTGTCGTCCCAACTGTAAAGTTTGGTGGAGGAGGATTGATGGTATGGGCCTGTTTCTCCTGGTATGGGGCTGGCCCACTGGGGAAGGTTGATGGTGCGATGAATGCCGATAGATACTGTGATATTCTCGACAATCATGTCCTTCCTACCTTGTGGGCAACGTACGGTATGGATGATTGCTGGTATCAAGACGACAACGCAACATGCCATGTTGCAAGGAGGACTCTTGATTGGTATGTGAACAACAACGTTAAACGCATGGAGTGGCCGGCGCAGAGCCCTGATCTTAACCCAATTGAGCATCTCTGGGACGAATTGGACCGTCGGTTAAGGGCCTGCACCCCACTCCCTAAAAGCAAGCCTGAACTATGGAACTTCCTGTTAAACATTTGGAAGGAAATTCCTCTTGATACTATGGCTAATTTAGTGGAAAGCGCGCTCAGAAGGGTTGCAGCTGTGATCGCAGCCAAAGGAGGCCCTACGTCCTAATAATTTTAATAAATATGGGTTTATGTCGTTATAGTGTCGTGTCCCGTCACTTTCTTCCACATAGTTTATCTATTTATAGAAATGCAGTAAAAAGAAATTTACTGAACAACACTTAAAATAAATAAATATATGAAATTTTCGTCAAGACTTTTTTTTAAAAATAAATATAATTAAAAATTGGAATTTTAAGCAAAACACACAATTTCGTAAATTACTAGCAATCTAATGTAATATACCAAACAAATTTGATTTCTTATTTTAAGTCGTTTAAAATATTCTGATGGAGTTGTTTTTTTAATTCATTTAAATCATAATTTTAAAATTACTATATTTAATATTTAATTCAGCAAAATGCATTATTTATTATCATATAGTGTAGTTTAAAATAAATTAAATTTAAAATAATTAACAGTAAAAATTTACACATAATTATAATATATGTCTTTAAAATTTGGTCAACTCGACAGTTAAAAATATTCCAATTGTAATGAAAATTGGATTAAAAATTAATCAGTGTCGCTAATAAAATAATTTTATACGTACACTTTGACTGCAAGTAATTTTATTCTCTTACATTTAGAAACATATATCTGTTATTCCTGTTTTTCCTGCCTTAAAACTATAATCTGTTATTCCTGTTTTAACAATTGCAAAGGAGCATACACTTAGTCACAAAAGTAAGTATGCAACTCATAGCTTAAGTGAAAAAGCTCTAGTTCTCAAATAAATATAAGAAAAATATTATTTTGGAGAGTGTTGTTTGGAGCTTTTGATTCAAGTCATAAAGTATTGAAAAATAAACCAAATCATTATATTTAAAAAAATTTTAAGAGTAATTTTGTTAACTACCAGTAGAAATTTAAATCACAAAAGTATGTATGCACTCTGAATTTTTGACTTTAAAATAGGCTGAATGAAACTTCGAGTGATTTTTCGTAGTTCAGTGATAAGTTTAGAAGTTCTGCTACAAAGCTTGTAAGTTTGAACTTTAAGTACATCAACAATTCACCAATGGCACCACGTGGAAAAAAATTATCAAAGGATTTAAAGGATGGAATAATAAACCTCTATAAGGAAAGCAAGTCCCAAAGACAAATAGCTAAAATCATAGGCAAAAGTCCTGAAACAATGCAAAAACCACAGAAAAGTTCCAGGCTGCGGGAAATACTCTAAACAAGCCAAGAACAGGACGACCGCCTATTTTGACGGATCGAGAAAGGCGAATTATTGTTGGAAATGTGAAAAAAATCCGACGATTAGCGCACCAAAATTGACAACTGATGTGAAAAACAATTTTGCGAAGTCTTGCAATCCTGAAACAATTCGCCGTGTCTTACGGAAGGCAGGATACCATGGTCGAAATATGCGAAGAAAACCATTTGTTAGCAAAGTGAATCGCAAAAATAGAATAGATTTTGCAAAAGAAAATGTAAAGCAGGACACAAATTTTTGGAATTCCGTGATTTTTTCGGATGAAATTAAATTCAACATCCACGGGTCAGATGGACACCAAAAAGTTTGGAGGAAAGCAAATGTAGCTCTAGAACCAAAGAACCTGAGAGGAACTGTAAAACACGGTGATGGTTTGATTATGGTTTGGGGTTTCATGGCAGCAACTGTAGTAGGAAATTTAGTTATAATCGGCGGAATAATGAATCAATATAGCTATTTGAATATTTTAAAGAATAATCTAAGCCAAAGTGCTTCTAAATTGGGACTCGATGGATCCTTCACTTTCCAACAAGGTAATGATCCCAAACATACTGCTCGGGTTGTTCGGAAATGGCTGCTATGTCACCGCGAAAACAGCTGACACCCAGATCTTAATCCCATTGAACACTTGTGGGATTATCTCGATCGCCAAATTAGAAAGCAAGAGATCAGAACTAAGAATGCTCTAAAAAAAGTCCTTTTGGAGGAATGGCAGAAAATACCATCTTCTGTCACTCAAAATTTAGTAAAATCAGTGCCGTCTAGATTGAGAGCTGTTATAAAGGCCAAAGGCTATCCAACAAATTACTAATTTTTTTGAAAAATTGTAAAATTTGCAATATTAATGTCTTTGTTTTTGTTTGCATACTTACTTTTATGATGTAAATTACATCCTATTTTAAGTTAAGCTCATCTTGCTAATTAAATATTTGTATTTTTTAATTACTTTTCATTTTGTTATTAAGCTCTATTTTGCTGTAAACGAAATAAATCATTAATTTGAAAACTCTAATATTGTAGGTCTGTTTTTTTTCATAGGACATCATCACATACACTCTGCATACTTACTTTTGTGACTAAGTGTACATATTTGAAGAAAAAATAAAGAAGTTTTGAAAAAGATTAATGCTATCTTTAAAATAAGAATGCACATAGTTATAATTAGTGATAGACACATAATTAGTAAACTTAATTTGAGAAAGTGCTTAACAGAGTGGCATTTCTTGCACTGATGAAGAAATTGCTTTTCATCTGCAAAATACAAAATAATTAGTAAATCGTGTACTGCGGAATCAATATAAAAATCCTTTTTCATATCTAAAATTTTATTACAAAATTCAAAAAATAATATACTAAAACAGATTTAAAATATACATTATAAAAATGGTTTATGATAATGTAAAGCAATTTTGAGACAGTTGAACAATTCAAGTCAATTATTTAAAATGCATTAAAAACTATGCTGCATTAAATTTAATGGTTGCCTTATATTTAAAAAATACTATGTTTCTATACAATTGAAGTCACATTTTATACCGTTGAACCTGCTTCAATGCATTTTTAACTTGAAAATTCAGTACGATCTTAGATAATTTCAGAGTTTGTTTTTTTGTAATTTCCTTAATCTGCATAAGAAAATAGTGTAAGCATCAGTAGCAATAAAACAATGTTTTATATTTGTTTTTAAAATGAACAATCAATTTTTGTTTCGGTTATTACTACATTCATTTTGTAAAGAATTATATTTTGCTCCGTCAGGGATGTTCGACTAGTCAGCAGATGTGTTGGGTTTGTCCTCAGGAGTTGCGGATGAGCCTTCTGATGAGTGTAGGCCTTCTACGGGCATACCAGGCTTCTCTGTGGCACAAGACAACATATGTGCCTTCAAACTGCGCTAATATTTGAATACTTCTCCACACTTTTTACAAAGGTGAACTTTTTCTTCAGAATGAAGTTTTTTATGTTGGTATAGTTGTGATTTGTAAAAGAACGTTCTGCCACATTCTTCACAACAATAAGGCCTCTCTCCGGTATGATAATTTTTGTGAGCTTTTGCATATTCCTCTCGGATGAATTTGAATAATCTCTCGCATTCTTCACAAAAATAACTCACTTCCTTAGCAAGAGTTTTCTTATGATAGGTCAAATGGCCCATTTGTTTAAATTTTTTGCCACAAGAGTCATAATCAAAAGGTCTCTCTCCGGAATGAGTTCTCTCTTGTTTCTCTAATTGACTCTTAGATGGGAATGCCCTTTCACAGGATCCACACTGGTGACGCCTGTTTAGATGTTCTTCGGAGAAATGCTCATTTAAATCTCTTTGACATTCGAATTGTTTCCCACATATAATGCACTTAAATGATAATTCAGATGGTGCCGTGTCTGTAGAAGACATTTTGAAGGCTTTGCAACAGAGATTAATTAAAAAAATATATACAAATTTAAAACAGTGTATTTCCTATGCAGTTGTCACTCTGTATTTCTCGACATTTCTTGAGCAAATTTATTGAAAATTTCTCATCTAGCGTTGCCAAAATGTTTTACATAATTTTTTAATGGTGAAATTTATTTCTGTTAAGGAACCACGCACTATACTAGCAACATAGTCATAGGACAGAAACTAAAATCCTAAAAAATATATAGAATTTTAAACTGAAATTTTGGGTTGCTTTCAATAAGATTAATAAGTTTCAATAGTTATTCCCTAATTAAAAGAACTCCAAATATGTATGCGTTTCTATTTCAGATTTGTGCATGATTTATTTATTTTATTCTAATGCAGCTGACAAACACTTAGACAGTTGTCTTCGATACCTTAAGGCAAGTGCTGAACAGACGTTACTCACTTAGCACTACCCAGACTTGAAGATCAGCTACGGACGCGTACTAACAATACCTCCGCAACGCTGTACGATCCTATTAGATCTATGGTGTAAAGTGGATTTCGAACCACTACAAACATTTATGTCACCGGCGGGACTCGAACCCCAAACCTGTTTTATCGAGCGCTAGCCATTCGGCCATTCAGGCCGCCATACATCATTTATTGCTGAATGTTAATTTAAGTAGCAAATGTACCTGCAATGAGAGAGAAACATGGTGGAAAAATCATTGTACATTTCATCCACGTTTTTATATTTTTCTTTTCAGTGAGCATCCCGAAGTCTTGAATTTAACATTTCAATTTCTAATAGGAGCTGTACTTTACATAGATAAATAATAATGACGCCAAATTAGCGTCTCACAAAGTCAAGCGTAACTGAAAAACCAATGAAAATTTTTGACTTGGAATTTCACACAGATGTCCAGGATAGTGCCAATAACCTAAAAAAAATTAAAATTCTATATGCTCGGGAAATTTAAATTGAAAATAGATTTTGCTTTTTGGGTAATATAGTATGAAACGAAAATAAAAATATATGAAATATATATATATATATGTTTTTAAATGATTATCGTTGTTTGCTCGATAGAATAATATATTTTAGAAAAAAATTAGGATTATCTGGACTAATAAATTTGGCATTAATCCTTTAAAAACCCAAAACGTTTTTTTTTTTTTTTAATTCGGGATTCTGCAATGAACCCTTCGTTCTTACCATTATTTCCGAAGAGAGCCAGTACCTTAATCCACAGCGATGTATGGTTTTTAGATGCAGAATCCAGATATTTTGCAAAAAAATATCTGGATCTATTGCTTCTGATAAGATTGGACAGACACTCTACACAAACTAATGAAATTTTCTGAGACAGCAAATGCACTCCAAAATAGAGGTTTCATTTACTGAAATGTTCCCATTTCCCATAATTCACTGAAATAACAGTAGTTTATTTTCCTTTTATCTGCTGCAATTTATCTGCTATTGTATTTGGTTACTTGCTGCGAAAGAAAACAGTTAATTGATGCGAATTCACTGCCCTTGCAGAATCAAATTACTTACACTGCAATTATGTGCAATTTCTGTAATTCTTTTTACATAATGGTTTTTCATTAACTGTGTTTTTTATCACCATCATTCATCTTTACCCCTTTTATTAATCCGAAATCAGGTTACGTTCTCTCCGGTAAAACAAAGACCAAACAACAATCGACTTTTGTGATGATTGGCCGAAGAAAACGATCGTTAAATAATCGTCTTCCTCATTCTGCTATTTTCGTGTTACCCAGCTATTTGAAAAAGTATTCTATGGCTATTTCTATAGTTTCCTCTCTAAAATACTGGAAATACAGATATATTGAGATGCAATACTGCAATGGATTCTTTATTCATTTAATGTATAACAATATCTTCTAGATATGAAAACAGTACACAGAATCACACGATGCAGTCAATTCGAGACTCTGGCCTACCTAGTACATGGGATAAGTGGAAATGTCTACTTGCACGTAATAAGGAAATATTACTGAACTCCACTATTTTATGCGATATATATCTGAAAAATGGTTTAAGTGTATTCCTTCTATGACAAAATCGATTGATATATATATAAATAAGCGTTGTTAAAGTGTTATCGTTTCTTTCATAACAACAAAAAAATATAGGGTGTGGTTTCATCAATACCTTTCACTAGCTTTTGTTACTTTTAACCTTTTAGGCAATCCAGGACTACAGTTTTAATTGAATTATATATGATGACTTATGTTGTTGCTTATTCCCTCGATTTAGAATCCGAAACCAAGTCCAGTAGATCATGCTGCATCAATAGATCGCAAGCAGTCCCCCCCCCCTCATTCAACAGTTGCCTCACAGAGGCACCAATACAATCAATGAGATGAGAGGGAAACGTGATAGCCGAACAATGACAAAGGGTATATGTCTTCTCGTCTCCATTGAAGGTCAAACTCTTAGTGTGGCAAGTCCTTAGTCTAGCTCAAGCCATTTGACAGGAGTAAAAATAATGATATAAATAATGATGACTTATTATATGGATTACCATTAAACTAGATATTACTATTATTGTAAGAAAAGTCGTTTTTTAATAATAGTGCAAATGTTTGAGATGGGCAGCTATTTATTATCTACCAAAAATGTAAAATCACTGTTCATGAAATGAAAGGGTAAAAAATGGGTTGTGGATTGTCATCTACACTTCGCTAATCTATATTAGTGCCATGAATGACAAACAAGAAGTGCCAATTTCATATAATATACACATCAGATCCTGTAACCATGCATCCAGGCTTTGTGCAGTCTAACATAATACAGCCACTGTTGTGGTTGACATATTTAGTGATGTCCAAACTGGCACACTGTGCATAAAATTGTATCAACATTTATATATAGTCAATTACTAAATTTCCATATATTTTTTCTTTTTAATTCATTTATACTTTAAATTTGTGAACGTAAAAATCAGTTTGCATTAATTTTGATTTTGTTTCTTCTCTATAAAAAAAAAGTTAATGTGGTTAAAAGTTAAAAGTTATTTAATGGCAAAAAAAAAAATTGGATTAAAAGAAAAAAGTATTTTTATAGATTATGTATTAAATAAATGTCAACATAAGAATATATAAGAACATAAAATATCTAAGAATATATTATAAATATATTCTTAAACATTTTCTTAAATTTAACTCTGTGTTAAATTTAACTTCCTGCATAAAGAAATCCTTTATGCAGGAAAATTTAAAAAAAAGCTAGTATGCAATTAATTACCTATAAAATATATTTTAGAAAAACATTATGCCCAATATAAACGTGAAGAAAGAAATTTTCTGAAAAATGACGATTATTTAAAAACGAACAGAAAATTATAAAAAAAAGTTATATTTTGTTAGAATTTCAAGTAGAGGTTTATAAGGTTCCAAAACTGCGATAGTGAATATAAAATTATATATATTTTGCAAAAGCGTATATTAGGATGCGAATATAATTAAAATCTTCGATATGACCTTTGAAAAAACCAAATTTGTTAATTTATATGAAATGCTTCTTTTACCATAAAAAATTGCATTTAATCGAGAAAATGAGAAAAATTGAATTTTAAAAAACTTATTAAACATAGATGTTAAATTTTACCAGTATGAAAATGATGAAATTTCTCCGTTCCTTTTCTGACTATAAACATTGCAGATCTGTAATTTTGAACTTTGATGACAAAATAAAATCCTACTTATTTTGCTGCACTATTTATACAAAGATATCGAACCTGCAATGATTGTTTTAAAAAATATAAACTATATTTATAAAAATTAGAGATTTTTATAATGGATTTTAATATAAGATGCTAATTTACTTTTTAAAATATGCAGTGAGTGTTTGTTCTCCAATTGTTCAATATGATACTCCCCAATACGAGACTCCATTTAATCTGAAGCACCTGCTGAACCATGACATGGTGACGAGTCATATTTCCTGTTAAAATTGAATATTTTCCACCAAATTGCTTGCTAGATTATGAACCATTCTGTGCAATAACTTACTTTTCAATAGTATGCATTTAATTTTAATAATTAATTTTAAATTAATAATTTTTTTAATAAATTAATTGTTTTAAGATTGACGCCAATTAAAATGTTTTTCGAATTTAGAAAACAATAACATTAGCATAGTATTATAGGGAAATGTACATTCAATTAAGCTGTCTTATATATTAAAAGATTGCAATAACAGACTAAATGATACATTATAAAACTAAATTTAAATAAATAAGCACAGAGTACAGAAATTCATTTTTCTCTAAGAAAATTTTATTATGCAATATCACTACGTTTACAGAAATCGGGTAAAAAACACTATACTAAATTTAAATATGAAATTTTCAATAGGACTTTCTATAAAAATACATTTTTAAAACTGGAAATATAACGAAAAAATACAGTTTCATATATTACTAACAATCTAAACAATTTAACAAATTTATTTTGTTAGAAAATGCCACTTCAAATATTCATTAAAAAATTTAAATCTTTATTTCGAAATTTTTGTATTTCAAGTAAAAAGAAATATTTTGTAATATAAATATTGATAAAATATATTTCAAAATTATTAAGTGTAGTTCCTATTATTTAAATATAGAATAGCCCATTTAATATAGTTAAAATGTAGTTAACTCGTCAATAAATAAGCACAGATTAAAAATATAACAATTATAATGGTATTGGGATTACAAATTAGTGTTGATAACAAAATAAATTTAAAATAGACTTCGATTGCTATTAATTTTATTATCATACATTTAGAACAAAGTCTTATTTTGTATGAAATACGATGGAAAATGTGAAACTATACACTGAAGTGACAAAAGTCATGGGATAGCAATATGCAAATTTTCAGATGGCAGTAACATCGCGTAGAACAGGTATAAATGCGCAGTGCTTTCGCAGAGCTTTCATTTCTGTTCAAGTTATTCATGTGAAGAGGTTTTGACGTGATGATGACCGCACGACGGGAATTAACAAACTTTGAACGCGGAATGTTAGTTGGAGCTAGACGCATGGGTCATGCCATTTCGGAAATCGTTAGGGAATTCAACATTCCCAGATCCACTGTGTCAAGAATGTGCCGAGAGTATGAAATTTCAGTCATAACATCCCACCATGGACAGCGCAGTGGTCGACCGCCTGCACTTAACGACCGAGACCGGCGACGTCTGCAAAGAGTCGTAAATTCTAACAGACAAGCAACACTGCGTCAAATAAACGCAGAAATCAATGTGGGACGTACAAGGGACTTGTCTGTTAGAACTGTGCGGAGAAATTTGGCTTTCTTGGGCTATTCCAGCAGAAGACCGACTCGAGTGCCTTTACTGACAGAACGACATCGCTTGCAGCGACTCTCGTGGGCCCGTGAGCATATCAGTTGGTCCCTAGATGAATGGAAAACCGTGGCCTGGTCCGGTGAGTCACGATTTCAGTTGGTAAGAGCTGATGGTTGGGTACGAGCGTGGTGCAAGCCCCACGAAGCCATGGACCCAAACTGTCAGCAACGCCCTCTTCAAGCTGGTGGTGGCTCCGTAATGGTGTGGGCTGTTTTTTCATGGCATGGACTTGGTCCTCTGGTGCGACTGGACCGAACATTGACTGGAAATGCTTATGTTCAGCTACTTGGAGATCACTTGCAGCCATTCATGGACTTCATGTACCCAAACAACGATGCAATTTTTGTGGATGACAATGCGCCATGTCACCGGGCCACAACTGTTCGCGATTGGTTTGAAGAACATTCTGGACAATTCCAACGAATGATCTGGCCACCTAGATCGCCCGACATGAATCCCATCGAGCATTTATGGGACATCATCGAGAGGTCTGTTCGTGCCCAAAATCCTGCACCATCAACGCTTTCACAATTATGGACGTCTATCGAGACAGCATGGCTCAATATTCCTGCAGAAGACTTCCAACGACTTGTTGAGTCCATGCCACGTCGATTTGCTGCATTTCGCCGGGCGAAAGGAGGGCAGACACGATATTAAGAGGTATCCCATGACTTTTATCACTTCAGTGTAATATGCATTTTCAACTTTAACAATTGTAAAGTAACTTAATATTTAAAATAAAAATAAAGAAGTTTTAAATAGAATAGTAAATAGTTAATAGATAAGTAATTTAATAGTTTATAATAATATTAAAACTAATTTAATAGATAAAAAGTAATAAATTTTTAACTAATTTTCTACATAATTTTCTAATCCACATAATTAGTAAACATAATTTGAAAAAGGGTTTAACATAAAGGCATTTCTTGTACTGTTAAAAAATTTACTTACATCTGAAAAAACCCAAATACTTAATAAACCGTGTAGCGATAATCGATAGAAAAAAAAAAAACATTTTACATATTTAAAATTTTATTGGACAGCGAAAATTAAATACATTTTTACGTATACAAATTTAAAATATTCAGTTTTATAAATGTTTTGTCATACTATAAAACAATTTGAGGCAGGTGTCACCACCCAAGTCAAATCTTTAAAAAAATTTAAAACAGTTTCTCAGTTTAAGACAGCTCCTATGCTGCATTAAATATAATGTTTGTCTTTTATTTTAAAACACTACTTCGCTATCCAATTGATGTTACACAGTTGAAATTGCTTCAATACATCTTTAAGTTTAATATGCAATAAAATAATGGCTCAACCTAGAGAGAAATTTTTTTAAATTTAATTATTGTGCATAAAATTTTGGAAGGATCAGAAGCAATTAAATACATTTTTATATTTTTGTAATCTTTTTTCTATTATTACTGCATTCATTTTGTAAAAAAATTATATTTTCCCCTTCGAGATATGTTTGACTAGTTTACAGATGTGTTAGGCGTGTCCTCAGGAGTTGTAGATGAGCCTTCGGATGCATATATGCCTTCTCCGAGCTTGCCAGACTTGTCAGTGACACAAGACAGCATATGTCTCTTCAAACCACGCTTGTATTTATATACTTTTCCACACTTTTTACAAACGTGGGATCTTTCTTCAGAATGAGATTTCTTATGCTTGTATAGAAGTGACTTCATAGAGAATGTTCTGCCACATTCTTCACAAATATGAGCCCTTTCTCCTTCATGAAATTTTTTATGATCGTCCACATATTTCTCTTCAGTGAATTTGAATGTTTTCCCACATTCTTCACATAAATAACTCACTTCCTTAGTGTGAATTTTCTTATGTCTTTTCAAATTGCTCATTTGATTGAATTTTTCGCCACAAGTGTCACAAACAAAAGGTTTCACTCCTGTATGAATTATTTGAGGTTTTCTCCAATTTCCGTTAGAAGAAAACGTCCTTTTACAATATTCACACTGGTGACCCCTTTCTTGGTGTTCTTTTGAAAAATGTTCTTTTAAATCTGTTCCAAGTTCGAATTGTTTCCCACATTTAAAGCACTTGAAGGATTCTTCTGATGACGCCGTATCCGTAGAAGACATACTGAAGGCTTTGCAACTAGGATTAATTTAAAACTGTGTATGTCACACTAAACTTTCCAAACCTCTTAAGCAAATTTATACACAATCTGTCCTGTTCAACATTTTGTGTTGCCAATATTTTTTACATTAGTTCTTTTTAACGCTTTTTTTCTCAACTAACAACGCACTATATCACAAACTTAATCATAGATTAGAAACTAAAATCAAAAGATAATAAACCAAATTAGAAAGAAATAGGTTTTTCAACAACACAGTAGAATTCTTGGCAATTTCTGAGGAAGTTCAGTCATTATAAAAAGGTCGCTGGTTGTTTCCTGTAGTAGATGTTATCTTATAGAAAAAGAATGGTTTCAATCTCCCTTTCTAGTAGCATCGACGTTCCAACAAGTAGCCAGAAATGAAGGACATCGCAGTTCCTGTAGAAGCGCTTTCCGAAGCACATCGAAATTATTGGTGAGTGTGACTCCACATAATATTTGAAAAGAGACCTCTTTTTCTCGATTAGTGGTGAGGCATTTTGAAGTGCCATTCACATAAGGAAAGAAAATAAATCAACCCCTTGTATAGTGAAATCAATTTCCATTGGCTGGTCCAAACAAATCTATAAAATATAACTCAAACTGCTGTATGTAAACAGGAGTAATCAACCACTCACATGCATCCATTCCACCGATAGGATTCGAACCTGAAGCCAAAGCGCCAGTCAATTAGCCATCAGGCCGCATCCAAATCAGTTGGAAGCCTTACCAGTAGAAAAAACAAAAACATTAAAAGAAATTTGTGATGAAAGATGCAAGATGCATTATTTTTCCACCAACATATCTGAAGAAATTCTTTGGCAATCCTTATTTCTTTTTCTGCAAAGTATTACAGAAATACACTTTTGTAAAATAATAATGCTGTAAAATCTTCATTCAATTAGTTAGTAACGCCTTCAAGTTATTAAATCTTTTTGCGCCATGTTGACTAAGCTAGTGAATCCATGAATACTGTTTTCGTAGCAGACAAAAGGGATTAGCAGGGTTCATTAGCACTGTAAAAAACTTCCATGTGTTTAATATATTACTACCACTACACCACACCACGTCATTCGGCCTACAGTTGAGTTGCCCCTTTATAGTTTAGGAATGATGTGGGTGAGAAAACTGATTAGGCTATGTGACGCTCTACTGTCCTATGAAACAGAGACCTAAAGCTTAAAGTGGATTCCGAACCACTACACACATACATGGAAAGAAATTTAGATGCGTAAAGTAATATCTGAAAAATATATTCATATTGAAACTCAATGATTAAAATACGTAATTCGCTACAAACAAT
>BPLQ01011529.1:0-58919 GCA_021605075.1 Caerostris darwini | reverse complement strand
GCATAGGTTCTATGGTAACTAAACATTTGAAGTTTCTGTATCAGATTCTTACAGGTTTTTTAAATAAGCATACCATTGGTTGGTTTCCTGCTTCTATCACCGTTTCCGAATTATTTATTTTCAAAGTTAGGAATTCTTCGGCAAACACTCTGTACTTGGTTATATGATAAGACATTATGAAAGTAATAAAGTGACACAGTTTTCAAATCAAGGCGACTCAGTGATGAACATAGATTTAAAAATTCTACAAGTATCAATTATTCGGAGAAAATTACATACAGATCTTATCCCAAAATATTCACTAACGTAGAGAAATAAGAACAGAGGAGTGAAGTTGTAGAACAATGAATGCTGTCCAGAAACTGTTTTTTATTTGAGTTGAACGTAGGAAATTGTTGAACAACTTGAGCAAAACCTTTTTTTTAATACGTGTTGTTCATCTGATCCACAATAACTTTTTATTTCATTTTACAGAGAAGAAGGTTTCTGGGAATTCTGCCAAAATATATCATCATCTTCATAGTAATTCCATTATGTTTGCGATTTGAAAGTCCTGATCGACCAATTATACTGAGAAATATCATTTTATAAATAGTTTTAAATTGCTAAATAATATTATCGTTTTCTCTAGATATCGAAGTAATCGTATAGCTTACTCCCCAAGAAAATTTTATTTTGAAAAATTTCTTATGTAAGACTCTTATTAAAATATTGCGTCTTACATTTTAAAAAATCTTTCTAGAATAATTAGTTATGTACTTTAGGAATTAACTTTATGTAAGAATTTATGGTACGTTCTCAATTTTAAAAGTCATTGTCAGAATGTTTTATTGTTAAATAAAGTTATCGTTCAAAATACTTAAAAATATGTTTAATTAGGATTAGTTACTTTCTTTTATTATTAAAGGTATTTCATCTGATCGAGGCACAGTTGGCTTTCTTATTAATGTCAATCAAATATACTTCTTTTCATATAATGCCTATTTTTTTTGCAGGAAGCAACACTGAAAAATGATCCACTTACAGTGCAGATGGTTTAAACAAATTGAAAAAACTTATGTCAGCATATCTAATATCCATGCCATTAACATCATTTCTCTTCAGAAAGAGAATTTTACAAACAGATTGAAGTAAAAAAGATGACAATGGTGAAGAAGATTAAAACCTGTTTGGGGACACATTGTCATATCAAATGTCATAATTTTTTTTCGTTTAATTATTTTACTGTTAAGGTCATTGTTTGCTGCCGAACTATAAATCAGACTCTCGAAGGGCACATCTTCAAATATTAATCTGCTGCAATCTTATTGCTTTTCTATATCCAGCCGTGCTGTTTCTCGAGGTAATACTCTCAAAATATTTTGAATTTGCCTTCATATGTATATTCTAAATTGTTAGTTTTCAATTCAGAATTATTTATATAGCGTCATTTAAAAAAAGTTCTCAATAACGAATATATTTTGATGAACTAACTGGAGACCCGAGGCGTCGCCTTTAATTAAAAATGAAAATTATGGATGAATTTTCTTATGATAGAAACCCAGTTAGCAGTACTGAAGTACAAATTCGATACAATCTATCAAAATGAATTCTTGTCATCAAAGATCAAAACTAATGCTTTTTTATAGAGAAATAAAAATACTATTTTTATACATAGTGATTTAAAAATAGTTATAAATAGTTTTAATAAATATGTATAAAGAGTAATAGTTTTTGGTACAGAGTAATAGCTTTTGGTTAAGATATTCCGGACTGATGGTTAATTGGTTATCGCTCTGTTCTTTGGTATCATAGGCTACAGGTTCGAATTCTGGAGGAGGTATGGATGTTTGTGAGCCGTTCAGAATCCACGTTAAACTGTAGGCCCTAGTCTACTGTGCCCAAAGTGTGCACAAAATGACAGTAGAGCAATCAACTAAGTTAAGATTCTGTGTACCAAACTAAAAAAATTAAGATATAACTAGATATAGAGATATAGTGTGAGCCGCCTATTGTGAATCGTCACGATAAATCATTTAGAAAAAGAAAATGTCATGCATTTTTGTCTCCAGTAACTTTTTAAAACTAAGTCGTAGTTCTCTGGTAGGTGTTTCAAGTCAACAGACAGTAAGTTTCTATTGTAGACATTTAAAGACGAGTATTTGCTCGTTATGGTCATCTTCTGCATTAAAATCACAAAAAAGTATCAAAAAGTACTAGATCAACAATTCCTTTTTATTGGGCATTTCAAGTACAATCAAACTGTAGTTTTCTTCACATTTACGAAATATGCATAACAATTTGCTATTCATTTCAACAAAAATGGAATTTTTTTTAAATTCTTCGCTTTATCCTAACAGTATTGACTGAAATTTCATATTTTTATTAGTTATAATATTTAATGAAGAATCTAAATTATGTTTATTTTCATTTTCTTAGAAAAATGAAGTTTTTGCATGCTTTCCTCCTCCTGAGCCTCTTGGCCGGAATCCTAAGTGAGTATTCTACAAACTTCATTCATATCTTCTGTCTTTAGCTGTAAAGGAAATATTTTTTTTCGATGTAATAAAAATGGATAGTTTCGGAAAAAATATTCCCTCTAAGAAAAAAAGCTTTGTTTTCATGTTGTATGCATTGTATTCATATTTTGAATTTGCAATCCAACCTTATTCTTTTCTTCCAGCGATATCATTGGCTGAAAGTGCGTCGGGTCAGGATGCAGTAAGTGACTCTAACATCGAAGAAAGGTTAGTGATTCAAAATGTCTTCTTTGCTTTCTTCTTAAAGATCTGTCTTTATTTTGCTCTATCCATTCCAGTAAAAGGTAGGGCCGGATATGCGTGTGGTCTTGATTCAGTGTAGTCCATGGATAGAAATCGAATTATTTCTTAAAATAATAACGTAATGTTTCGCTGCCATATTTGTTCACATTGCAAAGACAAAACTGCGCAATTTCAACACATAACACACAAACATACAATTATATAACAAATATTTACAAAATCATCTTAAAAATATGATCGTTTAAGTACCCTCCATACTGCCTGTCATTCCTCACCCTACTCCGCGCAGTCCCTTTTCTCTTTCTCCCTCTCCCATTATCGGTTCCAAAGTCTAACGGGGTAAAACAAACGTGGAAAGTCCAAAGTCTAACGTAAGGGTCAAACCGTAATTGAAAGAACGATCCATTAACTTTGAGTTAAAGGTTATAGATCAAGGCTATAGTTTGTTGTGAGAATGCATGATGAATCCTTACTTTACTTCACTAAATAATTTTTCGAAAACTATTCTTTTATCACTATGAGTAAAGTTTTTTCTGTCGATGTCCATTTCACAATTGTTTTATTTCTCTCTGCGAAAAGATGCAAAATAATTTCACCCAACTGGCAGAAATAACATGGCTTATAAAGCCTTGGGGTTATATATTCGCTGGTAAGTTTCGTAACACTTCTAGATTTTACGTTATATTTCTCTTCTAGTATTTTGCTTTATTATGAATTTCATATAATATAATAGATATATATAGATGCTTAAATATATATGTACATCTGATTTTATTAGATATATATTGAACCTTTGATTTTATAATATATATAACCTTTGATTTTATAATATATTCATATGGGTGTGTGTGTGCAGTTCGACTACTTAGTAAATTAGTAATCGTCCAAATCAGACGGATTTTGAATGAATTATTTAAATTATTAAGAATTTTGTTTTTGTCTTATATATAGAGATAGATAGATACACTGATTTTTAAAAATGTTTATACTTCTGATTTTATTAGTTATATACTAGTCTTTGATTTTGTATATAGTCAAGGGCTAGATGTATTTCAAAAGAGTGGCTTTGTAAGGGTAGAAATGTTATTTGAGAGATAATTCAATCGAAATAAAAAGATCTTTAAGTTGTAATAATTACTATTTTGAATTACAAAATATTCAAAGAACAACTAGATAAAAATTTCCACACTAACTATCATACTTTTTCCTTCCATAGCAGCTTTGGAAAAAAAAAGTGTCAGAATCGATTTGTTCGTACAAACTTACGAAGCAATTGATGCGACGGTTTCCGCCATGGATACTATCACGGATACTATCCGTGATAGGATTATATATATATATATTTACCTCTAATTACCAATGTATGTCACCAATGTATCTCTTATTTTAAAATATATGTTTTATGTCTGTTCCAGGAAAGTACTTAAACTTCGCCATCATCATCACAAACATGGAAGAATACATCTAAAAATGCATAAAGGATCGGTTTGTAACACAGAATTCATTTCACATTCTTAATTACGATATCTGAATTTCATTTAAATAAATTGCATAACATGATTAATATTTTTTTTTAATGTTTATTATATTATTGTCTGTTGCCTTATATAAAATGTATCATTTTTTTTTCTATTTTTCTCTATTGATTTGGTAAGAAAGTTATGTCGTTTTCTGTTGCTCCAATTCAAATATTCTTATTTTGTTTGTTCTTTGTGCGATTTAGACAATTTTGGTGTTATTTGAAAACTAGTATTTTCATGTTTTGATTTTTGATATTAAACTCGTTTTTTAATCATTAAATTCTGTAAAAGAAATAAGGTATATTATGGGTCAAGAAAAACTTTATTTTAAGCACT
This sequence comes from Caerostris darwini, assembly GCA_021605075.1. Lineage (NCBI taxonomy): Eukaryota > Metazoa > Arthropoda > Arachnida > Araneae > Araneidae > Caerostris > Caerostris darwini. The sequence continues at coordinate 54,301 of BPLQ01011529.1, read as the reverse complement.
CTAGGCTTTATGACTTCCGACTTAGTAATGATGCAATTTAAGCTCATAAATATTTGTGTTTTATCTTTGGAGCTTCTAAGGTTAAAGAGCGCACGGTCCAAATATGGCTTGATAAATTCAGGTTGGATGGCAGGAAGCATCAAGATGGGTCTCGCAAAAGAAGGAAAGGCAACTTGATGTCAAACTTCTAAGGGTTTTAGTGGGTAATGAACTACTATCGACTACGAGGGATATGGAGTGTTTGCCACTTAACAAATGAAAACCACTTGAACAAGCTTGGCTTTGTCTACAAATGGTATCGTTGTATCCCCCTTGAATTAAGTGTAAAAATATGGCAGATCGAATTTGTGTTGCTTTTTCATTAACAGTTTGATAACAAAATAAGCCCATAACATCAATATGAACCCATACCATCTTTTCTAAGGCCAATCTGCATTAAAAAAACTAATGTATACGAGGACCTATCCGCTGGAAACTGTTGCAACCAGGTCAAACTGCTACAGCAAATCTTTATTGTGATCAACTAATTCGACTGGATACAAAAATGCTTGAACTTCGTCCAGCACAGTATAAACAAAAAAAAAATATCGTCTATCACAAAATGATTAAAAGACATGACAATGCCATGATTCATGTGGCTTTAAGGACGAAGGAGGAGCTGTCGTCGTCGTTCTTCTTACGGAGTACCTTGGCCGAGTATGGCCTTATAAACTCCTAATCTGTTAATTTAAAACATTGCATGACAAAACATTGAATAAAAGAGAATTCAGTGGGCTATGGTCATGTCCAAATGGTATATAATAAAAAACATTAAAAGGAATAAAATAAAAAGGAAAAGCAAGTGAAAACGTGGCAAAAATACTAAGTAAATTAAATTAAAATAGCAAAAGCAATTAATTATTTAAGTTAAAACATTTGACTAGCAGTTGAATTTTGTCAAGAGGAGAGTTGGCATTTTTTAAATTGTTGTAGAAGTTATCGAGACCTCCTAGCATGTTAAAAATATGAATAACTTCTTTCAGAACATAAACTGCTTTGGCAGCCGCATCATGATCTTGGTTAGTTATGCTGTTTTGATGATGGTCAGGACCGCTGCTGGAGAAATTTGCGGTGGTCCATGCAAAAAACTTGCGTACGAGACACCGGGCGTGACAGTGCGGCTGTTGTAAGTGCTCTTGGGTAGATCTATATTGTGATTGGGCGGGAGGCGTGGCTTCGGAAACTTTGGGCAACCTTTGATAACTTGAGAACTTTGTGATAGTTCTTTGCAGAGTGATGAAAGAGATTACACGCAAAACATTGGGATGCACCCGGTTTCCGGTTAAATTTTTCCACTCTCACAGAGAAAGGGAGCAGACGATTGACATCGAATATTTTCGAGTGTTCATCGCATTTTTATAGACTAATTGCCATACTGGAATTAGCGCCTTAGATTTTAAGTTAGTCAATTGTCGAACTTGATCGATCTTAAGACCGAGTTCTGTCAAACCAGCAGATATTTCCTCGATAGTATAGCTAACTGGGAGGCCTTTCAGGACGGCTTTGAGCTGTCTTTGGTTTTTCGGTGTTATAACATAATATTCAGTCTTGGAGTTTTTCAGATAGTTAGTGATTAGCCTATGATTGTCCGGATTATTCGGGAAGATTTTGAGCAAGCAAGTTTTATTCTTACTTCCACGTTGAATTTTTTACTGATCTCGGCGATCAGTCCTTTAAGACTATCAGAATATCTCACCATAAAAGGTGGCAATTTCGGCTCCTGTAACACACGAGTTTCTTCATCAGCATTCTCGCAACATCAAGGTTGGCGTATTTATTTGATAGATCAATGGAGTTGGTATTTGCTTTAGGAGCTTTATTAATTTTGGCAGTATGTTTTTTTGAGGGTTTTGAAAAACCATCATTATTAATCGTAGAGCTAGCGGGACGCTTAGGTTTTTTAGTTTTTTAGATTAACTCTAGCACTGCTATGCCTTGCGCAATTTACGATTGGACAGAGACCAAGCCCACTTACCTTGTTTTCCGCTTCAATTACAGCTTCTTCGGCTTTCTTCAGTGTAGCAGCTGAGGCCTTGATGGTTTTTGTATTAACTAGACCAGCGTCCATCAGGATCTGCTGTTGGGTGATCGCTTAATTAGCGAGATCATGTAGCTTCCTGCGTTCATTGAGATGTTGCATGGCAGCAGTAATTTGCTGGCAGGTATCAGCGTCTGTGAGGACGGGAGCAGGAGTTACCTGGGAGGTGGATGCCTCCGAGGGTTCATCAGTGTCAAGCGCCGTCATAGTGCAATCCTAAGGAGAATCATTCTCCATCGAGGAGCGTTCTTGCAGATAGGGGGAAAATTTGTTAGTATATTCCGCCATCTTCCGGATAAGATCAGTCAGACCACGTTCTTCTTCACTCTCGGAATCCATCAGATCATAGTGTGTCAAATGTTTGATGACTCTCTTGATATCTTGATATGCCCGATACTTATTTTTGAGATGATTTTCTTGATATCACTCTCGTTTTCTGTTTGATCTTGATATCGATATAACTACGATCAACTGGTCAACTCTTTACTCCAGGAGGAGCTGCAGGCTCTTGGTTATGAGTTTTATCGCATCGACGATTTGCCACATTAATGGAGAACCTTGGTTGCTTAGCAACCTCTATCTCCTGCTTTGTGAGTGAAGGAAATTTCTTAAGCTTTAAGCCCATTGATTAGATAGAAAAAAGCATTAATTAAAAAAAAAATCTGCATAGATAAGTTTTTTATGTTATTATTATAATTTCAAGTAGGTAATAAAAAAGATAAACAATAGAAACAAACAATAACGATTGGAGGGGAAATTGTGACTCAGTGGAGAAACTGTATGGTGATTCGGAAAGGAGGATATCGGAAAGTTAATCAATAATATTCAGTACAGTGCGAGGTCTTTTGCGATTTTTAAAATCAGAAATGTCGTAAATATAGTTGCTTAGATCATTCAAAACGGAATTATTAATATTTGGAATGGAATTATAAAATTTTCTTGCAGTTTTATACACAAACTGTTTAAAACTTGGGAGGGAAAGAGCATGTCTGATATCCTCATTTCGGAAATGTTTTATCGCATCCACCATACTCACTTGACTAGATACTATTTGACAACTACTTGTTCCTCTTGATAGAAAATTTTCTTTAAAAATATTTCGAAATTTTCGGGATGTTCAGAGGGCAGTGGTGGACTTCTTTGCTTCAAAGAGTAGGATCTCTTATGTATCCCGTAAAAAAGATTTCCTTGTTGACAGATGATAAAGGCCATAGAAAAAAGTGGCCAATACTTCATTAATTAATCTCACTTAAGAGTTTAAATATAAGAAATTGAATTTTCCTCAAAAATGAAAGAACACCAACATAACTTTCTTACCAAAATAATGCTTTACAAGTACAACGCAGAAGCCGAGTTTCATTTAGTGAATATTTAAAAGATGTTCTCGTTTTTTTTTTCTGGGATTTTTTTTTCTTTGTCCCTACATGACACTGAGAAATATTAATGAAAATATGACCAAATATTATTTTTGAACCCAATTTTTTTTTCTATAATGAATGTCAAACAAATTTACAAATTGAATTTTAAGATTGGTCTTAATAAGAGGTAAAAAAAAATAATAATACGTTAAACTAATGATGTTCTATTTATGTAAAAACTACATTACCTGTTCATATTAGGGCATATTGATGATAAATTGTGTGCATACACATTAAATAAAGTTTAAATTATTTTGTTAAATGAATGACTGTTATTTCTGAATTCTGAATAATTCTATTAATTGAACGATTTTTAGGTATAGGATGATAGGATTTTTTTAAATATTTAATTCTATATTTATGTGGGTCATAACAAAAGACAATGTTCTGCCTACTTAGTAATAAGGAAAAAATTTTGTGACTAGTTTTATCGCCAATCAAGACATTTTTTTTAATGCTTTGCTCATCAACAGCAACGCTCGAATCTAGATAGCTTAAATTTTCACCTTACTTTGTACTTTTCCTGTATGCATAATCACTGAGTCATATCTCGAATGAGTAGGTTTCTACAATATTGCTCCTTTTGCAATTCTATGCACATAATTAAATTATTTGTCATTTAATCATTCGAAACCCAATTAAATCACTTGTATATTAAATTGTATGTATTTTTGACATCCTTCTTAGTTTAAAAGACATGATTACTTTCATTAAATCATTTTCAATGCTCATATATTTTTTATGCCTTTTATGGAAAAATAATCAACTGTAAGAAAATCATTAGTATTGTAGTTCTGTTTTGACTTGTTTTTATTATATTTTTTAATATTTGTTCAGAAGGGGAAGTGAAAAGGATCTTCTTAAAAGCTCTACGACCAGCACCTTGAAGTCTGCCGTCTTGAAGTCTGTCAGTCTTGAAGTGCTGTAAAGATGCCCGCATGGATTCTCCTATTAATATTTATGTTGCTATTTTTCGTATTAAATATCTTCTTTCAAAATGTTCTCGAAATTGTTTCCTGATAATAAATGAATAACTTTTTTTCTATGCATGAAACATAACTTGTGCCATTCTTTTCATCTGCATTGTAATAACACATGGGCTGCCACAATTCTTTCAGTATTTATATCAACATATAATGTTCCTGTTATATAATAAAAGCAACTTAATTATTATTATATTAAACAAGAATTTAACTCGTTGTTTTCAATGGCGACTTTTAAACTGAAAGCATCATATGAGTAATGAATTATGTAGTGAATGGAAGTTTTCAACATATTTCCTGAATTAACTTAAACAAGTCTGGTTTCGTTTATCTTGCAACGAAGCGATTGAAAAAATTTCTCCCAAAACAAACATTACATATTGTGAGAAATTAAGTCTTCTACGCTTAAAGAAAATTGCTTTCAAATAACTGATCTATCTATAAAACATATTCTATGCCTATCTTGCAATTACTTATATTACATATTGGGGATAATTCATAATCCTAAGTAGTAATTCGTAATCACATTGTGGCTAAGTCATATTGTGACTTATATTACACATTTGGGCTAATTCATAATCATGAGTAGTAATTCGTAATCACATTGTGGCTAAGTCATATTGTGACTTATATTACATATTTGGACTAATAATCATGAGTAGTAATTCGTAATCACATTGTGGCTAAGTCATATTGTGACTTATATTACACATTTGGGCTAATTCATAATCATGAGCAGTAATTCGTAATCACATTGTGGCTAAGTCATATTGTGACTTAATATTACACATTTGGGCTAATTCATAATCATGAGCAGTAATTCGTAATCACATTGTGGCTAAGTCATATTGTGACTTATATTACATATTTGGACTAATTCATAATCATGAGTAGTAATTCGTAATCACATTGTGGCTAAGTCATATTGTGACTTAATATTACATATTGTGGTAAATTCTCACAAAACAAGCGTTACGTACAGTGAGAAATGAAGTCCACTTCCCTTAAAGCAAATTGTTTTCAATAATTGATCCATCTATAAAACATATTCTATGCCGATCTCGCAATTACTTACATTACATAGAGTGGCTAATTTAGTAAATTCTTTTGTTAAGTAGATGGTCAAAAGAAGGAAAGGTTTGCGGGGAATGGATTCAACATGAAATTTCTTTAATTATATGTTACTATTCTGTGATGCACACATAGATATTGTTGCAAATACAAATGAAAAATATATATATAAAATTGTTATTTACCAAGTTATATAAAAAATAAGATAAATCAAAGATGACCTTATCTATTCATCTATTTAAATAATTTCAGTTTGAACATTTCAAGATTTTTCTTAACCAAACAACGCATGTTCAACATTTTTTCTAAATCTTTTTTTATGTGAATTTATTAGCGTAAATAAATTTTATCACCGCTTCCTATGGTCTAAAACATTTTCCAATGACTGCCGGGGAAAAATGTTTATTTCGGGACATTCTAAGCAGGTTTCATTTACCATATTGAAAATGCAGCTCCATTTGGGTCTTTGAACTAAAACCATGTTGGGGCAATAGCTGGCATTTCTACTGTATTTGTGATATTATGTTTATTATGTACCAATATTCAAAAACCAGTTTATTATCTTACTTGATTAATAATAAAAACGAATGAGACAAAAAGAAAAAACACTGCAAATTTAAATAAATTTCGAAATATAAATAAATAGTAGATTATTTACCGAAAATTTTTATAAAAATGTTTCAGAATTTAAACTTACATGTTAATACACAATTTCAAAAAAGATGCAGAAAATAAATCAACTAACTGATGAATTTGATTGAATGACAACAAATAATTAAAATTATTTGAGTTCTTCTATCATAGCAGATCAAATATTTGTATGCTTATGTACGAGGTAACCATGTCTGATTTAGATCAAAAGGTTTTTAAACTTCCTATATGTGTCTCAACATTTTCCTTGTTTATAACATTCATCCTTTTTTTTTGGATAGTTATAAATTCTGCATTTATTCCAGCGTGTTTTTCAATAAAAAAATTCGGTTCTATATAAAACAGGGTAGTTATCTATAACCTCACTGATATTTTGCCATATCAATATAAAAACGACCTTTTTGTCCGTTACATTTGTTTATTCTACAAAAAATATAATTCTTTTAAATGTTTTTTCCTAATGCAGCTGGCAATACAGAAATAATTAATGTTTATGCCACAAGCAAGCGCTGTACCGACATTACTCATTGAACACTACCCAGGGGGCATGTGTAGCTTGAAGATAGGCTACGGACACGAGTAACACTACTCCCGCAATGTCCGACATCTTTTGGTAACTTCAAATCTAGTGTTAAATTATATTGATTATAATCTTGAGAGATCTTTTCTTGTATTTCTAATTACCTCTCGTGCGAAAGATGATTCAAGAACCAGACACCTGATACACAACTGTGTCCAAATATTAAGACCATTTTCCATTTAAAATTTCCGGGGCTTATGAAATTTCAATTTTTTTTTCCTTCCTTTTTTTTAGGTTGCTGGCACTGTCCCTGACATCTGTGTGAAATTTCACGCCAAATATATTAATTAGTGTTTGGTTTTGCGGCGCTAAAACTGAATTAGCTTGCGAGATGTTAAAACTGAATTCGGCGATTTTTGAAATGTCTAAATGAATTGAGCAAAGAAATTGCAGTAAATTTTGTTTGCGAAAACGTATTGAATGTTGCAGAAGGCATTCGGTGAGCATTCCTATGTCGGAAAGAAATGCTTAGAAGTTATATAAACGGTTCAAAGAAGGCAGAGAACGCGTTGAAGACGAAGAGCCCTCAGGCCTACCATCCACTTCAACCGATGAAGCTCACGTCCAAAAAATTAAAGATTTGGTGCTTGCAAACTGTCGATTTACAATTGGAGACCTTGCTGATGATGTTGGGATTTCAAAAGGATCGGTGAATTGCATTTTGGGCCTCAAACGCGTCAAATCTCGATTGTTACCGAAAACACTGAATGCCAAAGCTCACTCACTGCATTGATTCTTCATGACGTTTTCGTCAAAAGTGAAACCCATATCGTTCCACAACCGCCGTATTCATACCGTGCGACTTCTGGCTATTCCTTAAACTCAAAATACCACTACGGGGACACCGTTTTGAATCGATTGAAGAGATTCAACGTGAATCGTCCGCGCTCTTTGAAGGCAATCCCTGCCGGTGACTTTTTAGCATGCATTGAGGATTGGAAAAAAAGTTGGCATAAGTGCATTGTGTTCGAAGTGAATTACTTTGAAAGCGATAAATTAATTTGGAAGTATAAATAAAGAGATTTTGAAGGAAAAAAAATATGTATTACTTTTTGATCACAGTAGTATGTTGCATTCTTAATATCTGCGTTTTATAAATTTGTTCATTAATTTCTAAAATTTTCAATTATAGTCCAACTCATTTGTTATGCAAAAACTATAGTCTTCGTAGTAATTTTGAGGATTTTTCAAAAGACTTGGGCACATGAAAGCATTGATTTTATTTTACCGCAATTTTCTCACACCATCAAAACAAGTGAGGAAAATTTTGTTAGCTCAATGTTTGTTAACCTGATTCTCAATTAAAAACAAAATGTGTAAAAAATGAAAATGTTTCATGTTTCATAAAACAAACAATTTTAGATTTCATGTTTAAAAAATGTTCATGTATAGAAAATCTTATATTACTTAGCTTTTGTTTCAATAAGTCATATACTAGTTTGCAAAACTTCAGCAAAAACAGACATTTTTTTGTCCATAATTTCCCCAAAAAAAATCACTCTTGATTCAGTTGACAGACTTGAGATTCAGAATAATGAGATAATATATTATATTTAAAGGATGAAGTAAGCAAATTAGCAAAAAAGGTGTTAAAGAGTATACAATATACACTCAAGAGCCAAAACGTTATGACCACCCCTACATTTTGCAATGAACTCGCCTGGATGACGTGGAAGGTACGTGATCAGGTGGAAGTGGTATTTAACTGCTGCTGGAGAGTCTGAAGAATCATTCTATCACTTACTTCTGTGTGTGATGGGAAAGGCTGGGGATCTAAGCGACTTTAATAGAGGGCAGATTGTAATGCTCGAAGGCTCGGAACAAGTATTTCCGAAACTGCACGACTCGTGGGCTGTTTGCGATCTACAGTTGTTAGTACTTATGCAAAGTGGATGAATGACGGTGAAACCAGTGACATGGAGTTGGACGTCCATACGCTATCAAAGAAAAAGGTCGTCGAATGGTGAATCAAAACCGGAGCTAGACAGTGGCTCAGCTGACAGCCCAATACAATGCAGGTAGAATAGCAGGTAGAATAGTATCGGAGCACACTGTTCAGCGGACACTGTTGTATATAGGTCTACGCAGCAAGCGTCCCACTCGTGTGCCTTTGCTGAGTAAGCGTCACCGCCAACTGCGCCTGCACGGGCCCGGAACATCGTGACTGGTCCATGGATCAGTGGGAGAGAGTTGCCTGGTCAGATGAATCATGGTTTGTCATTCATCACGCCGATGGCCGTGTCAGGATACGCCGTCTTCCAGGCGAACAGTTGCTCCCTCAATGTACAGTAGGTCATACACAGGCCGGTGGTGGCGGTATTATGCTTTGGGGGACGTTCTCTTGGGCGTCTCTGGGACCCGTGGTTGTGGTAGAGCAGACCATGAATGCTACAGGGTATCTGAACAGCATTGCAGACCAGTTGCACCCTTACATGGCCTCTGTTTTTCCAGCTGGAAATGGAATGTTCCAACAGGACAACGCCCCTTGTCACAAGGCTAAAATTGTGTTGGAGTGGTTCCAGGAACATGATGCTGAATTCCAGTTAATGTCCAGGTCGCCTAACTCACCGGATGTCAATCCGATAGAACACATTTGGGATGTCCGGGGACGGCAGCTCAGAGTTCAAAGACCACCAATTCGCAATATCTCGGATTTGCGTGACCGTTGCTTAAACATCTGGTACAATCGGTCTCCGGCCATCTACCAAGGACTTGTGACATCCATGCCAAGGCGGGTTGAAGCTGTGTTGCGCGCCAAAGGTGGGCCAACTCGTTATTGACAGGTGGTCATAATGTTTTGGCTCTTGAGTGTAGAATAAAATAAATAAAGGCTTCATAAAAGGGGGAAGCATTAGTACAAAGCAAGCATTGGAGCATTGGTGCCTGTCCAAGAGAGGGAACAACAAGCAGATGTCTCTGAATAAGGGATATAATCTCCCTTAGCTACAATGGTTGCTTTCCATATTCAACATTAGATTTTATAACGGCCTTTGTTTGATGTCCTCTTGTGTCGAAAGTAATCAGACCAAAGCATTCTACAAAAATCTAATCTCTAATTTGACTTAAACAAGTAATATAAAAAATAAAATTTCAAGTCAATTCCTACTTTTTTTCTCACTCTATTGCAGAAAGTCCTTTAGGAATAATTTTCATTCATTTTTTTAAGTTTATCTGGCGCCACCTATTGGTAGATACATGCAACTTAAATCTAAAAAAAAAATAATTAATGAATTAAATTTAATTACTGAATTAATATTTGAAAAAACTGCATTGACACCCAGTGTCGTCCACTGCAAGTTCAAAAAAAGGTATTTGAACTTGAGTGGATGAATGAAAAGTATCTTCATTCACGATTGAAAATTTGAACAAGATATATATATAGGGAGAGTGTGAGCTAATAGGAGGAATTGAAATAAAAGGAGTATGCTTCTCAATCCATTCTAGTGTTCTGGGCACTTTTCTCTATCACACAAATCCAAACCGGGATGAGGCTTTACCGCCTATAAAAATCAAATTTAAACCAACAGCACGCCAGAACTGACACAAGAGAGGGAGAATAACTTGTTGACAATACGATCTACGTCGATAGCGTGAAGCTCAGTCCCTCCATTCAGAATAATGCAAACCTGGACAAGCTCACTACACAAAAGATATGTTATGTTATTTTAGTGGGATAAAAACATATAAACTGGGGCCTGAAACGACTTTCATCTGTCAAGAAGGCGTGACTCCACTAAAGAGATGTAAAGTCTTTGCGTTCCTTACACAAATCTAAAGAGTGCCGCCAATAGGCAACGGGACTCAGTAGAAGAATAAGCCACATTTACTGTAGGCTTGTACTAGCCGCAGTAGAGAACAAAACGTATCGTCCTGTCGCCACGCGCAGGTGCTATGAAATGATATTGATCTTTTTTGTCTGCAGAACTACATCTAGGCATTCATTGGCGAAATTTTTTTCTATTGGACGACTGTCAACAACTTTTCTAATAACATTTCCTGTAATTTTGAAAATTTTTGAACATTTAGCTCAAATTTATCCAGGAAAACATATGCGTTTTTCTGAAACATATGCGCCCCAAAATCTTTTACACGAGCGTTTAAAGTTTTTCAGTTAAAAAACTGTATGTGATGGCAAAGAAATATTTGTAGCTATTAAATTAGCTTAGAAAAAAATTAGTATACGAAATGAGCAGTTCAAACACCAAAAAGGTCATAGATGTATTACAGAACACGGTTTGTAACATGCCTTTATTATTCAAAATCTTTAAAAATTTCGTAATCCGCTTTGAAACACACATCATATTTTTTGAGAATATATTTCTTGAAAAAAATTTAATCAAATTAAATAAGTTTAAAAAAAATTAAATAAACAAAAAGCTGCTTAACAACTGGGACATCAGTGGATAAAAACACCATTATGTTGTTTGTGAAGGAAAAACATCTATAAAATGGGTTTGCATGGTAGTAGGTTGAGGATTGGATCGTTAGGAGTTTCGAAACTATACATAATTTGAAAAATCGAAATAGATAATCGTATAGAGCAGGGGTCTCCAAACTACGGCCCGCGGGCCAAATTCAGTGCCATCAATCCGGCCCGCGACAGCGAATAGCTTATTGTTGCTGTAATAAGTTGGATAAAAAAACACAGAATGACAATAACTCGGTTTTATTGACCTGCTAGGTAAAGCTTGATGGCAAGCATAACACGCAGAAAATTTAACTTAAGCATAACAACTAGCAAATAATTGAAATGAATCCCACTAACATTATAAACTAGTGAACATCCCGCTGTTACCCTCGGTAGTTAAACCTTCCTATTTCCGCTTTTAACCAATAGATGTCGTCAAGTGTCACGGTCGTATCGATACACACAATAGTAATTGTAGTAATTGAACCAGCGAATTTAGCAAGCGTATGCTCCCTCAGAGTGCGTACTCGGTGACTAGTCTAGAAATGATAGATAATGGCAGAAAAACTAAAACGGTTTTGGCCCTTGGTACTTACTGGAGTAAACAGTATGGCCCTATGTCTAGAAAGTTTGGAGACCCCTGGCATAGAGGAAGATTAAAAAGTCCTAGTGACATGGAGAAAGTTGGGCCTGGAATTCAGCGCTGCACTGTCAGTTACCGCTATTATATCTCAGTGTCCAGATGTGTTACGGGAGTTCAAAGGCTCATTTGAAAGGTCTTGGAGATATCTAATCAAATAGAACAATAAAAAAGAAAATGAAATGAAATAAAAAGAAAGTAAAGTGAAATTTTGAATTGTCGGCTAATATGCAGCGAATGTGGAAGTCAGGGCCAGATTTAGATGAAAAGAGGCCCTTGGCTATTTCACTTAGGAGGCCCTTTCACCTCCCATTTTTAAGTTTGTAAATAAGATGAGAGATAATAAAAAATACATCATTACTGTGGTATATATCAATACGTTAAATGAAACATGTTGTGATTGGTACCAATCTTTATAAAAAAAGTGGCATGGTTAATAAATAAAAAAAAAGTCGAGAACACTTAGTTGGACATATATTTGATTAGTTATTGTTGCAAGTACTATATAGGGTACTGAGAATAAAACACACAGCATTTACAAAGAAACAAAATCCAAGTAATAAAAATCTTTGACTACAAAAATAAAATATGCAATAAAAATTATCATATTTTCTATCAAATTAAATTAAATATATTCAATACATTGAAGATTAAAGCAAATTCAATTCAGATAAATTTATTTCATAATTTCTCCTTATTTTCGATTCAGTGTTTTAGTCTTAACTGTTTTTAGAATAGTGTACTTCTTATTTTTCTAACAAATTGAATGTAGGCCCTTCTTGATCTTGAGGCCCTAGGCTGAAGCCTAATTAGCCTATAGGAAAATCCGGCTCTGCCAAGACGAGATCTTTACTGTTATATGAGACTCAGATTTCTAAACAAGTGAGTTTTCTCTTTTTATGGGGAAGGGTTCTTACTCCAAACAGCTGGTTTGTCGCTTTACGGTTGTTTGTCATTCACGAGGATTAATTAGACCGGAACCTACTGTTTAAAGGGGACTACAAACATCCACGGCACCGCTGGTTCTAGAACCCTAAACCTGTGACCTCTGGGCGCCAGTCACTCAGACATGAGACCCCACATTTAACTGTGCATTACTCCTTTAATTCTCCTCAACTATTGAATCCTATTAACAGTTGATATGTAATAAAGATGTTAGACATTTTTTAGACATAGCAGTTTAATCTACAGGAAGACAAGAGTATTTTTAATACGCTTTTATTAGTTTCACCTGTATGTTTGTTTGCAACTGACTCTTTGGGCTCGATTTTGCCCTACTTTAAGCGATCAGATTTCATTTAAACGTTGTAGACTTATCAAGGACCGACGACACTAAAATATTTTGATAACTTTATTATCTCATCATGATTAGAATCGCCAGGATTAGTGATTTTATTTTAACTTATGAAGAACAATTTAACCCATGTAGAATGAAAGTACCTAATACATTCAAACCTACGTGGGGCAGTGCATAAATAACGCGCATGGCTACGGATCAGGAGATTCCCTGTTCGACTAACTTTGCATTTCGGAATGAAACTAGTGAAAAATTAGAACGATTGATATCGAGCACTCCACGCTTTTAGAACAGTGACGTTCATTTTCTCGTCAGTCCTTTTATTCTTATGTTAACAATTAGTTTTTACTTTTTAGTTTGATTAACTCTAAAAACGTGTTTTTTAGTTTTTTTAAACTATAATTTATTAATATTGCTGTTCTGTTTGATTTTTATGAAGCTGGATCAATAGTATTGTATGACTTTTTTTTCAAATTATACTTAAACATGTGTTTGAAGATTCTTAAACTTTGTGTAATATTCTCTTTGGTTTGATTATCTTACAAACGCAAGTACTCTAGCGTGAATTTGAGGTCACATTTTATAAGATCCCAAATACTACATGATTTAAAGGATTGTGTTGTACTTTCGCAAAAATATGTATATGCTTTGTATCAATAAGTCTGAAGGAAAAGTTGAAAATTTAAATTTAAAGAATCTGAAATTAACTGACTATTTCAGGACAAAATTTAGTTACAGACATGAGAAAATTAATTAATATTTTCTTGCAGCAAACGAATAAAATTCAATTTTAAGTTAAGTTAAAAGATTATGATAAATTATAGGGAGGCACAATTGTATTTCTCCTCCACATCAATCAAATAAATCGTACAGCATGTCATATTCATTTCTGTTGGTGACAACAAAAACAATTCACTGCATCTGCAAACAGATTGAAGTAAACAAGACGACAATGGTGCAAAGGCGTAAAACCTGTTTAAGAACACATTTTCATATCAAATGTCATAAATTGGTCTCATTTATTTATTTTTTTCTCAAATAATGCAAAGATCATTGTTCGCCATCGAGCTATAAATATGACTTCAAGCGGTACATCATCAAACCCGAAAAAGGTATTTGCGAGTCAAAATCCAATTTTCTTCCTGTATTCAGCAGTACTGTCGACTGAGGTAATGTTTTCGAAATTTCTTAATTTTAAAATAAGTTATTGCACTTCATTTATGTATTACAAATAAATAGTTTTCAATTCACAATTATTTATAATAGCATTTAAAAACATTGCACAATAAAACAAAGTTGCCAAAGTTAAATACTTCCAAAAGTGATGGTTTGTATTGAGAGAACCACATGTATTAATCCTGAAAGTGTCATGTCGTAGATAGAGGAATATTTTTGCGTCATTATGAAATTTGTAGAGTGAATAATTCCTTTAATTTCTAGAACTTTAATCCTCAGAAGTATTTCTAAAGATTTAAATGTCAGTATAAGAAATAAAATGAATTAGTTTTTAGTTATGAAAATATTTCATTGGTCAGTTGCAATTAATTTGCTGGAGGGTTATATCTAATTTTATTTCATGTTTTCCTTCCATTACAGTTGAATATTTTTGCAAATATTTTTCTAAAGATTTTCTTGACATCAATATTAACTGGCCAAAACCGTTTCACTTAATTGTGCAATGTTTTAACAACTATTTGGCGTACTCATAGGTCAGCTTTCATTGAAAAATACACTGAAGTGACAAAAGTCATGGGATACCTCTTAATATCGTGTAGGCCCTCCTGTCGCCCGGCGAAGTGCAGCAACTCGACGTGGCATGGACTCAACAAGTCGTTGGAAGTCTTCTGCAGGAATATTGAACCATGCTGTCTCGATAGACGTCCATAATTGTGAAAGCGTTGATGGTGCAGGATTTTGGGCACGAACAGACCTCTCGATGATGTCCCATAATTGCTCGATGGGATTCATGTCGGGCGATCTATGTGGCCAGATCATTCGTTGGAATTGTCCAGAATGCTCTTCAAACCAATCGCGAACAGTTGTGGCCCGGTGACATGGCGCATTGTCATCCATAAAAATCCCATCGTTGTTTGGGTACATGAAGTCCATGAATGGTTGCAAGTGATCTCCAAGTAGCTGAACATAAGCATTTCCAGTCAATGTTCGGTCCAATCGCACCAGAGGTCCATTCCATGAAAAAACAGCCCACACCATTACGGAGCCAGCACCAGCTTGAACAGTGCCTTGCTGACAGTTTGGGTCCATGGCTTCGTGGGGTCTGCGCCACACTCGAACCCTACCATCAGCTCTTACCAACTGAAATCATGACGCCACGGTTTTCCATTCATCTAGGGACCAACCGATATGCTCAAGTGCCCACGAGAGTCGTTGCAAGCGATGTCGTTCTGTCAGTAAAGGCACTCGAGTCGGTCTTCTGCTGGAATAGCCTAAGAAAGCCAAATTTCTCCGCACAGCTCTAACAGACAAGTCCCTTGTACGTCCCATATTGATTTCTGTGGTTATTTGACGCAGTGTTGCTTGTCTGTTAGAATTTACGACTCTTTGCAGACGTCGCCGGTCTCAGTCGTTAAGTGCAGGCGGTCGACCACTGCGCTGTCCATGGTGGGATGTTATGCCTGAAATTTCATACTCTCGGCATACTCTTGACACAGTGGATCTGGGAATGTTGAATTCCCTAACGATTTCCGAAATGGCATGACCCATGCGTCTAGCTCCAACTAACATTCCGCTTTCAAAGTCTGTTAATTCCCGTCGTGAGGTCATCATCACGTCAAAACCTCTTCACATGAATAACTTGAACAGAAATGAAAGCTCTGCGAAAGCACTGCGCATTTATACCTGTTCTACGCGATGCTACTGCCATCTGAAAATTTGCATATTGCCATGACTTTTGTCCCTTCAGTGTAAATGTATACATAAACTTTCTTAGATTCATTTGCTAATTAATGGTTGGCAAAACTTGAAATACAAATTCCAGTCTTTATAATGAAATAACCAATACTTGTCATAAAAGAAAATATCGTTTTTTATACAGATACATTTTCTTAGACATACTGACTTAAAAATAATTAAAAATTATTTTAATACTTGCTTTTAATATAATAATTATTAGGAATCTTCAATTCATGTTATTTTAGATTCTTAAATTGCCCTTATCTCTGCCAATAACTTGCTTCATGAGGAAATTTATGGAATGTCACTTTTTCGTTATTTCACTTTACACTAGCAAATTTCTGTCCATGATAGTGATTAAAATTTTATGTTTTTTACCTGTTGGATTCAGGGAATGATATTTATTTTCTTTTTCTTAGAAAAATGAAGCTTTTGCACGCTTTTCTTCTCGTAAACCTTTTGGCTGGAGTCCTCAGTGAGTATTTAAAAAACTTCAAACTTTAGTAGCAAAAGAAATAATGAGTAATATAAGAAAAAAAATTTTAAGCCAAGTCCTACTTTTTTTTCACTATATTGCAGAAAAATCCTTTACAAATAAAATTGAAATGTTATTGAAATGTTCCACTGGCGCCATCTATTATTAGATACATGCAACTTAAATCTAAAAAACAACTAAAATTAATTAAATTTAATTTAATTAATGAATTAATATTTGAAAAAAGTGTATTAACATCAAGTGTCATCCACCACAAGTTAAAAAAATGTATTTGAACTTGAGTGGATGAATAAGAAGAATTTTATGAACGATTGAAAATTTGAACAAGATATATATAGGGAGAGTGTGACCTAATAGTAGGAATTGAAAAAGCGAAATTGAAATATTTTTTTATTCTAATAAAGCTCAAAACCAATTCAATTAAATGTATTTAATCGATGAAAATATTTGTTTTATGAACTGTTGTAGAATATTTAGAATTTTACACAAATTTATTTTTTTTTCTTCAGATTTCTTGTTATATTCGAATGTTTATAACAAGAAATAATTATATTATATAATATAATATAATTAATGGACATAATATAATATAATAAGAATGTTATTTTAATTTTGTTAACAATTTGAGTGTAGGCCTCTCTTGATCTTGAGGTCCTAGGCTGAAGCCTAGTTAGCCTATAGAAATATCCGGCCCTGGTAGAGATATATACAGAGTTGATCTTAACACTCAGGTGGTAACAGCTCATCTGAAAGGTAACAGTTCATCTAAAAATGCAGGAGGAGAACCAGTTTTTATAACACCCAGCGTCACGTTGTAAAGCTTACAAATTCCAACAACAATTCCAGATTAATGCGTATTTCTCTTCCAGTATTACTCACTCAGTAAACTATAATTTCAAATCCAAAACCTTTAAAAGTTGCAGGGGAAATGATAGTACTTCTTAAGATACTGGTTTGCAAGCATGAATTTTTTCAAATTTTTCAAATATTGTTGTTGTATGAAATCAGAAGTAAATTTGACTAAGGTAGTCGGATATATTTGAGTTCAATTTTATAAGCCAATTCAACATGAGCACCATCCGTTACGTGCAAAGTAACACTCAGTTTCTCCCAAACATTCTACAACATGTCTACGTGGATGTTGGTATCGATTTTGAAAACGTTGATACTGGTGAGGAGTTAATGTATCCTCACAGAAAAAAATATCGCACGAATTTGGGGGCCGATTACGATGATATGAAAATCTAACATCTTTTCTTGTGATGCATTTTTAAATGTCGTCTTACGAGAAGAGCACTGCGATAAATGTTCTGCCCTAGACTCTACACTGTAGAAGTAAATCATGTCATCTTCAATGGATTCCAGCATATGTCAACATTGAGGGCAACGAACGCGCTGACTCTTTATCCAAAGAAGCCAGGGACAATGCTCAACCCAGGACTACCATAACACTTGCAGATGCTAACGCAGTTGCCAAAAGCCGACTCATTCCTCATAACTTTAAGAAGCCACTAATCACGGACTTCAACTGCCCTAGGAAGTTAACATCAGTTATTAGCAGACTCAAAACTAATCATTACAAAGGGATGAAGATTCTCCCAGACAAGACCAGGGGATACATCCCCTGCAAAAATTGCCCTAACGCTTTCCTAACACCTAAGCACATTCTACAGTGCCCAGGACTCACTCCCCATGTATTGCAATTGGGTATGGGGCCTACCGAGGCCAAGATAAATCCTGTATAGTGAAGCTGTGCCGTTGCTAGCGGCCGCTATCGTGAAGACTTTTGACTTGATATGATTTTAATAATTATATTTTAAATCCATGGACACGATAACATAACAACAACAACAACGAGAAAAACCATAGCAAAATGCCACAATTAAATCTTGATGTGCTGCTGTCGCCTTTACAGGTGACATAATTCTGCTTTCTAATTTCTTTCAGGCTTCATTGAATGTTATAAATATTAAGATAATTTTCTCGCTTTTTCTAAATCTGTAAATTAATTTTTTCAATCAAAAAATATTTTTTAATTTTAATACAGCTGAATACCAATTAAGTTAAAAACTGTTGACAATGATAATTTTTTTTCTTCAAATTTCTCGTTATATTAGAGCAAGCAACGTTCTCAAAAAGCAAGGACGACTTGAATTTAGAATCTTTTTAGCTTTTAGATAGATCTTAAGTATTGAAAGCAGTTAGTAAATCAATACAATGCCATGTTTTAAATTGTAGTCTTTATTTACATTTCAGTAACTTCCTTTCAACAACATACTAAAAGAAATATCATTAAAATAAAAATGTGTTTTGTTCCTTCGTCTCCTTATAAATCAATGGATGTTTGTGAGTGATTCGAAATCCACTTTAAACTGTAGGTCCCGAGCTAATTAGCCCAAAGTGTGCAAAAGATGACCGTTCATAAACTGGAAAAAGATAAACAATACATAATAAACATCTACCAATTTCACCTACATATTTCATACTTTTAAGGTGTAAATATATGTTGCTTACTTCCAGTATTTTGTTATTATTACCTTAACAATAATTTTTACTTCTGTATGAAAGACAAGCTAAACCAAAAACCTTATAAATATGTTAGCTGCTTGCTAGTGACTAGTTGTGTCAGGATGTAAGACCAATCTCTTTCTTTATATTAATTTATTATATTTCAATAACATACAATACTATTAATTAACAATACTACATACAATACTATTAATTAACAATACTACATACGATACTATTAATTAGCAATACTACATACGATACTATTAATTAACAATACTACATACAATACTATTAATTAACAATACTACATACGATACTATTAATTAACAATACTACATGCGATACTATTAATTAACAATACTACATACGTTACATATGGCACCTGTGCCTCTTCTACAATGGCATTAATAGTTAAAAACCATGAACACATCACGTACGGTCCCTGGCCGTGTATCTCGCTCAGACGCTCCTAGCGTTCTCCGTCGTCTCTGCGGCCTGGTGGCCAAGTGGCTAGCGCTCTGGTCTTTGGTATCCCAGGCTTCAGGTTCGAATCCTGGCGGTGGCGTGGATGTTTGTTGGTGGTTCGGAATCCACGTTAAACTGTAGGTCCCGGTCTGTTTAGCCCTCGTACACATAAGGTGACCGTAGAGCGACCAACCAAACCTTCGTCGTTTCAAAATCTAACTGAATGTACTTACCACACTGGACCACACAGTTAAGGTCACAGTCACGACCTCTCGCGGCTGTCTTATAATAATTAAACCTTACATTCGACCTTTCCTGACAATCATTCGCCCTCGAAGGAACTACTAAAGTTATAAAACAAGTAATATAAAAAAAAATTTTAAGTCAATTCCTACTTTTTTTTTCACTCTATTGCAGAAAGTTATTCATAATCAATTTTCATTCATTTTTTTAAGTTTATCTGGCGCCCTCTATTGGTATATATATGCAACTTAAATGTAAAAAAAAAAGAACTAAAATTAATGAATTAAATTCAATTACTGAATTAATATTTGAAAAAACTGTATTAACATCCAGTGTCATCCACTACAAGTTCAAAAAAAATGTATTTGTACTTGAGTGGATGAATAAAAAGTATTTTATGAACGATTGAAAATTTGAACAAGATATAATATAGGGAGAGTGTGAGCTAATAGAAGGATTTGAATAAGGTATTCATTATAATAAACATCATTGGAAATTTAAAAAAAAAAAAAATTAAGCATATGCTTATCTGACTACATACTCAGCAATGACTAAATAAATGTTAATTCAATACGTATAAAAAAATCAGTAAACAGCATATAAGTCAATTAAATTCAATGTAAACAAATTGGAAGTAAAATTAAATCCATTTGCCTTATAAATCGAAGTCATTCATTATGTTTATTCTTTTTTTTTTCAGCTGTCTCCATGGCTGAAGACATGTCGGAGGAAGATGCATTGAGCGAATTGGACAGGGAAGAAGGGTTGGTGCTATAGAATGAAATATTTATTATCTTTCTAAATCCCTTCCATATTTCTGTATCGCTATATACTAATTAATTAGGAGAAAACTATTTTGTTATAATATGATTTATGATTTTTCTATAGATGAATTTATGATTATTTATTGAATCATTAGGAATGATCTATCTCTGTATTGCTATGCAAACAAGTACATTTCTTTTATTCAATGTCTTTCAGTTATAATAGATTAGCAAACGAATGATGCTAGTCTATTGTAATTTAGAACCTATCTATTGTAGCTTATAACTTCTATCGTAATTTAGAACCTTTCTATTTTGGCTTATAACTTCTATTGTAATTTAGAACCTTTCTATTGTAGCTTATAACTTTTAATGTAATATAGAACCTTTCTATTGTAGCTTATAACTTTTAATGTAATTTAGAACCTTTCTACTGTAGCTTATAACTTCTATTGTTATTTTTAGAACCTTTCTATTGTAACTTATAACTTCTATTGTAATTTTAGAATATTTCTATTGTAGCTTATAACTTCTATTGTAATTTTAGAACCTTTTAAGAGGCTTCCAATGGCGTAAATTACATAGGATCGCGTTTATGATTTATTAGAGGGAGCAAAGAAGCCTGCTTCAATTTATTCAATTTCCAGAAATCGGTGAAGGTTTTTTTTCCCACTGAAGACAACTGCACACAGAAATCAATATTTCTCCTGTAATAAAATTGCAGCTTGGTGGCCTGTTGACTAGCATTTGGGTCTTTGGTGTTTCAGGTTCGAATTCTGGTGATGGCATGGATGTTTGTTGGTGGTTTGGAATCCACGTTGGACTATAGGTCCCGGTCTGTTTAGCCTAAAGTGTGCACAATATGACCGTAGAGCGACAAACCAAACCTGTAATAAAATTGGAGCAATGCGTCAATTGTTTGATCTAGGTTTGCTTATATTCAAAGACAAAACCTTATACTTTTTTAATATATCCCAAACAACATCATTATACCAAAAATGTAGACTGTATACGCATCCAATTTTTGTCTTGGTTGTTTTTACTATAATTAAGAGTACTTCTAATTAATGTTTTATTTTTAGTGGAATAGAAATTTATGGAATGTCTTCTGTTGCTTCAAATTAAAGTTAACGTATTACATTTGCTTTCATAAACTATTCATTCCTTCTGTATTTGAGAGAAAGAATGTATGTGTGTATACCTCTGACTTTATTATTGATTTAATTTTTTTTTTCTCTTCCAACAGTTTCCGTGGCTTATTTAAAGGTTTGAAATTGTTAGTAAAACTGCACAAGGGTGGAAAAATGGTATGTAGTACATAATTAATTTCATGATATTCTTTTTCTCAAAATAATATCTTGGATTATAAATCTAGATTTTTTAATGCATGTATATTCATTGCGCCGCATCTTAAACAATTGTTTCTGAAATGGATGGTTTTTAATGGTTTTTCTTTTGTTTTGTACAGTACAATATATTATTATATTCCATGTGATATATTCCTTCATGGCTACAGTTCATTCATAACACAATGTACAAGAAGAAGATATTTCTTGGTGCATTTAAGACAAATTCCTTACTTCGCTGAAATGCTTTTTTATATGCCCAGATGACACACTAAATATCGTTTACAATTTAAAACTTGACTGATGGCCAGATCTGCGACCAAAAGTTATTATTTCAAGTCTCTTCAAATTCTTTTCTGTAATTAACTAGCTTCAAATTATTTCGAACTTGAAAAAACCTGCATTTATAAAACTGAAGTGAAATCTGAATGGCAATGTAGTCAATAAAACAAGTCTCATTTTCATAGACAAGACATTTATGTTTCGCATATATATATATATATATACTAGGAGAACCCGGCATACGTTGTCCTGTCAAAAAAATGCATTGTAGAAAATTACATATCGAGACTATATTCTCCATGTTCCAATATAGGTGCATATTCATCTTCATGAATATCCTTTGAACTGTATATAAGATGAAATGATGCAGCACCCTCTGTTGGCAAGTAACAATAAAGTGGATAGCGCGAACCTATTTTTCATACTCGAATGCATATTATTACCCATTTTCCTAGAGATTGGTTGAAAGGTATGGAAGTTGATGGACTGCAGCACCCTCTGGTGAAGACTTACAACAAAGAAAACAGCATAAAAACACTCTCCATATTTTGCCAAACACACACAAATAATTTCATCCAAATCGGTCCAGCCGTTTAGGAGAAGTTCAGACACAAACACATGTACAAAAGAATTGTATATATGTACATATAGTATATATCACAAGTAATTTAATAAATGAAGCCATTGTGTTTCGGGAAGATTTTTGGAATGATTTATCGCGCATATGCGTGCTGAAAGGAGGTAATCTATGTTAAATCAGTTGACAATAAGGGCATGTATGAATTGTATCTGTTTCATTTTGAATGCACTATTTGTGGCACCTAAATCAAGACAATCCCCCTCTTGTAAGCGAGGTTATGCACAAAAACCAAAGCGCCATTTTTCTAATTAATAGTTATTTATAATATAACTCTTTTTTTTGCAATTAAAGACTCATAACTGAAATATTTTTAATTTAATCGTTCGAAACCCCATTAAATTACTCAGATATCAAATTGCAATAGGTATCATTCCCAGTTTAATTGGAGACTCACAACATCATGAAATTGGTGAATCCGTGTTTAGAAGTAAGTACCCAATGACTTAATGGTGTTAATATTTATACGACTAAAGTGAAATCTAATTGGCAATATAGTCAATGAATTAAGTCTCACCTTCATATACTTGTAGACAAGAAATTTATGCTTCCCCTTTATATATATATATATATATATATATAGTTGATATTAGTTATTTATTTAATTTATATAAATTATATTCTGTAAAATTAAACAACACTAAGAAAAAGGCAAGCACACACAGGCTTCTAAAGACAGACTTCAGGTTCGAATCCTGACGGTGGCATGGATGTTTGTGAATGGTTCTGAATCCACATTATACTGTAGGTCCCGGACTGATTTGCCTAAAGCAGGGAAGGGCAAACTGTTTCGGACGCGGAACAAAAATCGAAAAAAAAAAAGTTTTGGGGGGGCCAAGATAAATTTTTCTAAACTTTTAAAAACAATATACAAGTATTACAATTTAAATATGCTAATGAGATGAATGAAATTGCGATTACATTTTTAAAAGTTCCTTATAATAAGGTTCGAAGTGAGATCTACTGGTTCTAAGGAACGACGCTAAATGCTGATTTGTCAGTCTATTTCTGAAGTAATTCTTTCTAAGGTTCATAGTTGAAAACCCTTGTTCACATATATAAGATGAAGCAAACATAGCAGTGATTTTCTGGGCGTGAGATATTAAATTTGGGAAATTTACTTTCTATAATGATTCGTAAAACTCTAACTTTGGCATATTTAGAAGCAACTGCTTGAGATGATTGCTAGATTGCAACTCAATTAATTCAACCTGCAAATCTGAGCTCACTGCTTCACAATTTACGTTGAAAGACATGGTAAATATATACAATTCTGTTTGAATGGCTCTAAAATCTTGAAATCTGCGTTCGAACTCAAAATGCAGTTTTTTCAAGCTATTTTCACTATTTTTAAGCTTCTCTTCATTTACTGAGGGTATTGAATTTAACCTCGGGAAATGAGATAAAAATAATAATATTAAAAATAATAAATTTTTTAATAAAAAAATAATATTTGATCAAAGTAGAAAAGGAGATGGATGTATAATAATATATATATATTTCTTTTAATTTACCTCGAACTGGCAAATTAAAATTCTATCCGAGGGCCTGAAAGAACTTTCCTTCTGGCCGGTGTAGGACCGCTGGCCGTGGCTTGCCCATCCCTGGCATAAAGTGGGAACAAGATGACCACAGAGCGACAAACCAAACCGAACTAAGAAAATAATTGAGTCCTAACACTTCATTTTGTTTAAGATATCTGATTGTTATTATTTTTTTCCAGGCGAAAAAACTCTACTCAGGACTCTCCTCGCAGCAAGAATAGGCTCCTTCGATGCCGGATCAAATGAAATGATAATGGATGTTCGCAATTAATTAGTTTTGCTTCTCTACTTTGCACTGAATTAGTTCTGTCGAAATTGTTTCTGTGTTCCTTAATTTCTTTAATGAGAAAGTAATAAAATTCTCTTTTTCCTTCAGTTCGGGTGCCTCAATTTTTTTTTTCCTTTTTCATATTGGATATAAGATAACAAAATATGTTTGAATGGTCAAATTTTTAATGGAAAACTATATCAAGATTGTATTATCTTGATGTAGTTTTCCATTAAAAATTTGACCATTCCAGGTAATTTGAAAAATGGTGAAATTTGGTGAAATTTGACCATTTGACCAGTCACATTAATGAACTATTTTCGACGTCAACGTGAAATAACCCATCACAAAAGGCAGATGGCAGCACATTGCAGTGGAGTGTATATAAAGAATTCCACTTAATACCATTTAAATACCCCTTAATACCACATTTCACCCCCCACTTAATACAAGATTGTATATTCTGGCTTTTGACAGGTGGTCACATTAATGGGACTGGACTGTGTAAGATTATCAAGGTATGAATTTAGCACATCCGTTTAATTGACTTTAACAAGTCTACTTTTACGCCTTAAAGTAAAGCGATTTAAATTGATTCACAGAAAAACGGCATTACATAGAGTAATTAAATCCAATGAGCTCAGACAAAATGTTTTTAATTTTGAGTATCATTTTAAATCACTTATTGTATCTATAAATCATATTCTATGCCAATGTAGTCGTTTTATCTAATACATAGTGTGAAGATAGTGGGATTATATCCCTTAAATACATTGATAACATTCTGTTTATTGTAAACCTGTATTATATGGATGAATTTTTTAGCAATATTTAATTCAGATAAACTATCAGATAAGGTAAAAAACATGGAATGTTCAAAATAAATTTTGAAAAGTGTTTAATAATTAACAAGAATAAATATTGAATTATAAATTAAATTTATTTAATAACTAACATGGAACAAAAAATCACCAAGCAAATATAGAAAACAATACTGATGAATAACATTAATTGATATTTTCCTATTCTTATCAGATTAATTTATATTCGTATTCTTACACAAGTCAATTAAGTGCAAACTAGATCAAAAGGATTTAAATTCTTTCCATGTTTAATTCATTGAAATGAACGCTTTTCTTTTTAATACGCTTTTATTAGTTTCACCTGTATGTTTGTTTGTTTGTTTGTTTGTAACTGACTCTTTGGGCTCGATTTTGCCCTACTTTAAGCGATCAGATTTAATTTAAACGTTGTAGACTTATCAAAGACCGACAACACTTAAATATTTAGATAAGCTTATTATCTCATCATGATTTGGATTGCCAGGATAAGTGATTTTATTTTAACTTATGAACAGCAATTTAACCCATGTAGAATGAAAGTACCTAAGACATTCGAACCTCCGTGGGACAATGGCACAACGGATAATGCGCCTGGCTATGGATCAGGAGATTCCCAGTTCGACTTCTGGCTGGCTAGACCTATTCGCGTTTAGCCTTTGTTTTACTCACAATTAAATTATTGTAAGAACTATAGTTCCGGTCCACCAAACCGGTACCTCATTTAAATATTATAGTTAAAAAAACTGAAAAACAAGCTTTTAGAGTTAACCAAACTAAAAAGTAAAAAAAAATGATAGTTTAAAAACTCTAAAGTTTGCTAAACTTTGATTAACTCTAAAAGCGTGTTTTTTAGTTTTTTAAAACTATAATTTATTAATAATAAGTAAACCTTTTAAGAATTTTGTCCTTTTTTCAATAATCTTTACCAAATTTGAAGTCCCATTTAATCCATTTCATCCCATTAAATCCAATGATAAATCAATTATGCATATCCTTTTCACTGACTTAATTCATGACGATTAACGGGATAATTGTGTTGATTCCGGTTATTGTCCTAGTGTAGTTAGAAATCAGCACACAAAAGCTTGTCTTTTGTATTCGGTTATTAAATAAAAATAAAACATCATTACACGGTTCTTTCTTTTAAGTGAACAAGAATAAATACATATTTATTTAAATTGTGGTGCAAAACTTCTTTCAAGATTGTCTTAATCTAAAAATAGATGGATAAATTTCATGGGTGATTTCAATTCATTTCATTATTATTATTTACCATTGTTAAAGCAATAAATAGTTAGAATAATATAAAATAGGAACCGCTTCAATTTCATGATGAGTTTATCATGAGTACTGAATTCGAAGCAAAGACGCAACTTTGCTTTTTAGTCGCATATGAATAATTTCCACAGTTTCTGATGTCATCTTTAAATCTAACAATATATAATTCTCACTCTGTGGAAAATGTAAGTGTAAAAGTGGAATGTATATTTATACTGATCCGTCTGCCCGTTCATCAATAATGTCTACTCAGAAGAACACACAACGATTCCTTTCCCTGATATCAATTTGATAAAACCGCTTGCCGATCTTTCTGCTTATCAACTGGACTTCAAAATGACGTTTGACACATAAATGCTTATCTGTAAAGCGAACCATTGTTCAGGTTTTCATCTATTAAAGAGATACCGAGTTGGCGAGTAGGCCAACTTTATAGAGGTTTGGTTTGTAGCTCTACGATCATCTTGCGCACACTTTAGACTAAATAGACCAGAACCTACTGCTTAACGTGGATTCCGAACCACCAGCAAACATCTTTGCTGGGCAAAACTTTAGCAATGTAATTATTAAGCAGACATTGTGGAAAAGTAAGTTCAATATAATAAATGTAAAAGTTCAATATACTAGGGTACTAAATACTGCTACTAGGTCGCAACTTTAGAGAGGAATCTACTGTAAAGCGCGACACTTGTAACATTACTCAGCAGTTGCTGAGCAACATTACCAACTGAGAGGTGTCCATCTCTTTTAGCCTACATATATCAGTCACTGGGCAGTTTTCGCGAGCGACCTACACTTACTTTTCTTACAGTTCTGCAAGTGAATTGGAAGGCTTTCCAGGATCATGAAACGACACTTTTCTCCATTCAAAACTTTTTGTCAGAACTATGTCCTTCTATGGTCCCTTCTATGTCCTTCTATGGTATGTATTTCTATGTCCTTCTATGGTCAGCTCGCCGATAATTCTACCAGTCGCAGAGTCATGCATAGGGTTTTTTCTAACTGTATTACACATGCAAACTCACTTGTACAGAATGTTTTTAGCAGTCACTTTTATTATTCGTTTTAGTGTAATTTCTCACTGAGTGCGCTAACTACAAGCGTTTTGCATGTCTTCTAGTCACCCACGGGTCTAGTTCCTGATACTTATGCAGGATCATCATATGCATTGAAGCATCATTGCATTCTGATAAACACTGATTATGCCTGACATGCATAAGCAATCATCTTTCTACTGAACTACATTGGGTGCATATCAAACTTTTATTATATTGAACTTACTTTTCCACAATTTCTGCTTAAAAATTGCACTTCTAAAGGTTTGCCCACCCCAAATGTAACAGAAGCATAGCAGCTCAGTTTACTCATCTACTAAAAATATTACAACCAAATATTAAGAAACCAGAAATAGGGTCAGAAAACAAAGCTATTCAAGACTATACCAATTTAGATAGGTTTATGTTAAATTGAATTTTGAAAACCCATAGGCCCCAATTCCTTATATAAATTTTACATGTAATATTATCAACTGAAAACGAACTATACATCATAGGAAAAATTCTTTGTAACTGTTAAATGAGCTTAAGAATGCATCGAGAAAAAATTAGTTATTCAAGCTCCGAAGATCTCAAAGATGTACTATACAGTTGCTGAAAGATGACATATTTACGGTATGCCTTTTGTTGTTCAAATCCCAATAAAACTTCATAACTTCCTGCAGTTACTCGCGATAGCATAATATATATGTCTTGCACCTAAAATTTTTCAAACAAACAAAGAACAACTTACAAAGAAACGTCAATGAGTAAAAATACCATTAAGTTGCATTTTTAATGTCCTATTACACTTAATAAAATAAAAGCGCCTTATTACTAATACCTTGGCCTCCTTTAGAGAACGAAAGACTTTTCCTCTGGTACTTTTTCAAGTGAACAATTTTAATAAAAGTAATTCCTCATCAACGCTTTAACAGTCGTAAACAGGCTTGAACTTTCTGTAAAATCGTTTCTTAGTTATTTTAGTTTATAACTAAGTTAACTTAGTTATCTTTTCTTGTATTAAGTTTATAAAACAAAGTATTATTTTGTAGTAAACTTTACCTTAATTTCACGCAATACTTTTTATTATTGTTGACTTATTATCACAAATTTGTTCATTTTCAGATTAACCCTCTCTAGAAAATATTTTCCTGAACGAAACTCATCCTATTAACTATTGGTATTGGGGAAGCCTGCTGGACATCTATAGGTCTTGTCAGCTAATGGCAGAAATACCTTAAATCTGCATTTTTAATTCTCTTGTTCCATCTGATAGTCCATGCAGCTAGTTTCTTACTATTATCTATGGAGTTTGTTTATTCAGGCTCAAAATACGTTTGTGACTTTGGGTTTTCAAATTGAAACAGAAAAATATGTATTTAAAAACTCTGAAACTTTATGTAATATCCTAAATATTTTTTTATTTTAATGTTTCAAACTAAAGTTTCCAATGTGAAATGCTTAAGCGTACAGGGGAGTGTGAATAGTAGCAAGTAAATATATTCGCACTTTTTTTTCTCAGAGGATTTTTTGTCTTTTTTGCTACATTGATAGAAATTCAAAATCAATCTGCTAAAATGAGTAACCACCAGCATTTAAATGAAGTTATGGGGTAAAAATCGGGAAAAACTGGAAACATGTTAGTTTTAGATAGAGCTAGATATAGATAGATATTGTTATTAACTAAAATGGGTTGCCCAGATTCAAATCCAACTTAAAGTTGCTTCATTCGTAGAGAGAAAGCATGGGTAGTGACATTCAAGAACCATGAAAATCGACTTTATCCATTTCAACGAGACGTAATAAGAGTTAAAATACTTTTCCACTCTCTGGTGACCTTCATGTTCTTTAGAACATGAGTTTCTGAGATTCATTATTTCCAAAAGGCAACATGAGAGAGGTCTGCTTGTAAGAAAGCATGCTATTTGGACTAACTTTGAGAACATCAAAAATCGTTTAGCATTCTGCAAAGAATATTGATTTTAGTGACGGATTAGAGGGAATCATCTTATCCACCGCTGAATCCCGGTTAAGCTAAGCATTTATTCTCGAAGCATGTTTATCTAGAAAAATTCAGTGACCCGTACCTTTAATGACATCTATCTGAGCTACCTTGCTCTAACCTTCGAGGAACAAATCTCTGCTATATTTGTTTGCTATAAACAGAGTTTTTTGGTTCGGTGGACATTATGTTAGAGGGCTGCAAGGATCAATCACCCTGTATTTTTTCAGAAATTCTGCGACTACGAAATATATTGATAAAATTCTAGAGATCTATGCTGGTGTGTTTGGGGCGTAATTGTTCCTGATTTCCTGGAATGAAATTCTGGAAAGTGAGGTTTGGATTAGCCAGCCAGATCTCCAGAATTAAACCCTACATATATCCGGAAAGCACTTGGAAGGACAATTGCAGCTTTTGTGCTCATCTCTGAAGGGAGACTATCCAGATTCCGAAAAAAGTATTTCTTGGGGAATAGAAACAACTTCTAAAGACATATAAACTGCCTGATTTCCAAGATGAATTTAAATTATGAGAGATGTATAATTGTGAGAGATCCATATCCGCTTATTATCCATTTTTGGACTTACATATTCTATTTTAGAACTTTTGCTACTGAAAAGATTTACTCGCGATTATTCTTGTGTATCATAGAACTCGCCGGAATTGATTTTTGTTTCTATATTAACCTATGTTCATATCTACATTTATTAAAATCTGTTCAACAGTTTTGGAGATACCGTCAAAAGGGAAAATTGTGTTAATTTTGCTCACTAGTATCTACTGCTATTGATGTAAAAGAAATTTGCATGAAGTATTTTATTTGTAATTCTGCAGTTTAAATATAAAATCACTTATTTATAATGAGTACGCGAAAAACATCAAAAACTGATATTGGGAAATTTTTTTAAGATTATCAAACAAATATATTTCATATAATTTAGTTCTTGCAACAACAAAGAGGAAATAAACAACAGCGTTGAAGTAATTAAAAAAAATTACGATATGATGAAAAATTAACAAGGAAGAAAAATTAATTGCAGGAGAATCGTAATAGCCGAATAGATCTAAAATTAACCTTTGAAACAAGATAAATATGCTTTTGAGCAGATTGTCCTACAAAAGGAGAGATCTAGAACAAAATTGCCTGGAAAGAAAGTAGAAAAAATAAAAAAACAATGTATATATTTTATTTAAAAGCATTTATTAAAAATTGAGAAACTTTTAATAAAGTGAATCGAGTGTGAATCTAGATTTAATACTTTTGTTAATGATAATCAACACATGTTTATGAAAAAAAAATTAAGTAAATTTTTTTTTTATTTCTAATGGCAAGGCAAATATAAGTAAAAAAAATAACAAGGCAAAAAACAAATGCAAAAATATAAGCATCCAAAAAATTCCGAAGTCATTGCGTAAGAGTTTTCTCGAAGCGCTGTCTCCGAGTCGCCGTCAAGTACCACCCATCGTTGGAGGTGCTGTCTGTTCATTAGATCTGCTGAATTACATGGGATTCAGCTAGTGTTCGAAAAGATTTTAATGCGATAGAGATGTTCTGCATTGACCAGTCAGAAGACGGAACTGGGCGACAACATGTCGTAGCGGATTGCTGGGTATTGCTAAAAGACCTTCAGCTCTCCAACCTTTTGGCTTAATCTCATCTTAAGTTTGTAACTTGTGACTTTCAGCCTTTATTTGTTTGATATATAATTTTATCGAATAGATTTAAGAATGGAAGAAATACAATTTTAAAGAATAGAGTGACAGTGCTGAAGATTTCATTTGAAACAGTCTGAACCCTCTTTTTGCTAGACAATCGGCCTGCTCGTTCACAAAAATGCCACAGGGGCCAGGTATCCCCCCTTTTCATTTTTAAATTCAGTTCTCTCAAATGATGTCGACACTGGGAGATTTCCTCAAATGAGAGGAACTTAGTTGAACTAATAGCCTGAATTGCGATTTGGGAATCAGACAATATAGCCACTCTATCGAATAATATCAAAACTCTTATTCAAAGCATATATTGCATTGGAAAAAATTCAACAGAAGAGTAAAGCTGTAGGACAGCAAAATGTGTCAGGAATCTGTTCTTCATTGAGACCTCAGTGAAAAGAAACGTCTGTGTCGATACATTGAGCAAATTTAGAAGTGCTATAAATTTAGGTTTGTAGTTTTTCTGAGGATTCTAGTTAAGAATATAAATCTACATCCACTTTTTGTTATCAAAAGTAATTATATACTCTTTCCTAGTCTTCATACAGCACTCTTAGGAAAAAAATCTTCTGTGAAACCAACTTGAACATAAAAAAATATTGCTGGGTTTTTCTGAAAAGTTAGTAATGTATTTTTACATGACTGGAAGTGAAATTAAGCACTGAAATCTCATTTTATAATTTTACATTATTATTACTGGTTGGTTATTGTCCGAAATGTATTGAGCTGCATACAAACTATGGTTAATGCTAATGATAGTTTTCTAACTTTAAAATATTTTTCATTAACTAAAATTAATTTCTTTTATTTCTATATTTAGTTACAGTTATGAGAGAACGATTCGGTAGCCAATCAACTTCGGGACAAAACCAAAATGTAGGGCGAATGAGATCCAACACAATTTCATTTGTTCTTCTTGTCCATCAAATAAGTCGTTTTTCACACAATGCTCATCTCTGTTAGTTTCTTGACATAGGAGACAACTCTTCACGATGGATGAGAAGGATTTATTGTTGATTATGTAAATAAGCACAAAAGCCAACAAAGCTTATAGCGATGTCATTTTCTTAAAGAAAGAAAATCTTACAAACAGATTCAAGTAAACAAGATTACAATGGTGCAAAGGCATAAAACCTGTTCTGGAACCCGTCACGTCAAATGTCATAATTTTTTTGTGTTTGCTTATTTTATTTGTTAGGTATGAAAAGAACATTGTTCTCTATAGCTATAAATCAGACTTCGAACTGCACAGCCTCAAATCCGAAAAAGGTATTTGCAAGTTCTGTATTCAGCAGTACAGTCCACTGAGGTAATGTCTTTGCAATTCCTTAATTTTGATTTCATTCGTTGATTCCGAATTAAAACTTTTCAAGCCAAAAATTTTTATAACGATATTTAAAATAACGAGTGAATTATTATGAATTATATAGAGTATTCAGGGGCCTGATTGGCCGAGTGGCTAGCGCTCTGGCGCTCGGTACCACAGGTTTCGGGTTCGAGTCCTGGCGGTGCCATGGATGTTTGGAGTGGTTTGGAATCCACTTTAAATTGTAGGTCCCGGTCTAATAGGATCGTAGAGCGTTGCGGGGGCATTGTTACTCCGCGCCGTGGCTTATCTTCAAGTGACACGCGCCCCCTGGGTAATGCAAAGTGAGTACGTCTGTGCAGCGCTTGCCTTAAGGCATCCAAGACCAAGCTGTCTAAGTGTTTGCCAGCTGCATTAGAAGAAAAAAAATAAAGAGTATTCATTCGTTACTATATTTACAGGGGCCTGTTGGCCGAGTGGCTAGCGCTCTGTACCGCAAGTTTCGGGCTCGTGTCTTGGCGGTGGCATGGATGCTTGTAGTTTTTCGAAATCCACTTTCAAACGTAGGTCCGGTCTAATAGGATCGTGAAGAGTTGCGGTGCGGGGTTAGTGTGACTCGCGTCCGTAATATACCTTCAAACTACACGCGCCCCCAGGGTAGTGCTAATGAGTAACAGCGGTGCAGCCCTTGCTTATGGCATAAAGATGAACTGTCTCTGTATTGCCAGCTGCGTTAGAACAACGACTTAAAATCTTAACCTTTCTTGTCCATTATCATTAAATTCTGTATTAATGATTAATTCCTGTTATTCTCCCAAACTCAATTTTTTTTTTGTCTACAAACTACTTCTATTATCGTAGAAAAAAATCTATGAATTGCCCTTCTTTTCTGCCAATGCACGTTTCTTGCAAAAAATGTATCGTATCTTTTGTTCGCATAACCCTAACAATATTCTCTTCGCGATAGTGACAAAAATTTCAGTTATTAATTATTTATTTGATTTTTTAATTGTTAGGATGATATATTTTAAATAATATTATTATTTTCTTTTCTCAGAAAATGAAGATTCTACACGCTTTCCTTCTCCTCAATCTTTTGGCTGGAATCCTCAGTGAGTAGTTTTGAATCTTTGCTATTTTAATTCATAATTTAAATTCATTAAATTAAAAATTTATTGTGTTTCATGATAAAGTTATTAAGATTTAAAATCTAAACTCTGATTGAAAAGTTTCAACATTTGATCTTAACTGCTTTAGCGTTAAAGCAATATCAACTTTATAGGGAAAGCTAATCACACATTTGCGCCACTTTTCAACCTTATCGTCCCATGTTTTTCGGTAAATGTTATTAAAAGATATATTCTGCGTCATGAATTAGAACTTTAATTGCATACATAAAATGCATAAAAGTGTTTCACTGTTTTGTGTGTGATATGCATATTACTGTTTTAATGTTATCACTAAGCATATTGGTTTTCTATTGGAGATAATGTGTGAATGAGTGCTGCAAAGGAGATAATATGTGGATAAGTGTTAGATTTGAGATAAAATACTCTATTGGATATGACTTAAAGATCAGTGCTACGTTAAACATAATCTGTGGATGAGTGTTACACTGGAGATATGTATTGTTACTCCAAGTCCGTAGCTTATCTTCAAGCTACATGCACTTTCTGGGTAGTGCTCAGTGAGTAACGTCAGTGCAGAACTTGCCTTTAGGCATCGAAGACAACTGTCTAAGTGTTTTCCAGCTGCATTAGAACAAAAAAAAAGTATTAACACACTAAAACAGAGACCGCTTAAATTAAATTAGGATTTTTTTTTTCTCTTACGATTATTGAAATATTAAAACGCAGCTAGTAAGTCGATACAACCTTATTTATCAAACTGGAATTTTTATTTACTTTTTAATATCTTCTTTTTAACAACCGATGAAATTAAATAGGATTATACTGAAAAGAAAAGTAGATAAACATTCTTATTCTGCCTTCTTTAAGTCCAAATGAGTTCCTACATTTTACATATTTCATTATATTAAGCCTATATAGCTTTGTGCACGATCATTCAATTCCTTCTATTAGCTCACACTCTCCCTATATATATCTTGTTCACATTTTCAATCGTTCATAAAACACTTTTTATTCATCCTCTCACGTTCAAATACATTTTTTTAAACTTGTAGTGGATGGCACTGGATGCTAATACAGTTTTTTTAAAATATTAATTCAATAATTAAATTTAATCAATTATAGTTTTTTTTCGATTTAAATTGCATATATCTACCAATAGATGGCGCCAGATAAACTTAAAAAAAAGAATGAAAATTATTTATAAAGGACTTTCTGCAATAGAGTGAAAAAAAAAGAAGAAATTGACTTAAAATCCTTTTTTTTATATCGCTTGTTTAATATAATTTTCCAATTTTTTTTTTCTAGCGGTTTCTTTTGCCGAAAGTTTGCCGAATCAAGAGGGATTAAGTGAGTTTTACAGGGAAGAAAGGTTCGTTTTATTTTCTTAACTTTCTATTATTTTTGTATCTATTAACACTGATTCAATAAGAAATATATGTTTCTGTATCAAATGATTTATGTTTTTTTTTTTTAATCTCTGTGATAAAATGCACTTTCTACAATATTCAATGCAATCCATTGAATCCAGTTTTGGCTTTAGGGGCAATTTCCCTTATCATGTTTCCAGAGGGCAAAAATGAGTTCTATGGGAAGCATTCGATGGAATAGAAACAATCATCGGCTTCCAATGTCATGAATAACAACAGATAGCTATTCTGTTTTATAAGGCAAAGCAATGAAATCTGTTAACATTCACGTATTTTTCAAATTCCACAAAGAAATTATCACCGTAATAAAATTAGATGAGGGAGGAACCAGAAATTCTTTGATCAAGATTTGCCTAAATTTAAAAAAAAAACCTTAAACTCTCTATTATCTTAATATAAAAAATGGTCAATATAAATACACATTCGAATTTCCTCTTTGTGGTTTTCACTATAGTTAAGAATATTTCTAATATATGCTTTGTTATTAAAATGACTTCGGCATTCAACGTTACGAAAAGGTTTTTATTACTTTGAATGCATTTTGTATAAATAATTGTTCTTTAATAAATTATTCATGCCTTCTGCATTTGATTTCAGCTTTTATATATATATATATATATATATATATATATATATATATATATATATATATATATATATATATATATATATATATATATATATATATATATATATATATATATATATATATATATATATATATATATATATATATATATATATATATATATATATATATATATATATATATATATATAATAATATATATATATACAGGGTGATTATAATTAAAGTGCCAACTTAAAAATGCTGCAAAAAAAAAGAACCAATCATCACAATTTCACATTTGAACTGAAGATACTTGAAAAAGAGGGAAACTGTATGCCATCAAAAACATTCCAAAGTGTAGTAATAGAGGGCGCTGTAAGCGGCCTACAGACAGTGAATTTGGCTGCTAGTGACTGGAAAATGACTTCCAAGTCGTTCAACAGTTGTGTCACTGTGAGTGGAAAACCCATCCACCACGACAAGATCATACCAGATTGGATGAAAAAATCGGCGGAACTTCTTTGATACCATACCATTTCTCCCTTCTTCGAGTATCTTCAGTTCAAATGTGAACTCATTGTGACGAGGGGTTCTTTTTTAAAACACTTTGAAAGTTGAGACTTTAATTATAATCGCGCATATATATATATATACTATCTGGAAGAAAGTGACGGGACACCCCTCGAAAAGTAGAAAAGTCGACAATACAGCTGACACATGTGCAATAATAGGTATCACGTGTCAGCCATATCCTATAAATACTCTGTGGAGTCACCTAGAGTTGTTTTTTGTCAAGGTGCCGCCACGGGAAGAGTTGTCTGAGTTCGAGAAAGGTGTGTTGGTTGGATTGCATCTTGCCAAGGTGCCAATTAGGGAGATATCCCGTCTCCGTAACTGCTCAAAATCAACTGTAGCACGTGTTGTGTGTCGCTGCAAGAATGAGGGACACTGTCAGAACAAACCCCGAAGTGGACGACCTACAGTTCTCACCAGCAGGGACCGGCGGGTGTTCGGCAGGGAGATTCGAATTAACCATCAAACATCCATGGATAACATCGCTAATGAGTTTCGACAAGCCACAGGTGTGGTCGTTTCGACCAAGACTCTTCGTATCGAGGCTCATAAGTTAGGTTACACTGGATGTTCGGTGGCCCATAAGCCTTTGATTACGAAACCCAACAAGAAAGAGCGCCTTCGATGGGCCAAAGACCACCGTACTTGGACTCTGGATGACTGGAAACGCGTCCTTTGGAGTGACGAGTCCCGATTTACCCTTTTCCGTTCCGATGGACTTGTTTGGGTATGGCGTTTACCAGGAGAACGCCTTTTGCCCGAGTGTGTCGTCCCAACTGTAAAGTTTGGTGGAGGAGGATTGATGGTATAGGAATGTTTCTCCTGGTATGGGGCTGGTCCACTGGTGAAGGTTGATGGTGCGATGAATGCCGATAGATACTGTGATATTCTCGACAATCATATCCTTCCTACCTTGTGAGCAACGTACGGTATGGATGATTGCTGGTATTAAGACGACAACGCAACATGCCATGTTGCAAGGAGGACTCTTGATTGGTATGTGAACAACGTTACACGCATGGTATGGCCGGCGCAGAGCCCTGATCTTAACCCAATTGAACATCTCTGGGACGAATTGGACCGTCGGTTGAGGGCCTGCACCCCACTCCTCAAAAGCAAGCCTGAACTATGGAACTTCCTGTTAAACATTTGGAAGGATATTCCACTTGCCACTATGGCTAATTTAGTGGAAAGCATGCCCAGAAGGGTTGCAGCTGTGATCGCAGCCAAAAGAGGCCCTACCTCCTATTCATTTTAATAAATATGGGTTTATGTCGTTATAGTGTCGTGTCCATCACTTGCTTCCACATAGTGTATATTTGTATGTATATGTATATATATATTTATATATATTGTGTGTGTGCGTGTGCACGGTGAGTGAGAGATATATTTATGTGTACATATCTAGGATGTTAATTATGTAGTTAAAATGCATTTTTCTTCTCTTCCAGCAATTACCGTGGGTTATTTTCCTCTCTGAAAAAGCACGGAAAAAAGGTTTGTATAACATAATATATGTTTTTTTTTTCCTCAAAATACCTTCTTATTTATTTATAATATCAGGATGCCCTATATGCATGTATAATTGCGTCACGTGATTGTTCGAATTTCCTTTTGTTCTGCAATATTAAAGAAGAACACACCCTATTCATTTACAGTTATAATTCATTCATAAAAAGGAGACCCTCATAAAACCCCTTCTAAGTGGGTTTTCTTTCCTCCTGAAATTCCTTTCTTTGTCCACAAGGGGAACATGCCAATAAAAGGCAGACTAGATCTAACTTGACGGCCGAAGTTAGTAATTTTGATCAAAATTTACTATTTTATGCCTATTTTTCAATAACTAGTGTTATGAAAAATTATTAACTGTTGTTGTTATCGTGTCCATGGATTTAAAATATTATTAATAAAGTCAGATCAAGTCAAAAGTCTTCACGATAGCGGCCGCTAGCAACGGCGCCGCTTCACTATACAGGACTTCCCTTAAATTGGCCTCGATTGGCACCATACCCAATGTGAATACATGGCGAGTGAGTGCTGGGCACTCTAGAATGTGCTTAGGTGTAGGAAAGGGTTGGGGCAATTTTTGCAGGGGATGTATTCCCTGGTCTTGTCTAGGAGAATCTTCATCCCTCTGTAATGATTAGTTCTGAGTCTGCTAATAACTGATGTCAACTTCCTGGGGTAGTTGAGGTCCGTGATTAGTGGCTTCTTAAACTTATGATTAATTAGTCGAATTATTGACTGAATTATATTATATTATTATGTGAATATCATGCAGTAATTTTACTGGAATTGTAAAGAAATTCCAGTTAAATTACAGATTACTGATTAAATCACTGAAATTCGTGAAATTGTCTTCAGAAATGCCCAATGATTGAATGGCTCCCTTAGACTAGGATGTCCTTTTAAAACCCACAAAAAATTTAGTACAATGATTTCGTTTGTATTAAAACTTTCGATTTGAAACTTTTTTTATGTTTGTACAGGCGAAAAAGATTCTTGGAAAACTGAATGACATCGCTTCTAATTTCGAGGACTAAGCTTCATCAAGCATCCTCTCCAAGTCCGGACTTCATGAAAGAGACAGCTTATTCTCACAGTTAATAATTTTTGCTTTCTTTGTGCAGAATTATTACTTGTAAATTTATTTCCAAATTTGATTTCTGTCAGGAAAAAAGTAAATAAATCTTTATGCATGTAAAGGTTTGGTTGCCTCAGTTTTTTTCTATTTAATAATAATTTATATATATATATATATATATATATATATATATATATATATATATATATATATATATATATATATATATATATATACATATACACATATACATATATATAAATATATATACATATACATATATATATATATATATATACATATACACATATACATATATATAAATATATATACATATACATATATATATATATATATATATATACAGTCATGCCCATAAATTAAGGATAATGAAGTTCAGGCAAAGAAAGAGACAGAAGCAAAACAAATTTGACTTATTTGTAAAGTCTATTTATTAAACAAAAGGTAAAGAGCAAAATAGATACTATATGTTTGACATAATTAATAAAAATTGCGATTTTTACTCCCTGGAGCAAATTTCAAAAAAGAACCTATTTACAAAAAACAGTATAACATGGTTAGTATGATGGTTAATATGGAGTATGTTTCCCGGACGACGCAATACAGGCCTTCCAACGCCTAGGCATGCTGAGTATCAAATTATCAATCTGATCTTGGGGAATATTACACCACTCATCAAGCAATGCTCTCCGAAGTTCAGGTTGACAGGTGGGAGGGGGTTGATGGGCTGCAATTCGTCGTTCAAGCATATCCCACACGTGCTCTATTGGATTCAAGTCCGGTGAGTATGCTGGCCAATCCATACGGGTGATATCCTCCAATTGAAGGCATTCGTATACAATGTTTGCACGGTGAGGACGGGTGCTGTCATCCATAAACAGAAATTCAGCACCCATGGCGCCGCGAAACAAACGTACATGTTGTTCCAGAATGACATCCCGATAGATGTGGCCTGTCATCGTTACACTCTGAACATGCAGGTCATTTCTGGAACCAAGACTAATTCCTCCGTAGAGCAACAAACGAAACCTAGAAATATGGCACCAAAAAAGCCAAAATATTATACTATCCTGCTTTCTTACTTAAATATAATTGCATATTTTATGTATATATATAAAAGCATACATCAATATAATTCTAGTTAATAAAATGGTTCATTTCATTCCACCGTAACGGTGTCGTTCAATGGTGTTCTCTTGGTGGTAACGGGTACCTGGCGCTCTCCATATGAAAGTCCGGCGAGAATCAGACTGCAAACAAAACCTAGACTCGTCGGAAAACATCACACCAACTACTGTTGCGGTGTCCACAATGCATGCTCTCTACTCCAGGTTAATCGCAGGCGACAGTGAGTTGCGGTAAAGGGAACACATCTGACAGGCCTACGAGCATATAGACCAATGTGCCCTAAGCATCTGTACACGGTCTGCCTTGAAACTATCGTACCGGTAGCTCAAGAGAGCTGACGAGACAGGTCTAATGCTGTGCTCCGTCTGTTTCTTTTGGCAGTAACTGCTAAATACCGGTCCTCATTCGGCGTTGTAACTCGGGGGCGACCTGTGCTGTAACATCTACTCACATTACCATCATCTTGGAATCGTTGCCAAAGCCTGGAGATGACACTCTGGGCGATTCCAAGTTCCTCGGATACTTCCAGGTGGGTACGTCCACATTCCAGTCGTCCGATAATTCTACCACGTAAAAAATCATCCAAATGCTTCCTTTGTGCAATAACTATGCTGTTATTGCTCTGAAAGGCTTTTAAAGCGCTTGTGAACAATTTTACTTCTTTGCCACCATTCCTTATATACCCCTCTGTTACACTCTCGTCATTGTGATTTACTATCCGCGCCATCTGGTGGTTTCCTGTAATTCGCATATTGTTCTTCAAGATGTGTGTGATAATTCTACAGGTGAAATTTTTATTTTAGAGTTTAATTTCTGTGTGATTGTGAATTATCCTTAATTTATGGACATGAGTGTATATTTGCTACTATGAAAAAATTAGCATTTTTAATAGTATAATATTTTAAAAAAAATAAAATAAACTATGTATAAAAGATATCAATTTTGTGCCCTCCTGTTTTAAATTGATTATATTAGTATGGATTTATTTTTCAGAATAGAACTTTTTATATTTTGAATTGAGTTTTATAATAAATTGAAAATATACACAGATAAACTAATGTACTATTAAATAAGTGATAAACAAATTTGCTTGTTTATTTTGAAAATTATTCTTTATTGAAGAAAACAACATAAAACAAGAAAGATGTTTTTATTCTTTTTCATCCTTAACATTAGTTACTTTTTTACAGATTTGATTTAATTTTAGATATATTTTTTTTTTTTGGATTACAACTTTCTGTTTCATTTCTTATAATTTTTCTCTTTTTATGGGGACTTTTTGTAATGGTATAAGAGTTAATAATTTTTAACTTCTTTAAAAATCTTG
Source organism: Caerostris darwini (assembly GCA_021605075.1). NCBI lineage: Eukaryota > Metazoa > Arthropoda > Arachnida > Araneae > Araneidae > Caerostris > Caerostris darwini. The sequence continues at coordinate 12,772 of BPLQ01011529.1, read as the reverse complement.
CTGCTGTCTGCAAATTAAAAGTTAAGTAGCAATATATGACTGTATCATTAAAATTTTCTTTTTTTTTCTTGCCTACTTCATGTGAAATTATTAATTTATTTTATACACCTTTGTAATAAATTGCAAGAGTAAATAAATTTACTATATTGTTTCTTAATAAATTTGTTTATTTTGTTAGAACATTTTTCTTTATTTAAGGAAATGACATATTGTAGGAATCAATTTTACCAGTTTCGTCATAATTATGTAAAAATTTTCAAAAATTTTACTAATCTGTTTTTTAAAGTATGTCATGAATTAAAAAATAAAATTAAAATTAATAGAATTTAAAATTAATTCAGGTTTCCTATAGCTCTTTCATAGTTTTTATACATTAAAAGAAATGTTCATTTAAAAAATATTGATTCATATAATCTGAAATATTTAAATACAAGAAACTTGCGCAAAATTATATGTAAATAATAAGTAATTTAATCAAAATTTTAAAAAGTTGTACAGAAATAAATCTATAAAATACATACATCTTTTTAATTAGTAATGAAATTGTTCACTAAAGACATGTCAATACAAAACAAATAGTAATCTAGTTGCTAGTAAACAAATATTTTTTTTGCCAAATGATTTTTTGGTGGTACATTAGTTTATTATTTGACTCAATCTACCATATATGTTATGAATATGAATATGTAAACAGTGATTATATCATTTAATGTTACATTCTGAAATTGATATACATTTTTATTCTCGAAAGCCTGTTAAGGGAATGTAATTTATAAAACAATCAAATAGTGAAAAAATATTTTCTAGTTGTCATTATCTTTATTATTAAAAATGGAGGAGTGGGTGAATTCTCACACTCCTGTAAGTTGAAAAAAATATTTTATACATCTTAAAATTTAATATACATGAATAATCCAAATGATCTTGAATTTGGAATATTATTCAGTGTGGGGGGGCTTTCTTCTCTGGAAATTAAATAAAATAAATGAAAATTAACTTAAATGAAAAACTTATCGTAATATAATTCGAATAAAACTGATGAAATGATAAGGAGTTAAACGTATTAGGAAACGGGATTAACAGAAATTGAACACTTAATTAAAATAAATTAAATTTTTTTTTAGATTAGTCTAGGATCTTGTACTAGAAGAAATGTGTTTAGATGTAATTAAAAGAACATTTTTATTTATGAGCGGAATCATCAACGAGAAAGAGCAACATAAGCACATATACGATCTTCTACGAATCACGAAAGTAAGTTTCCAGTTTATTTTTTATATTAAAAATATTCTATAATGTAGTTTAATATATAAAGAATAGTATATTTTATTGTATTTAATGCTAATTAATTCTAAAATTCCCATGATAATCTATTAAAGCTTAATCGATTTTCATTCATATAACATGTTTTGTCTATAATGATGTTTGAGTATCTATCTAACTACAAAATATATTTATAGATATGAGTGAAAATTGATTAAGTTTAAACAGATTATCATGAGAATTTTAGAATTAATTAGCATTAAATATAGTTATGTTAAGAAATTAAACTACATTATAGAATACTTTTAATACAACAAATAAACTGGCAAACTTACTTTCGTGATTCGTAGATCGTATATGTATGTTCGTTGCATCATCGTTGATGAGTCAGCTGATTAGTAAAAAAAAAAGGATTTTTATTTAAGATTAATTGCCCCCACATTTCACATTTTTTCTTTCTACAAGATCCTAGACTACACTGAAGTGACAAAAGTCATGGGATACCTCTTAATATCGTGTCGACCCTCCTTTCGCCCGGCGAAGTGCAGCAACTCGACGTGGCATGGACTCAACAAGTCGTTGGAAGTCTTCGGCAGGAATATTGAGCCATGCTGTCTCGATAGACGTCCATAATTGTGAAAGCGTTGATGGTGCAGAATTTTGGGCACGAACAGACCTCTCAATGATGTCCCATAAATTCTCGATGGGATTCATGTCGGGCGATCTAGGTGGCCAGATCATTCGTTGGAATTGTCCAGAATGTTCTTCAAACCAATCGCGAACAGTTGTGGCCCGGTGACATGGCGCATTGTCATCCATAAAAATCCCATCGTTGTTTGGGTACATAAAGTCCATGAATGGCTGCAAGTGATCTCCAAGTAGCTGAACATAAGCATTTCCAGTCAATGTTCGGTCCAGTCGCACCAGAGGACCAAGTCCATGCCATGAAAAAACAGCCCACACCATTACGGAGCCACCACAAGCTTGAACAGTGTCTTGCTGACAGTTTGGGTCCATGGCTTCGTGAAGTCTGCGCCACACTGGAACCCTACCATCAGCTCTTACCAACTGAAATCGTGACTCATCGGACCAGGCCACGGTTTTCCATTCATCTAGGGACCAACCGATATGCTCACGTGCCCACGAGAGTCGCTGCAAGCGATGTCGTTCTGTCAGTAAAGGCACTCGAGTCGGTCTTCTGCTGGAATAGCCCAAGAAAGCCAAATTTCTCCGCATAGTTCTAACAGACAAGTCCCTTGTACGCCCCACATTGATTTCTGCGGTTATTTGACGCAGTGTTGTTTGTCTATTAGAATTTACGACTCTTTGCAGACGTCGCCGGTCTCGGTCGTTAAGTGCAGGCGGTCGACCACTGCGCTGTCCATGGTGGGATGTTATGCCTGAAATTTCATACTCTCGGCACACTCTTGACACAGTGGATCTGGGAATGTTGAATTCCCTAACGATTTCCGAAATGGCATGACCCATGCGTCTAGCTCCAACTAACATTCCGCGTTCAAAGTCTGTTAATTCCCGTCGTGCGGTCATCATGACGTCAAAACCTCTTCACATGAATAACTTGAACAGAAATGAAAGCTCTGCGAAAGCACTGCGCATTTATACCTGTTCTACGCGATGCTACTGCCATCTGAAAATTTGCATATTGCTATCCCATGACTTTTGTCACTTCAGTGTAATCTAAAAAATATTTTAATTTATTTAAATGAAATCTATAGCGTTTAATTTCTGCTTTCCGTGTTCCACAATTAGTCAACTCCTCATCTATTCATCACTTGGCAGCCATCTTTGTTTATTAGAAATGCTTTCAACTGCTTTCATATCGCATCGAATTTCGAATCGAACTTCATTTCTCACTGTAAGAGCGCTTGTTTTGTGAGAATTTACCACAATATGTAATGTAAGTCACAATATGACTTAGCCACAATGTGATTACGAATTACTACTTATGATTATGAATTAGCCCCAATATGTAATATAAGTTACAATATGACTTAGCCACAATGTGATTACGAATTACTACTTATGATTATGAATTAGCCCCAATATGTAATATAAGTCACAATATGACTTAGTCACAATGTGATTACTAATTATTACTTATGATTATGAATTAACCCCAATATGTAATATAAGTAATTGCAAGATAGGCGTAGAATATGTTTTATAGATAGATCAATTATTCGAAAACAATTTGCTTTAAATGAAGTGGACTTCATTTCTCACTGTACGAGCGCTTGTTTTGTGAGAATTTACCACAATATGTAATATAAGTCACAATATGACTTAGCCACAATGTGATAGTACTACTTATGATTATGAATTAGCAATATAAGTTACTATGACTTAGCCACAATGTGATTACTTATGAATTAGCCCCAATATGTAATATAAGTCACAATATGACTTAGTCACAATGTGATTACTAATTATTACTTATGATTATGAATTAACCCCAATATGTAATATAAAGTAATTGCAAGATAGGCGTAGAATATGTTTTATAGATAGATCAATTATTCGAAAACAATTTGCTTTAAATGAAGTGGACTTCATTTCTCACTGTACGAGCGCTTGTTTTGTGAGAATTTACCACAATATGTAATATAAGTCACAATATGACTTAGCCACAATGTGATTACTAATTATTACTTATGATTATGAATTAACTAATATTTAATATAAGTAATTGCAAGATAGGCGTAGAATATGTTTTATAGATAGATCAATTATTCGAAAACAATTTGCTTTAAATGAAGTGGACTTCATTTCTCACTGTACGAGCGCTTGTTTTGTGAGAATTTACCACAATATGTAATATAAGTCACAATATGACTTAGCCACAATGTGATTACTAATTATTACTTATGATTATGAATTAACCCCAATATGTAATATAGTAATTGCAAGATAGGCGTAGAATATGTTTTATAGATAGATCAATTATTCGATAAAAATTTGCTTTAAATGAAGTGGACTTCATTTCTCACTGTATTGTTTTGTGAGAATTTACCACAATATGAATATAAGCCCCAATGTGATTACACTACTTATGATTATGAATCAGCCCCAATATGTAATATAAGTCTTAGCCACAATGTGATTACGAATTACTACTTATGATTATGAATTAGCCCCAATATGTAATATAAGTCACAATATGACTTAGTCACAATGTGATTACTAATTATTACTTATGATTATGAATTAACCCCAATATGTAATATAAGTAATTGCAAGATAGGCGTAGAATATGTTTTATAGATAGATCAATTATTCGAAAACAATTTGCTTTAAATGAAGTGGACTTCATTTCTCACTGTACGAGCGCTTGTTTTGTGAGAATTTACCACAATATGTAATATAAGTCACAATATGACTTAGCCACAATGTGATTACTAATTATTACTTATGATTATGAATTAACCCCAATATGTAATATAAGTAATTGCAAGATAGGCGTAGAATATGTTTTATAGATAGATCAATTATTCGAAAACAATTTGCTTTTTAAATGAAGTGGACTTCATTTCTCACTTACGAGCGCTTGTTTTGTGAGAATTTACCACAATATGTAATATAAGTCACAATATGACTTAGCCACAATGTGATTACTAATTATTACTTATGATTATGAATTAACCCCAATATGTAATATAAGTAATTGCAAGATAGGCGTAGAATATGTTTTATAGATAGATCAATTATTCGAAAACAATTTGCTTTAAATGAAGACTTCATTTCTCACTGTACGAGCGCTTGTTTTGTGAGAATTTACCACAATATGTAATATAAGTCACAATATGACTTAGTGCAAATGTGATTTAATTATTACTTATGATTATGATTAACATGTAATATAAGTAATTGCAAGATAGGCGTAGAATATGTTTTATAGATAGATCAATTATTCGAAAACAATTTTAAATGAAGTCCACTTCATTTCTCACTGTACGAGCGCTTGTTTTGTGAGAATTTACCACAATATGTAATATAAGTCACAATATGACTTAGCCACAATGTGATTACTAATTATTACTTATGATTATGAATTAACAGCAATATGTAATATAAGTAATTGCAAGATAGGCGTAGAATATGTTTTATAGATAGATCAATTATTCGAAAACAATTTGCTTTAAATGAAGTGGACTTCATTTCTCACTGTACGAGCGCTTGTTTTGTGAGAATTTACCAAATATAATATAAGTCACAATATGACTTAGTCACAATGTGATTACTAATTATTACTTATGATTATGAATTAACCCCAATATGTAATATAAGTAATTGCAAGATAGGCGTAGAATATGTTTTATAGATAGATCAATTATTCGAAAACAATTTGCTTTAAATGAAGTGGACTTCATTTCTCACTGTACGAGCGCTTGTTTTGTGAGAATTTACCACAATATGTAATATAAGTCACAATATGACTTAGCCACAATGTGATTACTACTTATGATTATGAATTAGCCCCAATATGTAATATAAGTTACAATATGACTTAGCCACAATGTGATTACGAATTGCTACTTATGATTATGAATTAGCCCCAATATGTAATATAAGTCACAATATGACTTAGCCACAATGTGATTTGGAATTACTACTTATGATTATGAATTAGCTACAATATGTAATATAAGAAATTGCAAGAACGGCGTAGAATATGTTTTATAGATAGATCAGTTATTTGAAAGCACTTTTCTTTAAGCTTAGAAGAATTAATTTCTCACAATATGTAATGTTTGTTTTGGGAGAAATTTTTTCAATCGCTTCGTTGCAAGATAAACGAAAACAGACTTGTTTAAGTTAATTCAGGAAATATGTTGAAAACTTCCATTCGCTACATAATTCATTACTCATATGAAGCGTTCAGTTTAAAAGTCGTCATTTAAAATGAATTATATTCTTGTTCAATATAATAATAATTAAGTTACTTTTATTATATAACAGGAACATTATATGTCGATATAAATACTCAAAGAATTGTGGCAGCTCACGTGCTATTGCAATGCAGAAGAAAAGAATGGCACAACTCATGTTTCCTGCAGAGGAAAAAATTTATTCATTTATTATCAGGAAACAAATTAGAGAACATTTTGAAAGAGGACATTTCATACGAAAAATAACAACATAAATATTAATATGGGAATCCAGGCTGTCCTCTTTCCTGCACTTCAAGATTGACAGACTTCAAGGTTCTGGTCGTAGAACTTTTTAGAAGATCCTTTTCACTTCCCCTTCAGAACAAATATTAAAAAAATATAATAAAAACAAGTCAAAACAGAACTACAATACTAATGATTTTCTTACAGTTGATTATTTTTCCATAAAAGGCATAAAAATTATAAGAGCATTGAAAATGATTTAATGAAAGCAATGATGTCTTTTAAGCTAAGAAGGATGTCAAAAATACATACAATATAATACACAAGTGATTTAATTGGGTTTCGAAAGATTAAATGAGAAGTAATTTAATTATGTGCATAGATTTGCAAAAGGAGCAATATTGCAGAAACCTACTCATTCGAAATAAGGCTCAGTGATTATGCATGCACGAAAGTACTAAGTAAGATGAAAATTTAAGCTATCTAGATTCAAGCGTTGCTGTTGATGAACAAAACATAAAAAAAAATGGCTTGATTGGCTATAAAACTAGCCACAAAAATTTTTCCTTATTACTAAGTAGGCAGAACATTTTCTTTTGTTATGACACACATAAATATAGAATTGAATATTTAAAAAAAATCCTATCATCCTATACCTAAAAAACGTCCATTCATTTGACAGAATAATTTAAACTTTATTTAATGTGTATGCACGCAATTTATCATAAATATGCCCTAATATGAACAGGTAATGTAGTTTTTACATAAATACACCACCACCAACTAATTATTATTTTTTCACCTCTTATTAAGACCAACCTTAAAATTCAATCAGTAAATTTGTTCAACATTCATTATAGAAAAAAAAAATGTGTACAAAAATATTCTTTGGTAATTTTTTCATTAATATTTCTCTGTGTCATGTAGGGACAAAGAAAAAAAATCACAGGAAAAAAAACCGAGAAAATCTTTTAAATATTCAATAAATGAAACGCGGCTTCTGCGTTGTATTTGTAAAGCATTAGTTTGGTATGACAGTTATGTCGATTTTTTTTCTCATTTTTGAGTAAAATTCAATTTCTTATATTTAAACTCTTAAGTGAGATTAATTAATGAAGTATTGGCCACTTTTTCCTATGGCCTTCCTCCATCTGTCAACAAGGAGAACTTTTATACCGGATGCATAAAAGATCCTACTCTTTGAAGCCAAGAAATCCACCACCGCCCTCTGAACAGCCCAGAAATTTCGAAATATTTTTAAAGAAAATTTGCATCAAGAGGAACAAGTAGTTGTCAAATTGTATCTAGTCAAGTGAGTATGGTGGATGCGATAAAACTTCATAACCAAGAGCCTGCAGCTCCTCCTGCGTCCTTAAAACCACAAGCATCCTGGCATTGTCATGTTTTTTAATCATTTTGTGATAGACGACATTTTTTTTTGGTTATACTGTGTTGGTTTGGTTTGCATTCTACGGTCATCTTGTGCACCCCTTAGGTTAAACAGACCGGGACCTACAGTTTAAAGTGGTTTCCGAACCACTACAAACATCCATTGCACCGCCGGGACACGAACACGAAACCTGTGGTACCGACTGCCAGTGTACTGTGTTGGACGAAGTTCAAGCATTTTTGTATCCAGTCGCATTAGTTTATCACAATAAAGATCTGCTGTGGCAGTTTGACCTGGTTGCAACAGTGTCCAGCGAATAGGTCTTCGAGAATGCCACCAAATGCAAAGCATTAGTTGTTTTAATGCAAATTGGCCTTAGAAAAGATAGTATGGGTTCATATTGATGTTATGGGCTTATATTGTTATCCAACTGATAATGAAAAAGCAACAAAATTTTGATCTGCCATATTTTTACACTTAATTCAAGGGGGATACAACGATACCATTTGGACACAAATCCTAGCTTGTTCAAGTGGTTTTCATTTGTTAAAAGGCAAACGATTAACTTATACTCGATATCCCTCGTAGTCGATAGTAGTTCATTACCCACTAAAACCCTTAGAAGTTTGACATCAAGTTGCTTTTACCTTCTTTTGCGAAATCCATCTTGAAGTTCCTGCCATCCAATCTGAATTTATCAAGCCATATTTGGACCATACGCCCTTTAACCTTAGAAGGTCAAAGACAAAACACAAATATTTATGAACTTAAATCACATTATTACTAAGTCGCAAGTCATAAATCGTAGAGTATATAAAATAATGTTTTCTTGACCCATAATATACCTTATTTCTCAGAATTTAATGACTAAAAAACAACTTTAATATCAAAAATCAAAACATGAAAATACTAGTTTTCGAATAACACAAAAATTGTCTAAATCGTACAAAGAACAAACAAAATAAGAATATTTGAATTGGAGCAACAGAAAACTGCATAACTTTCTTACCAAATGAATAGAGAACATAGAAAAAAAAACTTATACATCTTATATAAGGCAACAGACAATAATATAATAAACATTTAAAAAATCATTTTATGCAATTATTTTATATGGAATTCAGATATCGTAACTAAGAATGTGAAATGAATTCTGTGTTACAAACCGATCCGTCGGCCATTTTCAGAGGTGTTGGAATTTTGAGATGACGGTGAACTTTAATCACTTTCCTGGAACAGACATAAAACGTATATTTTAAAATAAGAGATACATTGGTGAGATACATTGTCGAGAGAGAAATAAGAGAGATAAGAGATACATTGGTAAACAAAAACAAAATTCTTAATAATTTAAATAATTAATTCAGAATCCATCTGATCTGGACGCGTGCTAATTTAATAAGTAGTCGGACTGCACACACACACCCATATATATATATATATATAATCAAATCTTATAAAATCAAAGTTTCAGTATGTATCTAAATCTATCAGAAGTACATATATATTTAATCATCTCTCTCTCTCTCTCTATATATATATATATATATATATATATATATATACATTTACATTTATATTTATATAAAATTCATAATAAAGCAAACTACTAGAAGTGAAATATACCGTTAAATCTAGAAGTATTATGAAATTTACCAGAGAATCTATAACTACAAGGCTTTATCAGCCATGTTATTTCTGGAAGCTGGATGAAATTATTTTGCATCTTTTCGCAGAGGGAAATAAAACAATTGTAAAATGGACATCGACAGAAAAAACGTTACTCATAGTAATAAATAAATAGTTTTCGAAAAATTATTTAGAGAAGTAAAGTAAGGATCCGTCATGCATTCTCACAACAAACTATAGTCTTGATCTATAACCTGTAACTCAAAGTTAATCGATCTTTCTTTCAATTACGGGTCGACACTTACGTTAGATTTTGGACTTTCCACGTTTGTTTTACCCCTTTAGACTTTGGAACCGATAATGGGAGAGGGAGAAAGAGAAAAGGGAGCGCGCGGAGTCGAGCAAGGATTGCCAGAGAGTACGGAGGATACTTAAATTATCATACTTTTAAGATGATTTTGTAAATATTTGTTATATAATTGTGTGTTATGTGTTGAAGTTGTGCAGTGTTGTCTTTGCAATGTGAACAAATATGGCAGCTAAACATTACGTAATTATTTTAAGAAGTAATTCGATTTCTATCCATGGACAACACTGAATCAAGACCACACGCATATCCGGACTTATCTTTTACTGGAAGGGATAGAGCAAAAGGGCAGATCTTTAAGAAGAAAGCGAAGAAGACATTCTGAATCACCAACCTTTCTTCGATGTTAAAGTCACTTACTGCATCCTGACCCGACACACTTTCAGCCAATGAGATCGCTGGAAGAAAAGAATAAGGTTGGATTGCAATTTCAAAATATGAATACAATGCATACAACATGAAAAGAAAGCTTTTTTTCTTAGAAGGAATATTTTTTCCGAAACTATCCATTTTTATTACAGGAAAAAAAAAGTATTTCCTTTACAGCCAAAGACAGAAGATATGAATGAAGTTTGTAAAATACTCGCTTAGTTCCGGCCAAGAGGCTCAGGGAGCAGGAAAGCGTGAAAAAACTTCATTTTTCTAAGAAAATGAAAATAAATATAATTTAGATTCTTCATTAAATATAATAACTAATAAATATATGAAAAATCAGTCAATACTGTTAGGATAGAGCGAAGAATTTAAAAAAATCCCATTTTTGTTGAAGAATAGCAAATTGTTATGTATATTTTATAAATCTGAAGAAAACTACAGTTTAATTGTACTTGAAATGTCCAATAAAAAGGAATTGTTGATCTAGTACTTTTTGACACTTTTTTGTGATTTTAATGCAGAAGATAACCATAACGAGCAAATACTTGTCTCTAAATGTCTACAACAGGAACTTACTGTCTGTTGACTTGAAACACTTTCGAGAGAACTACGACTTAGTTTTTAAAAGATACTGGAGACAAAAATGCATGACATTTATATTTCTAAATGATTTATCGTGAGGATTCACAATAGGCGACTCACACTATATCTCGTTATATCTTAATTCTTCAATTTGGTACACAGAATCTTAACTTAGCGCACACTTCGGTTCGACTCTTCTGTCATTTTGTGCACACTTTGGGCTCATTAGACCGGGGCCTACAGTTTAACATCCATACCTCCTCCAGAATTCGAACCTGTAGCCTATGATACCAAAAGAACAGAGCGCTAGCCAATAAGAACCATCTGGTCAGGAAATCCTAACCAAAAACTATTACTCTGTACCAAAAACTAGTACTCTTTATACATTTTATAAATTTTTTATATATATACATTATTAAATCACTATGTCTAAAAATAGTATTTTTATTTATCTATAAAAGCATTAGTTTTTGTTCTTTTATGACAGAATTCATTTTGATAGAATGTATCGAATTTGTACTTCTGTTCTGCTAACTGGGATTCTATCATAAGAAAGTTCATACCTAATTTTCCTTTTCAATTAAAGGTGACGCCTCAGTTTTCCGATTAGTTCATCAAAATATATGCGGTATTGAGAAATGTTTTTAAATGACGCTATATAAATAATTCTGAATTGAAAACTAATAATTTAGAATATAACTATGAAGACAAATTCAAAATATTTTGAGAGTTTTTACCTCGAGAAACAGCACGGCTGGATATAGAAAAACAATAAGATTGCAGCAGATTAATATTTGAAGATGTGCCCTTCGAGTCTGATTTATAGTTCGGCAGCAAACAATGAATTTAATAGTAAAATAACTAAACGAAACAAATTTATGACGTTTGATATGACAATGTGTCCCCTAAGCAGCTTTTTTATTCTTCTTCACCATTGTCATCTTTTTTTACTTCAATCTGTTTGTAAGATTCTCTTTCTGAAGAAAATGATGTTGATGGCGTTGATATTAGATTTGCTGCCATAAGTTTTTTTCAATTTGTTTAAACCATCTGCACTGTATCATTTTTCAGTGTTGCTTCCTGCAAAAAAAAATATGCATTATATGAAAAGAAGTATATTTGATTGACATTAATAAGAAAGCCAACTGTGCCCCCGATCAAATGGCTTGCCTTTAAAATAAAAAGAAATGCTAAGTCTAATTAAAATATTTTTAAGTATTTTTTGAATGATAACTTTATTTTACAATAAAACATTTCTCACAATGACTTTTAAAATTGAGAACGTACCATAACTTCTTACATAAAAGTTAATTCTAAAGTACATAACTAATTATTCTAGAAGTTTTAAAAATATAAGACATAATATTTTTAATAAGACATTTTTCAAAATAAAAAATCTTTTTGTGGAAGTAAGCTATACGATTACTTCGATATCTAGAGAAAACGATAATATTATTTAGCAATTTAAAACTATTTATAAAATGATATTTCTCAGTATAATTGTTCGATCAGGACTTTCAAACCGTAAACATAATGGAGTTACTATGAGGTTGATGATATATTTTGGCAGAATTCCCAGAAACCTTTGTCTCTGTAAAATGAAATAAAAGTGGTTGTGGATCACATCAACAACACGCATTAAAAGGTTTTGCTCAAAGAAATGTTCAACAATTTCCTACGTTAAACTCAAATAAAACAGTTTCTCGACATCGCATTCGATGTTCTACGACTTCAGTCCTCTGTTCTTATTTCTACGTTAAGGAAGGTTTGGGATAAGATCTGTATGTAACTGTCTCCAAATAATTGATACTTTTTGCAAAATTTTTTAAATCTATATTCATCACTGAATCGTCTTTATTTGAAAAACTGTGTCATTTTATTACTTTCTCAATGTCTTATCATATAACCAATTACAAGAGTGTTTTCCGAAGAATTCTAACTTTGTAAATAAAAATAATTCGGAAACGGTGACCAACCAATGGTATGCTTACTTAAAAAACCTGTAAGAATCTGATACAGAAACTTCAAATGCTT
>BPLQ01011526.1:0-29086 GCA_021605075.1 Caerostris darwini | reverse complement strand
ATTTGCAGTGAATTCAATACGAAGTTTGTACATAGTTACTGTTTGCAAAGACACATGGAAACATTTCATGGTTTATCTAGTCAAAACCTGCTAAATCATTGATGTGTCTAGAATGCAAGCAACTATTTGGTACACCGTTAACATTGCAGAAGCATCTACAAAGTATTCATAATGTACTTTTAACCAAAGAGACTTTATTCTTTGTTACAATGGAAGAATTTACACTATGGAAAGAATGTAAGTTCATATGTGAAAAAAACTGGAAGTAAAAGAGATAGAAATGGAATCAAAAGAACTTATTTCACGTGTTAGCCGAAATACTCACATTGAGCAGCAAAGATTTTACTGCAGAAAAAAAAAAAAAAAAAAAAAACCAGGAAAACCCACACATTCGTCTATTTTGAAAAATTCGACAGCAGAGAAAGTTCAACAAATATCTTCAGAAATAATTGTAACTGCTAAACATAATTCTAGCGTAATTCTACTGAAGGTAAGAATTTTATGTTTGTAGGCTATGTTGCTGTTTCTGTACTTATACATATGCTTATTTATTGACTACATTTCCATCCTTTTTACTAATATTAAACTTAATTATTAAATTTATATTAAAATAATTTTAAAATTATAATTTATACATATAAAGTGTTTTAGGTATCAAAAATATTTACATTATAATTAAAAACAGTAAAAACTGTAAAACAATAAAAAAATATTTTACCAGTCTTTTTATGTTCCTTAACTCTTAATTTCAATCCTTTTAATGAATAAACAGGGTTTCCCTTAATAATCCATTTTTATAACGCTAATTTTTTTTTAATTTCCATCTGTAAATAAGGAAATTCAAAATACTATAGTTATAAAAACTTAGTGTTTACTAAGACAGTTGTATGATATATGAAACTGTTGCCAATATAAGATTACAAATGATGATATTTTTTAAAAATTTATTTGCTGTGGGCTTTGTAAAAATTAAGATTTTTCATATATTACAATTATTTCTTGATAGTAGTTTCCAGTCCTCTCTGGCGTTCGGTACCTCAGGTTTCGGGTACAAATCCCGGTGGTGCCATGGATGTTTGTAGTGATTCGGAATCCAGTTGGCGCCACTTAGATTGAATGCAGGTCTAGTACCTGTGCGCGAAGCGCACCTCTAATCAAAATCAAATTAAAAGTAGGATGTGAGAAACAGCAATTAAAAATATTATGTAAATGAAGGAGGGATAAATATATATATATATAAATTGTAAGATTATAAAAAACTGAAATAAATAACCAAATCAAATATATAGAACGATATCTGGGAGGACGGGGGGAGGGTGGAACGTGAGAACGCAGAGTAGGAATGAATAACAAAACTAGAATTCCCAGAAAAAATGGGTAGAAGGAACAATAAAAAGAAATGATATCGGAACCGTAATGACTTGTAAAGTAAAACTACCATCGGTAGTGAGTAGATGAACAGACACATGAGCGTTAATACAAATATGAATAAAGGAAAAAATGTTTAAGAAAGCGTGGGAAATCCAGGAGTTCTAAGAAAGAAAATATATCTTTATGATGGGCGCAGGTCTGCTGACCATTTTGTGGTTGAAAAAGAATATTTATGCTTTCCTAGGTTGTGTGCAAAAAATAGTTGTGCTTTGATTAAGTTATTATTGTGGTTTTTCACGCCAAGGAAGAAGTTTCTAGAGAGCTCAGTGATATAGTTGTCTAATGTTGCAATTCTGAGATCGTTATGAATAACATCTTTTCTGATAAACCAGGGGGCCCCAGTGATTATACGGAGAATTTTGTTTTGTAGAACTTGAATTTTGTATTTATTAGTTTTACCAACGAGTCCCCAAATAGGTGCAGTATAAGTAAGAATTGGGCGGGTGACCTGCTTGTAAAGTGTAACTCATTTGAAAGAATTAAAATTTATATATTCTTACCAGAAACGTTCGATAGAATGGGGTTATAATAACACAGATATAATATTAAATAATGAGATAATTTTCTTATGCCTTCAAAAATTTTCCTATGAATTAAGAAAAGCAACATACAATTACAAATATATGTCTGTAATATGAACTTGTGAACTTCAAATTTATTATGCAGCTTATATATGCAACTGCATTCAATACAACTACATTTAATTTAGAAAAACCCTGTCAATATAATCCGGTAATGGCCGAGTATCACTCGGTGCCATAAGCTTCGGGTTCGAGTCCCAACGGTGCTACAGATGCTTGTAATGGTTCGTAATAGCTTTAAATCTTTTATCACGGTCTAATAAAGAGCGTTGGACGTAAAGCTGACAGTCCCAGACCCGTGAAAACAAAAATCATCTCCTATCCAGAAATTAGCCTTGGAAAGCGGCCTACGCCCACCAAGGAGCCGTTCAGCCACTGATGATGATAATATGTGTCTATATAATCTGGCTCTCTGGAGCTCGGTGAGAAAGGCTTCGGGTTTGATTGCCGTGTGCCATGGATGTTTGTAGTGGTTCAGAATCCACTTTAAACCAACCGTCCATTACGACTGTATGGCGTAGGGCCGACAACACTACCCCATAAAAGGAAAGCATCTGTTATCTCGAAATCTGCTAATAAGCTGAAGGCCTTTACCCATCATGGGGTTGTTGCGTATACGATGATGATCCTATAGAGTAAAAAGGTCAATACAGATATAATATATTGCCATATATTTACCAAAAAGAGTAGAGCACTGATTTTTTTTTACTAAAGATTGCAATTTCTCAATAAAATGTTTGATACTTTTTAGATGTCCCTATCCTTACCTTTTTTTTTTTTTTTACCCCTTTAAAATACCACCAGAGCAAAAAACTCACAAGGTACTGAGCTGTTTAGATGATACAAAGTGTTTTTAAAATTACTTCGTATTAATGAATATATATTGATTTTCTTGTATACCAGCACCATTAGTTCAGTTCGAAGCTTATCTAATTCGGCAATTGCCATTGCAGTCACATCCTTAGTTTCTTCGGCTCTTCTGCAACATCATCAAATTCTTCCCATAAGGCTGATTGTAATTTTTTTAGAATTTTCTAAATTATTGTAGTTTCCTTCCTCTGTTGCATGCGTTCTTAGTGAGATTATCGACCTCTTCACTGAATGAACTATAACTCTGCGTATAACCTTGATTTGTTTCCTTATGTAGCCGCAAAATATTTAAAAGATTTTTTTTAACCCACGAAATCAGCTTGAAGCACAATTCTATTCTTTTGAATCAGCTATAAAACTTTGCTTGGTCTGTTGTTGCAAGGAATGTTTAATTTCTGTTACATATTATCTATTACATATTTCAGTTACATACATTTCTGTTACATATAATGTTATTTCTGTTGACTAATGAATTATCTTTAGTAAATTTAATAAAAAAGTTGTTCAAACTCCGAAACGAAACAAATGTTTTGGAAGGTGTTAGGGTTTTCAGAGCTAAATTCATTAGTAAAATCATTGTAAGCTTTTAATAAATTTAAAGATTGCCTTTTTTTCCTTGTCCCACTTGGCAAAATCTAGACCAGTCCAAGAACCCGTGTGATCTCTTGGAAGAGACGGGGGGGGGGCTTCTGTTTTTGATGGAGCACCCGTAGGTAGAAGTCTGGCTAGGCTGCATGTCGCTGAAGAAGGAGGGCATTCCGGGAGGAGCTATGAGGGAAAAAGCCGGAAAACTCCCACCAGGTAGTCCGATTCACGAGGCAAGATGCCGAACATCCCAAACGCCATCGAAAGCCCTCGTTTTCTGAAACAGTGTACTACAAAACCGCCAGCGAACTGAACCTCAGCCCTGATGTTCACTAGCGGTGCTCGTTGTCACTGAGCCACGAGTCGGGTTTAAAGATTGTTCAACTATCAATCATTCATCATTTGTTAATTTTAAAATATGGTTTCCTGTTAGTGCCGAAATGGATAAAATAGGAGATTTTTTTCAGAAATTCTTTGTAGCATGTTAAACGACGAATTCCAGTGTGTTGGAACATCTTGCTTTCGTTTTAATTCGTGTAATTTTATTGGGTTTTTGTGTTTCATGAAGTTTAAAAACAGAATTAGAACCTTTTCAAAAAAAAAAAAAAAAAATTGCATTTATTTTTTTTTTTTCAAGTATTCGTTCTTGACATAATGATTTTAACACTGTTTTTACTACTAAATGTATTATGCGCTTACAGTTAATTACCCTTACAGCAACGGTGTTAAGAGTATTATCTGTTAATGCCGCAGCTATATTGTGAACAATTCCCCACTTTTCACATTCCTCACGTGAAGCTCTTTACACAACATTTTTGAAATGTATAGTTTCATGTTCAAATGTTAAGTTTGTTTTTGATTTAAAGATTGAATTTTGTTATTTTATGACGAACAATTATTTTTTTTATGGAAAAACTTTGATAAAAGCTTGAAACACATTGTTATGGACAAATAGCAAAATTGGACCCAAAATTGTTTTGAAGTTGGGGCTAATTTCACTCACATCTGAAGAACATGCTGCCAATGGCAACTGTATATAGGAAGAAGTGGTCAGGCGAGCTAAGATTTCTTTGTCTAAGTTTGAAATTTTAGATGGCCTTCTAAATGAACACGATCTAAAATTGAGGTTCATCAAGAATCTTGGAGGCTTGAATTTCTATGCCGAGATAGCAATGACAATGGACATTTATTAAAGGAGTACCCTTGCCACAAAATAGTAACTAAAACTCCGTATCTTAAAGCAAAAAAATAAAGTAATCAAAAGGTTATTGCAGCACTAGAGGTTTGAAAATTAAATTAAAATTTGAATAAAACTTAATTTAAATTATTTAAAATGTGGCAGAATTGCTGGAGTAAAAACTCTGGAAAAAATTAAAATTCAAATTAAAAGTTAAGGTTGTAAGTTACAAAGATATAATTAGGGGTCCACCGCACTTGCCATTTTAAATGCAGTTGAAAAACGTGATAAACATTTATGGTATAAGATATTTACAAATGTATATTTTGATTATTTAAGAAAAGAACTTTAAAAAAAAATTTTTATGGAGAATTATCACAAATCTGCTAGAAAGACAAATTTTTAAATTACAAAACCACCAGATGTTGAAGCGGATTTACTCACAATGACGAACATGCTGCCAATGGCAACTGTATGTAGGTGAAGAAGTCGTCAGGCGAGCTAAGATTTCCTTTGTCTTAAGTTTGACAAAGGAAGATTTGATTGTCTTTAATGAACACGACTAAAATTGAGGTTCATCAAGAATCTTGGAGGCTTGGTTTTCATATGCCGAGATGTCTATGGTAATGGACATTTATTAAAGGAGTACTCTTGCCACAAAATAGTTACTAAAACTCCATATCTTGAAAGTAAAAAATGAAATTAAAAGGTCATTTCAGCATTAGAAGTTTAAAAATTAAATTCAAATTTGAATAAAACTTAATTTAAATAATTTTAAATGTTGCATAATTACTGGAAAAAAACCCTGGAAAAAAATTAAAATTAAAAATTAAGGATTTAATTTACACAGATATAATTAGGGGTCCATCGTACATGCCATTTTAAATGCAGTTGAAAAACGTGAAACACATTTAAGTTATAAAATATTTAAATAAAGATGTTTAAAAATAATTAAGATACATTAAAAAAATTTTAAAAATAAAATCTGTAAAAAGAAACATTTAGCTAAACATTTCATCATGTGTCTGTTCCTCATTCTTTACCAAAAACGGCCTTTGTTTTGAATCATAGGCTTATAGAACTTCGAAATTTTTTATGGAGCATGGGCAGGAAAGAAAAATAATTAAGATTCATTAAAAAAAGATTTAAAAAACCAAATTTGAAAAAAAAAAGGTTTTCAACCGTTCCGTCGTTGACAAGGTTGTCGAATTCCTTTTTACGCTTTCGGAAACCGGTTTGAAATTCGCTCTGCTGAATCGTATGCTGGGATTACTTGAAGTTTTCCTAGTTCGTTTTGGATCTGACATTTCGCTGAAAAAGGGTCGAAACATTTTAAAATATTGGATGGCGTCTTCGAAATCACTGAGTTTTTTATTTTGGGTAAACTTGCAGCTTTCTCAGATTGGAAATACTTGTTGTTACCCAGATTGGGCAGCCATACAGTAGAATCTATCTCAGAATAGATTTATAAATCAGAACTTTGTTCTTAATGGGAAACAGACTTTTCCTAGAGATGAGTGATTGTATTTGTTTGCTAACGGCGGTAGTTTTAGCGACCGCTTATCTTAGGTGTGATGTAAAAAAGAGTTTTGCGTCAAAAATTAATCATAAATATATCCATTCATTTACCCACTGGATAGGCTGACCAAAGATAACAATTAATAGCTTATATTTCGAGGATTTTCGTTAATTTTTTTTCGTACCCTGAAGTTACGTAAAAGGATGCAAGCTGTATTTGGCCTATGGTTAATTTCAGGTCCGAATCCTGACTGTGGCATACATCTTATTTAAACTGAGAAATGACAATTGTTTTTCCTTTGTCTTTGAAGAAAATAGGGGCTGATGAAACTTAAGCTTTAGAAAAACAAATAATATAAAAAAAAAAAAAAAAAATATAAAAAAAATTTTTTAATCAATTCCTTTCTTTTTCACTATATTGTAAAAAGTCCCTTATAAATAATTTTCATTCATTTTTTAAAGTTTATCTGGAGCTGTCTATTGGTAGATATATGCATCTTATATCTAAAAAACACTAAAATATCTTATATCTAAAAAAAACACTTAAATTTTAATGAAATGAATGAATAAATTTCCTTTGAAAACTGTATTAACGTCAAGCGTCATCCACTACAAGTTAAAAAAAATGTATTTGAATTTGAGTGGATGAATAAAAATTATTTTATTAACGATTGAAAATTTGAACAAAATATGTATATATAGGGAGAGTGTGAGCTAATAGAAGGAATTTAATAAAAGAATTAGATGTAAAAACAGCCTAAATGTTTATGAACAGCCTAATGATTTCATTTTACATATTTTATTTAAATGTAATTTATAAAATCGACAAAGAATTAAAATTTTATGTAAAAATAACTTTTGTAAATAAAAAAATAATAATAATAATAAAAAAAAAAAAAAACAAAGAAAGAAGCTGCATTGCCAGATATTTAGACTAAATTTATTATTATTTTTAATTTAATACTAGAACTAACTTTCTTCCAAAATCAGTATCCATGTAAATTTTTTTTTTATTAATATTTAATTTTTTTTTTTTTTTTTTTTTTTAATATCAGGATGAAATATTGTTTTATTTTAATGTAAAAGTTTAATGTTATTCTATTTTTATAATATAATGAATTATTTTTAGTTTAAATAATGTAATTAAAATATTAGGAGATAAAAAAATTAGCTTAACTTAAAATAAACAGTATTAACAGTTAATTAAAATAACAGTTAATAGCATTTACTATTTCTACTAAGAAATGAATTATTTTTCTCTAAACAAAACGATAAAAAATTCAAAGAGAGTTGAAAGGTAAAATTATAAGAACGAAGTTTAATATATTTGGAGGATTCAATTCTTAAAAAACACATTTTTTTTCAATACTTGATGGAATTTTTTATTTATTATTTTTTTAAAGGAAAAAAGGAGGCTTGAATTTCTTATACGATTATATAACTGCAAAAGCAGAAAATTCCTGTAGTATACGTTTGTCGTTATTAAAGGAATGTTTGGATTTTAAAGGGAAATTAATTACAGAAAGGGCATTATATAAATATGTTAAATTTAGTAAAGTGTCGAATTTTCTTTCAAAGTGTACCAAATGTATAATAGTATTTCTTCCATTTAAATTGAATTAGAGTGGTTTAAAAAAATAACCGTTAAAAATCTTGTGCTCTGCTTCGAAGATCTAGATAGTTGATAATTATTATTATTTTTTTTTTCATTAACATTGAACTATTCAGATGATTTTCAGAATTCAATAAACATTCACATTTTTATTTTAAATAATATTGAAATGATTGTTCCGATAAGTGTAAAGGATATTTGAAAAATCATAAAAAACATCTATGCATCATACCATAATTTCGATTTATAATACGAATCGAAAAATTCTAAATCGTTTTCATGCATTATACGTAAGAAATTAAGGTAATAAAACTTTAAAAATGTAGTTAACATATTCTTCATGACAGACTAGTCACTATTATTTTTAAGTATGTTACTTGTAAAATAAATAGCAAAAAACTATTCATGAAATCAGAGTATTATTAATGAAGTTTTACAACGAATCTTGGCTAGCCGTAGCCTCGGGAAGAGATCCCCTGTTTCCCTGTTATGAAATTCCGATTAAGGCATCTCCTTAAAATAACTTTCAATATAAAAACTTAATGTGTAAATAATTGTTAATGTGAGCATAATTACAATCGAGTCCAAGTAATCCAGATTAATAGGGATTGTCCGAAACGCAGATTATTGAAAACTAGGATTAAGCAGATCTTCTATTACAAAATTAATATATCTAATGTTATGTTAAAATCCAAAATAAACTCTGTTTTAGTGACACCAATAGGGAACACATAAAATTGTAAACTTGTTTTTTCAATTTAAAACGTATATACGTCTGTAGTTGTTTGGTTTTCAGTAAAAATCTAGTTTGCAGCGTTGTTTGACAATTTTTTCTGTCTTCTCAATAGTAGAAGGTCCGGTAGGAATGAATCGAGAGGCACGTGCTGGGTATAGCATTAATTTTTATTTTCCTTCTAAATGTTCGAATTTTAGGACCATCGATTTTGTCGTATGGCATATATTTAACAGTATTTTATAATTTATTTTTCTTAGTAGGTTTTAATGATCAATTATCATCAATATTTTATATATACGTACGTAAGTGTTTTGAATGTATATAGTACGTGTATGTGCGTGAAAACTTCAACGTCCTCATGTAATGTTAGTCAGTAAAAAAATCAAAGAAACGACGTTTCCTGTTTGTTAATATCTTGTGAACACTGATGTCGAAAATCACCCCAAATAACGTATATATCTCACTCTTGTCTCCCTTTATATATTTTTTTTAATTTGTCGCATTTTGAACGGCGAAGAGAAGATGGTCAGAGATCGTTTTACAGTTGGAGAGGAGAAGGTCCGAAAACGGTGACAGTTATCAAGTGGACATACGACAATATTTACGAGAGGTTTAAAAATCGGATTAATCGGCATTTTGATATGACACTTGTGCAGAAGAAATCAACCCCGGACCCAAAAAAGATTCGGCGCAAAGGACAAGGAATGTCGATTGTTAGAGTCCCAAGGTTGACAGCCCCGCACCTTCGGCTCTATAATTCTTAAAAATAAAAATATTTCCATAATTCTAGAAGTTCCATAATTATATCCCAAAAAGCATGAAAAGGAAGAGAATCCATGATTGTGTATATATTTCCAGTGCAGTTGTCCAAGTGACCAACGTTAAAAAGGAGGATAAATACTAGGATTGGCTTGAGATACGGATAAGGTTTGTCTGTAAGCAAATAGTTTCGACTGTCTATGGAGGCAATCTAATACAATTGATTTGTTTGTGTGGCAAAGAGCGCTAGGAGAATCAATCATTTACCCAATAAGGAGCCAAAAATTCTGGTTTAGATAGCAAAGCCTCCTAAACCAAATCACAATCTTTGGCCGGAATCTAAATGCTAGTTCTGGCCAATGAGGAAAAGTAAACAGTCGCTTAAAAAGAGAATAGTTGAGATAGAGAGACACGAACGAAAGAGAACAGGGCGAAAGGCGATCTCTCCGAGCGAGAATATGATGTAAAAAGACTGATTATCTGTGTTAACTAAGAAAGTCCGAGCCCCAGAGAAAGGTGATCAGAGAACGGTTAATCGGGAAGAACTCATTGATCCTTTGTAAATTCCGAAAAAAGAACAGAGTAGTTCTGAGAGAGAAATAGTAAAGATGTGGGTCAATGCCCCTGAACCCAGTTAATGAGTTGAGGCATGCTTTTTCCTGTCTGTCATGAGCCAAAGAGGCTCTTCCGACTTGATGATGAAACCTGCTAGCCTAACCCCATGTAGAACGAAAATATATTTCCCCACCTTGGATCCTACATACATCAGTATGCTTGAGTGACATTTCGCATTAAATAATCTTTCGAGTACAGCACTAAACCTGGTGTTATGTTCATTTTTTATATTGGAAATGGATTGTTTAATAAAAGATGAACTATTCCAAAGTATGGTCGTACCGTTCATTGAGGAAAGTTAAAGTATGATGTAGATGAATATATTTTGTGTTGGGATGTATTTAATTTTTGTAATATATTAAAGTTCTATTATTTGTACCTATAAAACTTCTATGATATTATTATTTTTCTTAATTTGAGATTGACAAATCCACCACTTAAATATTTTTAACCTTATATAATAATGTTATTTTGAAGTCAAATATTTTCAATAGAAGTCATATGATAACATGTCTAAATTTTGCACATGTTACTATAATAATTATATTAATGCTCTTCATATGATAACTAGTCTAATGATAACTGCTTTCATTAACATGCAAAGATAATATTATTAGTCATGTATAATTGAACTGAATTATTCACTCTACCTTTAGATAATCTAATAATCGAAATTAAATTGTATATTTTATTTAAATCAAATGTTGCACAATTGCTTGATTACTTATGGGTGTATTTCTATGTTCATAATTGAAAATTCAAATCTGCACAAAAATATATTATGAATTTTTTAGTAAAATGATTTATATAATTATTAAATTTTTAGCTATACATTTGGATATTTATATTATATTATCTATCAGCTATTACTTACTTAATACGATAGAATAAGTATACAGTGTTTGAAAAACTGAAATTTATGGACAGGAGATGTTAGCATCAGGGGAAAACCCACTTTTAATTCTCTAATTGTTGTTGACAGGGAAATATTAATATTACCAGTGTTGGTTTTCTTTCACGTTCTGCGATGGAAATCTACGTATAATTCTTTGAAATTCAATTTTGTACAATTGTTCAATTTTGGTTGCTTTTAATGTGTATGGATCACCATTGTATTGATGCTTTGAATCTAACTATCCGCATTATAAACATCAAATCATGAAAAATATCATTTTAGTTTGAAATGTGTTTTTTTTCAGTACAGACACATATACACATTCCACCAAATTTTTTCAAGTTTAGTAAAAATAAAATAAGCATTAATAATAAACAAGGAATCTAAGAAGAATATTTAAAAATGCTCTGTTTCACATGTATTCTAAAGTTTTTTAAAAAAAACATTGCACTCAATAAATTATGAAGAGCTTGTGCTGTCTATTTTAATAAGAATAATAGTATAATATCATAATTATACTTCATATTATAAGAGAATACTGTTAGAATTCTGAAAAGGTAACTTATTGGCTAATTAGATAGCCCTTCATGAGATATTTGATTAACAGACACATTTATTAATTTAACAAAATTTATTTCAGTTTTTAAACAAGAGCAACAAGGCATGATAAATGTAACATCACAGATAAAAAAAAAGGATCTCCTTCAAATTAAATTACTAGTAGATTTTTTGTTATGTATGAGTGTATGGATATAATATCCCATTTTAGATCTTCCGCCACAGTCGTCATATCGGCATCTAGGTTTGCAAAGGCCACTCTTTCAAGATTCACACATTTTTGAATCAGTTCTTTTAAACCCTCTCTGGAAAGTCCGCATACATACACAGCGATGGTATTTACATGGCACAGTGAATTCTTTTCGAGGATTTTGTGCAGTAGAGTGTCATCCAAACAAAGTGCCTCGACAAGAAGTAGTTCCTTCAATTTCAAAGAATTTCGCAAAAGATATACCAAAGATTCTTTATCCACTTCGCGTACCATTAGTTTTTCTAGCTGTCTAAAATTGTTGGAATCAGCTTCAATGTCCCACTGAACGATTGCGCTGCAGCCTAAATGCAAATGCATCAAATTCGAACAATATTTCATGACAACGTCAACAGGCATGGGAACACAATAGAAAGGCACTTCAGCTGTGGGCCAATTTTGCGTAAGAGATAAATAAATGCGGTACGTGTGGTCGATCCACGACACAAGTTAAAATTAATTTCCAACACACACAGATGTTTCAGTTTTTTTAAATGCTCAAGACAATTTTTGTGATACACTACGATGCTTAATTTCTCTACGAGAGGAAATAAAGCTACAGAGCTTTTCACGAATTTGGAATATTGTCGGGAGTAAGGGATTTGCTGTCTGCGGGTAAATGCGATTAAACTGTTGAATCCCCAGAAACATTCCTTCAGACCAAATCGAGGGACGGTGCCCCTTCTACATGTTGTGTAAATGTGGTCGGCAGCACATGACGAATCGGTGTTTCCCAAAGACATCAATTTAGGATGAATTTGCAACATTTCAGCTATAAGTTTATAGTAAGTAGCAGAATTTCGACAATGAAAAATATCGAATTTTTCTAAATTTTGCAAGTTCGCTAATGTATCTACATGTTCGTTATGAAAGTATCCGTATTCTCTTATGTCCGAAAAATAATTTTTGACATATTTTAATCTTACACAGTTCTTCAATGCTGACAGATTGAAAAATGTCGATACAACGAGTATTTCCAATAAGGGGCATTTCTCGATCAACCTCTCTAAGGAGTCATTCTCTGCATTCTGGAAGCTTTTGGGCACTGCTATATAAGTGATGTTTCTGCAACTATCCCTCTCCTCTAATAGAATTTTCATAACAGACTTCCACTGTTTCTGTGTGAAATCACATCCCTCAAGGTATAAATTTTGCAGTTGTCCACTCTTTAGGAGCAATTTTAAGGGGCTAGGCTTATCGATTTCCATATTAAGTACAAGAAACTTAAATAAATCGTTCACTATATAGCAGTTGATTTGAGAGAAAGGGTTTGTGTTTTCTCTATTCCAATATTTTCCTAGTAAAAGAAAAGCAGTTTCTTCAAGGCATAGCTGGTACAGCGAATTAGGAGACTTTTTTTTTGCCATAGTGTTTTCTAACCTGAAAAAAAAAATTAGGAAAATTATTTTAATATTGCTGAAATGATCAACACTTACAGGGAAATAAATAATAACTGAATGAAAATGAGACATAAAATAAGAAACACCGTAATGTTTTTCCACAGTTATTTTAGTATTAGTTCAACAACATTATTTGTGTACATTAGAATGATTACAGACGCTTGAAAATAAAGAAATTACTGCTGATTATTATTTAAAATGCGTAAATGTTTATTATAAACCACTATGTGGAAGGTTTATCTGCATTTGAAAACTAGGATAATTTTCAAACTTGTAGAATTACAAAAAAAATTTAGAACTTGTAGAATTACAGAATAAATGTAGAACTTATGTTTAGTGAAATTAAGAAAACAGTTTTTTTAAATGGTCACAAAAGACTAAGTTTCAGAAATTTTAATTCGTATAATAAGGTAAAAAAATTATGGAAAGAAAAGAGTCCTTGCACGTACTTTCGACAACCGAAAGAGAATAAATAAGATGGAATTGCTAGAATATACCTTTGTTCGAAATCTGGACAGAAGAACGCCTTTTCGAAAAGAAGGAAGAAGTCTATAAAAAGTTTAATAATAACTAAACGACAGAAATCCTGAGCATATTTATAACCTATCCACCTTTCTGTTGATTTTACATTTTTTTTTTTGAAATACGAGATCTTCCGGAGATATCGCAGGATGCCAATATGACATGCAATTCGTGGCAGAAATGGGCGAATCGATTACTTCTGAAAGTTGGCGGAACGAAACAAAATGCAAATATTCGATCCTAATTACATGGAATAAAATCATGGGGAAAAATATCGTGAAAATAATTTTTGTCACCTACTTCGTTACTTTGCCTGAATCCGGCCGAATGTTGCAGATAAAACTTAGTTAATGGGAAATAATGACTATTTCGTAATTCTTATTGTCGTTTCTAATATGCCTGAGTTTATCAATCCTTTTACAATAGTGAGAGTTTGCTTTGTGACTAATTGAATAAAATATATATGGAATGGAAATCGTACGTTTTAACGACGGAAGTGTGCGAATCGATTACTTGATAGAGGTACTAGTGTGATATTCATGGTAACAAAAGAAAAAAAATGTATGAAAGCTAGTATGAATTTTTTTCAATTAGTTCATTTAAATATCGTTTAATCTAAAATTTTAATGATTAAATGTTAAAATTATCTTAATTCCAACTAAAAGTCCTCCTAAATGACTTCCCACCTCTCGGACGCAGATCTTTTTGAATCAGTCCGACTTGGCTGTTTGCCAAGTTGCCACGCTATCCTCTAGGATAGCTTATACTTGTGCATCACAGTTACTATTGCCATATTATAAAGATTTTGGCAATATGAAGTATTTAACCTTCCATTATTAACTACAAACCTATTGTAAAATATAAATACAATACGTGAAAGGCCATTTTTATTTTGTTATTATTTTCTAGAAAAAATTTTAGAAAGTAAAAGAAGATTCATAAAATCTTAAGAGACAATGAATGTTAACAGTTTGAGATTTATGATATAACAAGATTTCACTCTTTTCCCCCTCTTCTTTTTAACTCATGTTGAAGAGAGTGATACCTTTAGATACGAGTTTAATTCGTTATACGAATTAATTTCTAACATTAAGTCAAAATGCTCGTGTCTCAAATCAATTTCCCAAATCAGTATTCATTAATTGAAAAGAAATCAATTAAAAAAATTAATGTCAAAAACAACTCCAATTTTTTAATAATATATTTACAATGAAAAAATATTGTATATAAACAATATAAAATCAAATATATGTACAAAAAAGAAAAATCAGAATCTATCTTTGCCGGAAGTCACAAATAATATGTTTATTTTTTTAATTTTTATTTATGTCGCATCTGGATTTAATATATTTATTTATTTTTTCATATCTATTAATTTTGCTTGCATATTTTTCCTATTCCAATTAATTCTCTATAAGATTTATAGATGGCGTCAAATCCTACCTTTTTTTCACTATATTGCAGAAAGTCCTTTATAAATAATTTTCATTACTTTTTTTTAGTTCATCTGGTGCCATCTATTGGTAGTATATACAACGTAAATTTAAAAAAAAACTAAAATTAATTAATTGAATACAATTAATGAATTAATATTTGGAAAAAACTGTACTAACATCAAGTGTCACCCACTACAAGTTCAAATACATTTTTTTAAACTTGAGTGAATGAATAACAAGTATTATATTAACGATTAGAAATTTGAACAAGATATACATAGAGTGTGAGCTAATAGAAGGAATTGAATAAGGGTTTTTTTTCTTTTATGTTTAAAATTTCACCAATAATTTTCTACCATAATATCTTTATTATATTTAATTACGATTAACCTACTATGAAAAGTAGTATATATGTTTTTATTATATTTAAGATTAAAGATATAAATATACTTTATGTTATTTTTTTTTTAATTAAACACTATATATTAAATTATTAAATTATTCTAAATTAAAACCTGTTAACAGTTTTTAAAAAAGCCAATTTTAATTAAATAATCAAATCAAGCAAAATATATTTATTTTATAACTTAGAGACCCCAAGTTACATACAATAAAACATTTTTTTTTTATTATTATTATGATTAATTTTATTAGGAAAATATATTATCAATAACATTTTTTAAATAAAAAAAATTAGAAAGCAAAATAGAAATAATACTTTATAATAATAATAATATTATATACAATAAAAAATATAAAATAATAAAAGGTCACAGTAATTAATAATTAATTATAATTGAGTATTTTAAATATTCTTCAATAAAATAAATCAACATAGAAAATAACAAAGATTTAAATCTTAAGAGTAGTTATGAACATACTTGAATAAAGTTTATGGTATTATGCCTTTTCATTAAAAATACAAATTTCATTGAATTGAACACATGTTACATTTTAACGACTTGTTAGGCCGCTAAAGATTTTATGTTTCACTATTTAGACAGCAAACTCAAAACATAAAATGCGCCCATAAAAAACAGAAATGAATATTTTTATAAAGAGAAGACATCAAAAGATCGTGGCTTTTTTAGATATCTACAAGATGGATTTAACGAATAGCTTTTATAAAAAGAATCATATTAACAACCATAAGTAATTTTGCTATTTTCTCTTAATTAAAAATAAAATTCACTTTCTTTAAGAAAAGTATGTTTTTAAGAAAAACTTCTACTAGATAAGTTTCAGAATTTTTTTTTTTTTTCGTGTATTTTTGCAAAGGAAGAAAAAAAATCTCGAATAACATTTATAACATTGCATACATTCATATTTTAACATAGAAAAATACTAATTTATAAACTAATACAATAAATAAATAAAGAGATTTCCTAAAAGACTTACTCACAAATCTTGTAATTCCACAGTAAAGTAAATTTCACAACAGCTGAAGTTAACACTAGTCATACACGCACCTGGTTCAAATCTACTAATTCTGCTTGGCGCCAACGTTAAGTTGAACTGAATGCTTACAAAAGAGTAAAATAAAGACGAATCATGCACTTCATAAAAGGCACATGACAAAATGCGACGTTCTGATTTGTCAAGAATAAATTCATCATAAGTGCTTCAGTTCTAGGAAGAACAGAAATATAAAATTCTTTCTTTTTAAGAATATATTAAGAATATTTATAGTTATTCTTATCGCTGTAAATAAATCTAAATTATCAGAAGAATTACTTTCAATATGGAAAAACATAAGAACACATTTTCTTTAGATTTTAGAATTCTGAAAAAAGAATAGACAGAATTTTTTTTTTGTTATGTTATCATATTTTCAAACCAATATATTTTTGTTTATTTATTTATTAGATAAATATTTGTCCAACAGAAAAGTAAATTATCTTATTTACGAATCTTTTCAAAATAGACAGTTTGATCAAGGCCTTCTAAAATCTCTCTTATTTGTCGCGATGATCTTTCCCTAAGAAAAACTACTGTTATTACCCAGACAGAGACATGTATACACATGTACATCTATGTATATATATATATATATATATATATAGTATGTCGAAGAAAGTGACGGGACACACCTCGAAAAGTAGAAAAGTCGACAATACAGCTGACACATGCGCAATAATAGGTATCACGTGTACAGCCATATCCTATAAATACTCTGTGGAGTCGACTAGAGTTGTTTTTTTGTCAAGATGCCGCGCCTTCGAAGAAAAGCGCGCCTTCGATGGGCCAAAGACCACCGTACTTGGACTCCGGATGACTGGAAACATGTCCTTTGGAGTGACGAGTCACGATTTACCCTTTTCCGTTCCGATGGACTTGTTTGGGTATGGCGTTTAATAGGAGAACGCCTTTTGCCCGAGTGTGTCGTGCCAACTGTAAAGTTTGGTGGAGGAGGATTGATGGTATGAGCCTGTTTCTCCTGGTATGGGCTGGCCCACTGGTGAAGGTTGATGGTGCGATGAATGCCGATAGATACTGTGATATTCTCGACAATCATGTCCTTCCTACCTTGTGGGCAACGTATGGATGATTGCTGGTATCAAGACGACAACCCAACATGCCATGTTGCAAGGAGGACTCTTGATTGGTATATGAACAACAACGTTAAACGCATGGAGTGGTCAGCGCAGAGCCCTGATCTTAACCCAATCGAACATCTCTGGGACGAATTGGACAGTCGGTTGAGGGCCTGCACCCCCTCCTCAAAAGCAAGTCTGAAATATGGAACTTCCTGTTAAACATTTGGAAGGAAATTCCTCTTGCCACTATGGCTAATTTAGTGGAAAGCATGCCCATAAGGGTTGCAGCTGTGATCGCAGCCAAAGGAGGCCCTACCTCCTATTAATTTTAATAAATATGGGTTTATGTCGTTATAGTGTCGTGTCCCGTCACTTTCTTCCACATAGTGTATATATATATATATATATATAATATTAACTCGATGTGTATAAGAGTACAATCAGAAAATTTCACTAGATAATTAAGAAAACTTAGGTGTTTAGTTGTACAGTCACCCCTCCCCCACCTTCCCCCCCCCAAAGGAGTAAATATTCTCTCGATTATAGGTAAGAAAGTACGGAGAGGTAAGAAATTAATAATATGATCATAACTACTATCGAGTCCCAGTAATCTAGATTAATAGGGATTGTCCGAAACACAGATTATTGAAAACAAGGACTTTGGTTTTCAGTAAAAATTCTTTAGCTCACAGCGTTGTTTGACAATTTCTTTTCCCTTCTCAATAGTAGAAGATCCGGTAGGAATGAATCGAAATGCTGGTGAGGGATATAGCATTAATTTTTTTTTTTCCTTTTAAATGTTCGAATTTTTAGGACCATCGATTTTTTCGATTATATTTAAGTGTATTTTAGAATTTATTTTCTTAGTATGTTTTAATGAACAATTATCATTCATATTTTATATATGTGTATACAAGGGTTTTGAATGTATTTGGTGGGTGTAGTGCGTGAAACTTCCCCGTCCTCATGCAATGCTGGTCAGTAGAAAAATCAAAGAATGGACTTTTCCTATAGTCTCTGTCTATCACATTGATTTGATTGCCTTGATTTTAAAATAACATTCTTTCAAATGTATGGAAGATATGGCATGTTTTATTTATGAGTTTGCAGAATAATTAAATTATATTCTGCGAACTCATGCTGCGCGCGCATCTTGGAACATCAAATATGACAGTTTCTATGTTTCACATTAACTGACCTCAGTGATCATCCTTATATAAGCACAGTTGATTGTCGATAGCAGAGGAAGCAAGAAAATGAACTTGACCAAACACAAAACACGCTAAAAAAAATAGCGGACGCATTTACCACATGATAATTTGGGCTGGCCACCCCTGATCTAGAAACTTGAAAATTTGTATTATTTTATTTTTTTTTGTTTTCTTGAGCATAAAAATTGTTCAATTTAATTTGAGAATAGAATAAAATTTACATTTTTGGTTTAAATGATATTGAAATGATAGTTCAAATTACTTTGAATGCTATTTACATAATCATAAAAAACATCTATGAATAACACCATAATTTCCGATTTATAATATGCATCAAAAATTCTGAGGCTTTTTAACGTATTATAGGCAAGAAATTGTGGTAATAAATCTTTAAAAAAAGCTTAAAATATAGTCAAAATATTCTTCATGACTGACTAATTTCTATTACTTTTTAAATATTTTACTTTTAAAATGAAGAAAAAAAAAAGCTATTCATGAAATCAGAATATTCTTTATATAAAATTTTACAACGAATCCTGGCTAGACGTAGCCTCTCTTGGCCTTGAGCAGGGATCCTACCTTTGGCATGCTTGATCTGCAATTTCGATTAAAATCATATCCTTAAAATAACTTATTTGTTTTAACTTATAAATAATTGTTAATAAGAGCATAACTGCAACAGAGTCACAGGAATCCAAATTAATAGGAATATTACAAAGTTGTTCAATCTAATGTTACGTTAAATCCAAAATAAACTCAGTTTTAGTGACACCAATAGCGAACACATAAAATTGTAAATTCTTTTCAATTTAAACACGTATAAGCGTCTACAGTTGCTTGGTTCTCAATACAAATTCTCTAGTTCGCCCCGTTGTTTGACAATTCTTTTTCCCTTCTCAATACTGGAAGGTCCGGTAGGAATGAATTGAGATACTGGTGCTGGATATAGAGTTAATTTTTTCTTCCTTTTAAATGTTCGAATTTTTAGGACCCTCGATGTTGTCGTGTTAGCATGTATTTTAGAATTTATTTCTCTTAGTATGTTTTAATGAACAATTATCATTGATATTCATATATATATATATATATATATATACAAGGGTTTTGAATGTATATAGTATGTGTATGTGCGTGAAAACTTCCCCGTCCTCATGTAATGCTGGTCAGTAGAAAAATCAAAGAATGGACTTTTCCTATAGTCTCTGTCTTGTGAATACAAATGGCGAAAACCTGTTGCTCCCCTAAAACAACGAATGTGTATTTTCACTTTTTAATTTGTGCCATTTTGAACGTCGAAGTACATAAGGTCAGAGAATGGTTTACAGCCGGAGAGGAAAAAGATCGAAAACGGGGACAGTTCTCAAGTGGACATGAGACAATATTTACGACATGATTAAAAATCGGATTAATCGACCTTTTGCTAGAAGAAATCAACCCCTGACCCATAAAAAGATTCGCCGCAAAGGACAAAGAGTGTTGATTGTTGAAGTCCCGGGGTTGACAAATTCTATTCTCTCTATTATAGGTAAGAAATTAGGGTAATAAAACTTTCAAAATGCAATAAACATATTCTTCATGACAGACTAGTCACTATTACTTTTAAATATTTCACTTGTAAAATAAATAGAAAAAAACTATTTATGAAATCAAAGTAATATTAATCAAGTTTTACAACGAATCTTGTCTAGCCGTAGCCTCTCTTGGCCTTGGGAAGGGATCCTATCTTTGGCATGCTTGACTTGCAATTCCGATTACGAACATCTCCATGAAATAACTTATTTGTTGTAACTATTAAATAATTAATAATATGATCATAACTACTATCGAGTCCCAGTAATGCAAATTAATAGGAATTGTCCGAAACACAGATTATTGAAAACAAGGACTAAGCAAATCTTCTATTACAAAATTATTAAATCTAATGTGATGTTAAAATCAAAAATAAACTCAGTTTTAGTGACACCAATAACGAACACATAAAATAGTAAATTTTTTTTTAATTTAAAGACGTATAAGCGTCAGTAGTTGTTTGGCTTACAGTAAAAAGTCTTTAGCTCACAGCGTTGTTTGACAATTTTCTTCCCTTCTTAATAGTAGAAGGTCCGGTAGGAATGAATCGAGATGCTGGTGATAGATATAGTATTAATTTTTTTTTTTCTTCCTTTTAAATCTTCGAATTTTTAGGACCAACGATTTTGTCGATTATATTTAAAAGTATTTTAGAATTTATTTTTCTTAGTATGTTTTAATGAACAATTATCATTAATATTTTATATATATGTACACAAGGGTTTTTAATGTATATAGTATGTGTATGTGCGTGAAAACTTCCCCGTCCTCATGTAATGCTGGTCAGTAGAAAAATCAAAGAATGGACTTTTCCTATAGTCTCTGTCTTTCACATTGATTTGATTGCCTTGATTTAAAAATAATATTCTTTCAAATGTATGAAGATGATGGTCAGACAATGGTTTACAGCCAGAGAGTTTGCAGAATAACCGAAAACAGTGATAGTTCTGCGAACTGAGGATTAAAAATCATCATTTTGTTACACGCCTCTGCAGAAGAAATCAACCCCTGACCATAAATTCCCTATAAAGGACAAAAAGTGTCGATTGTTGGATCCCGCGTTGACAGATCCGCACCTCCAGCTGGCAAACGTTAAAAAAAAAAAATATTTCTGTAATTATATTAAAAGAATGAAAAGGTCTGCCAAGCAAATAGTTTCGGCTGTCTATGGAGGCAATCTAATGAAATGAATTGTTTGTGTGGCAAAGAGCGCTAGCAGAATCAATCACTGATAGAAAAAGGCGCCAAATGTTCTGTTTTAGATGGCAAATCCCCCTAAAACCAACCACAATCTTTGGCTGGTATCTAAATGCTAGTTCCGGCCAATAAGACGACGTAAATAGGGGCTTAAAAAAAGAATTTATTAGTTGAGATGGACGTTAACGGAAGAGAACAGGGTGAAAGGCGATCTCTTCGAGCCAGAAGATGATGTAAAAAGACTGATTATTTGTGTTCGAAAATCAGATAGCGGTTAATCGAGAAGAGCTCCTTGATCCTTTGGAAATTCGGAAACAAGAACATAGTAGTTCTAAGAGAGAAATAGTAAAGATGTGGGTCAAATGTTCCTGAACCCTGTTAAATAGTTTAGACATGCTTTTTCCTGTCGATCATGTAACAATCAACCAAAGAAGCTCTTCAGGCTTGCTGATGACACCTGCTAGCCTAACCCCATGTAGAACGAAATGATATTTGATCGCCATGAATCCCATATACATCAGTACGCTTGAGTGACTTTTTCTTTTAAATAAACCTCCGAGTACACCTCTAAACCTGCTCTTATGATGCTCTTTTTTTAGGACTGGGTTAGATCGAGTTTCTTATTAAAAACTGAACTTCGTTTACTGAGTACTACACCAAAATATGGTCACTCCATTCATTGTGGAGTTAGTGTATGATGTATATAAATAGATTTTGTGTTAGGATGCATTTTATTTTTAGTAATATTTTAATGCCCTATTAATTGTACTATCGTAGTCGCCAACTGACTAATCCGTCACTAAGAAATTTTTTTACCTCATATAATAATGTTATTTTGAAGTCAAATATATTCAATAGAAGTGACATGATAACACTTCTAAATTTTTTGCATGTTACTTTAATTATTATATTAATGTTTTTCATATGATAACTGGTCTAACTTCTGCATTTATTAACATGCAAAGATAATATTATCAGTTTACGCATGGGATCAATTGTACATAATTATTCATTGTCCTTTTTGCTCTAATAATCGAAATTAAACGGAAAATTTTATTTAAATCAATTGTGGGTGTGTTTCTCTGTTCATAACTGAAATCTCAAGTACGCAGAATAACGTTATCATGAGTTATCATTAAAATCTATTATATAATTATTAAAGTAATTTATTATATAATTATTAAACTTTTCGCTATACATTTGAGTATTTATGTGGCATTTATTTATATTATATTATCAAACATCATATATATTTAAAAACTTCAAAAACCCATATAAATATGTTATTGTGAATGGTATAAAAAGTTTGTAATATTTCTGACGTAAATTCGAGAATTCCTTACAAATCAGAAGATTAATAATTTTGAATGCTGCAATAAATAAATACCTTTTTTCGATTATGGTTTCATATATTATTTTACCAGATTTTTCATTTAATTTAAAAATTTAATTTTTGTTAAACATATAACGGCCTTTTCTTGAACATTCTTCAAGAATTTCACTCCATTTTAAAGAACCAATAACCTAATGTTAATTACGCTGCCCATTGTATTTGGCAGAAAAGTTAACGTAATTTTTCCAACAAGATTCTCAGCATCTGTCTATTCATTTGATTTGTTTTTTTTATATTCCAATAAATTTTCTTAAATCTGTAGCTGATAAAAGAACTTTGATCAATGGAATTTAAAAGAAAATTTTTCTAGTATTTAAATCTGGTTAAGTTAGAGAAAACTATTGTTAAATTATAGAAAATTACTAAGAATATTTTCTCTTAATATTTAGTATATTAATTTATCTTATTTAAGAAGTCTCTCTGCAATTATAAAGCTTTTTCTTTCTTAATACTATAGAATAAGAACAAAGAAATATTAATATCCCCATTGCTGGTTTTCTATCATTTTCTGCGATATAAATCTGCGTATAAGTCTGTAAAATTCAATTTTGTACAATTGTCCAATTTTGGTTGCTTTTATGTGTAAGGTTCATCATCGTATTGTTGCTTTGAATTCATCAAAAATATTTACACATTTAACTGTTCTTATGAAAAAGATTAAAAATATCTCTATTTATATTTTTAAAATGTTGTATTCTTTCTATCTATTTAAAAATGAAATGATAGGTGAATTTAAATATGAATAATAGATAACATAATAATTATACTTCACAATATAAAAGATTACTGTTAGAATTCTGAAAAAGTAATTTATTGGCTAATTAGACAGCCTTCATGAGAAATATGATTAAAAGACAAATTAATCCTTGAAATTAGATTGAATATTCAATTACTAGTAGACTTTTTGCAATATTTGAGTATATGGATCTAATATCCCGTTTCAACTCTTCCGCCACAGTCATCATATCAGCATCTAGATTTTCAAAGGCGACACTTTCGAGATTCACGCATCTCTGAATCAATTCTCTCAAACCCTCTCTGGAAAGTCTGCATTCATTCACACCCAAGGTATCTATCTTGGAGAGTGATTTCATTTTGAGAATTTTGTGCAGTAGAGTGTCATCCAAACAAAGAGCATCGAAAAGAAGTAGTTCCCTCAAATTCAAAGAATTTCGCAAAAGATATTTTAAAGATTCTTCATCCACTTCGCGAACGATTAGCCTTTTCAACTGTCTAAAATTTTTGGAATCAGTTTCGATTCCCCCCTGAACGATTGCGCTGCAACGTAAATCCAAATGTACGACATTCGAACAATATTTCATGACAACATCAACAGGCATGGTACTTCGACCCACAATCGAAAGGCACATCAGTTGTGGGCCAATTTCCCTTAACAGGGAAATAATTGCAGTACGTGTGGGCGATCCACAACACAAACTAAAATCAATTTTCAGCAGACGCAGATGTTTCAGTTTTTTTAAATGCTCAAGGCAATTTTTGTGATACACTACGATACTCAATTTCTCTACTAGCGGAAATAAAGCTACAGAGCTTTTCACGAATTCAGAATATTGTTGTGTGTAAGCGATATGCTTTCTAGGGTTAAATTCATTGGCGTAACTGTTGAAACCCCAGAAGCATTCCTTCAGACCAAATCGAGGGACAATGTTCATTCTACATGTTGTGTAAATGTGGTGGGCAGCCCACGAGGAATCGGTGTTTCCCAGCGATACCAATTTAGGGTGATTTTGTAACATTTTAGCTATATGTTTATAATAAGATGAAGCCTTTCTACATTGAAAAATAGCGAATTTTTTCTAGATTTTGCAAGTTCGCTAATGTATCCACAGATTCGTTCCGAAAGTATCTATATTCTTTATTGCCCGTAAAATAATTTCTGACTTCTTTTAATCTCCCACAGTTCTGCAATACTGACGGATCGAAAAATGTCAATACTTGCAGTATTTCCAATAAGGGGCATTTCTCGATCAACCTCTCTAAGGAGTCGTTATCATCGTTCTGGAAGCTTTCGGGCAGTAGTATACGCGTGATGTTTCTGCAACTATCACCCTCTTCTAATAGAATTTTCATGACAGACCTCCACTGTCTTTTTGTGAAATCAGTTCCATCAAGCTCGAAATTTTGCAGTTGTCCACTCTTCAGTAACAATTTAAAGGGTCTAGGCGTTTCGGTTTCCACATTAAGGTCAAGAAACTGAAATAAATCGTTCACTATGTTGCATTTGACTTGTGAGAAAGGGTTTGTATTTTCTCTATTCCAATATTTTTCCAGTAAATGACTAGCAGTTTCTTCAATACATAAGTCGTACAGCGAATTAGGAGACTTTCTTTTTGTCATGGTGTCTTCTAATCTGAAAAAAAATTATTTTAATATTACTGAGATGATCAACACTTACAGGGAAATGAATAATATAAACTGAATGTAAATGAGACATAAAATGAGAAACAACCATAACGCTTTTCCACAATCTTTTTAGCATTAGTTCAACAGTTATTTGAGTACATTAGAAAGACTACAGACGCCTGAAAATAACAAAATTAGAGCTGATTACGTTTTAAAATGTTGTAAAACACCATTATGAATATAAGATTAGATTTATCTGCATTTCAAATGTAGGATAGTTTTAGAACTTGTCGAATACAAATATGGGCTCATTGAAATTATAAAAAATTGAAAAGTACTTTCTATTAAGTGATCGCAAAAGACTAAGTTTCAGAAGTATTAATCCGTATAATAAAGTTAGAAAAAAATAATGGATTAAATTTTCTACAAAAACTGAACATTCTGGATTTAATACATTTTGATTGAATTTCACGAAATTAACACCGCACGACAATACGCCATTGCATATATGGCATGAGAACATCACTAGATTTGACTAGGTGATTTGGGATTCATGCTCGGCTCGCTGTTACTGCTTTATCCCAATTTATCCAAATGTTGAATAAAATACAACAGACAAAAGGATCTGGCAAAAGTGAAAATGAATCCTTTGTAAAGGAACTACTCTAAAACTCGAAATTTTTTATTTCATTGTCTGTGATGAATTGCAAATTCAACTTCAAAAGAAAAGTGTCGTTGCACGTACTTTCGACAATCAAAAGAGAATAAATGAGGTGGAATTGCTAGGATAGACCTTTGTTCAAAAACTGGATTGAAGAATGCCTTCTTTTCGATAAGAAGATTTAATGGTAACTAAATGACAGAATTCCTGAGCATATTTATCACCTATTCACTGTTCCGTTGATTTTATTTGTGCTTTCTTTATTTTGTAGAAATATGAGATCCTCAGGAGATATCCAAGTTCGCGAATACGGCATAGAATTCGTATGGGGAGATGAGCACAAGTTTTAAAAGCAGAAATGGACGAATCGAATACTTCTTAAGGGTGTTGGAACGAAAAAAAAATGCAATTAGTTGAGCCCAATTACAAGGAATAAAAAGCATGGGGAAAAATATAGTGAATGTAATTTTCTCACCTACCGCGTTACTTTATATGAATCCGGCCGAATTTGATAATTTTTCACGTACTCTGACGTCGAACTATAATTAAATGTAGATCTGCAGATAAGAAGTTAGTTGATGGAAAATAACGACTATTTAGTAATTCTTATTGGCGTTTCTAATGTCTCTGAGTGTATCAATGTTCTTACAATAGTGAGAATTTGCTTTGTGACTAAAGGAACAAAATATATAGTCCGACCATGGATCGCGTGGAATGGGAATTATCCTTTTTAACGATGGACATGAACGGATTAATTACTTGATAGGGGCGCTAGTCGGATATACATGGTGAAAAAGAAAAAAAGTATAATAGCTGGGATGGATTTTTTTTAAAATATCGTTTAATCTAAAATTTTAATGATAAAAAAGTTTAAATTATCTCTATTCCAATTAAAATTCCTCCTAAATGATCTCCCTACCTCAAGATCGCAGATCTTTTTGAATCAGTCTATCTTGGCCGTTTGCCAAGTTTAATAGCTATCGGTGGTTAGGTTACACTTGTGCATCACCATAACTATTGCTATATAATTAAAGCTTTGGGCAATATGAAGTATTTAATCTTACATTATTAATTACGAACCTATTATAAAAAATAAATACAATACGTGAAAGCTGATTTTTAATTTATTATTTCTTTAGAAAAATTTCAGAACGTAAAAAAAGGAACCTAATTGACAATAATTAACCTAATTAGAACAAACATGTTCAATTATTTTGATAAAATCAAAAATAATAAAATAGAATTAATTTACATTTTAAAATTCATTGGATAAAAGAATCACAATTTGCAAAGGAAAAAAAAACAAAAAAAACCCTCATCTTTATCTTTGTATGAATAAAACATATTATTTCTAGAGAAAAGATTCAAAAAATTTTAAAAATTAAAACAATTATGCTTGGTGGTGAATAATTTACAAATGTAGAATATTAATAAAATTTTGACTTAATTTAAATTTAATACATTTATGTGAAACAGTTATTGTAGAAAAATTTAGTAGCATATGTTCACAAGCAAATTATTTATATTTTTTGTTCCTATGACAAA
Organism: Caerostris darwini; assembly: GCA_021605075.1. NCBI lineage: Eukaryota > Metazoa > Arthropoda > Arachnida > Araneae > Araneidae > Caerostris > Caerostris darwini. The sequence continues at coordinate 1,667 of BPLQ01011526.1, read as the reverse complement.
AATAGATGGCGCCACAATACGACCTCGATTTATTTAGAAAGAATTTCATCCTATGACAAATGTTGACATAACTAACAAATCATATTGCTAGCGAAAACGTCATAAAAACAGAACTCTTATAATATTGGTTAATTCTTAAGGTTAAGGAAAATAGAAATAAAGTTATATAATAATAATAATAATATTAACAATAATAATAAAAGATTATAATTGCCTATTTTAAATTTTCTGGAATAAAATATAAATCAACCTAGAAAATAACAAACATTTAATTTTTAAGAGTAGTTATTAACATCGTTGAATAAAATTTATGGTATTATGCCTTTTCATTAAAAACACAAATTCCATCGAATTGAGCACATGTTACAGATTAAATTGTTAAGCGGCTAAAGTTTTGATATTTCATTATTTAGACAGCAAACTCAAAACATAAAATGTGCCCATAAAAAACCGAAATGAATATTTTTATAAACAGAAGACATCAAAAGATCGTGGCTTTTTCAGATATCTACAAGATAGGTTTTATGAAAATAAAAGGAATCATATCAACAACCATAAGCAATTTTGCTATTTTTTCTTAAATAAAAATAAAACTCACAATTAAAACTAAAAATAAAATTCACTTTATTTAGTAACACTATCAATTATTTAAAAAAAAATCTCCTACTCGATAAATTTCAGACATTTTTTTTTAGTATTCTTGCTAAGAAAGAAAAATACCTTGAATAACCTTGCCATACAGTAATATTTTAACATTGAAAAATACTAATCTATAAACTAATAAAATAAATAACTAAAGACATTTTCTAAAACACTTACTGACAAATCTTGTAATTCCACAACTAACTCCACAATAAAGTAGTTGTGAACATACTTGAATAATATTTATGGTACTATGCCTTTTCATTAAAAACACAATTTCATCGAATTGCCCATATGTTAAAAGATTAATGCCTTGTTAGACTGTTAAAGTTTTGATGTTTCACAATTTAGACAGCAAACTCAAAACATAAAATGTGCCCATAAAAAACAGAAATGAATATTTTTAAAAGAGAAGGCATCAAAAGATCGTGGCTTTTCCAAATATCTACAAGATCAGTTTTACGAATAGCTTATATAAAAGGAATTAATTATATGAACAACAATAAGCAATTTTGCTATTTTCTCTTCAAAAACAAAAAATAAAATTCACTTTATTTAGTAACACTATCAATTATTAAAGAAAAGTCTCCTACTCGATAAATTACAGACATTTTTTTTTTTATTCTTGCTAAGAAATAAAAATATCTTGAATAATCTTACCATACATTTATATTTTAACATTGAAAAATACTAATCTATAAACTAATAAAATAAATAACTAAAGAGATTTTCTAAAACACTTACTGACAAATCTTGTAATTCCACATTAAAGTCAATTCTGCAACAGCACTAAAGTTAATACTAGTCATACACGCACGTGGCTTTATTCTACTAATACTATTTGGCGCCAACGTTGAGTTGAACTGACTTCATACAAAAGAGTAAAATAAAGACGAATCACATATTTCATAAAATGCACATGACAAAATCTGACGTTCTGACTCGTCAAGGATAAATTCGTCATAAGTACGTCACTTTTAGAGTGACCATTGAGATAGTAGATGTTAGATAACTTATCGTTGCAA
>BPLQ01011522.1:0-73428 GCA_021605075.1 Caerostris darwini | reverse complement strand
CTGAATAAAATTATTTCACCTGGGAACACTGCGTGCCGTTGGCAAATTTGGGACCTGAATGGCCGAGTGTCTAGCGCTCTGGCGCTCGGTGCCACAGGTTTCGGGTTCGAATCCCGGCGGTGCCATGGATGTTTGTAGTGGTTCGGAATCCACTTTAAGCCGTAGTCCCGGTCTCCTATGACTGTAAGAGCGTCACGGAGCGAAAGTCAGGCTTCTACCTACGGGTGCTCCATCACAACAGAAGCTGCTTCCTTCCCCTTCAATCATGAGTACGTATGGGCTCGTGGGCTTGGCCAGCCAAGTGGGATAAGAAACAACAACAACAACAACATAAAAATTATTTTTATACAGTTCTGTCTGCATCGTATTTAAGACTTAAATGTTAAAAAAAAATTCGTTAAGAAATATATATAAATTTCATTTTATTTTTAAGTAATGACAGGCGAAAAACAATAAATTCAAATTCAAGCATTAGCAATAAATTCAAATTCAAGCATTAGCAATAAATTCAAATTCAAGCATTAGCAATAAATTCAAATTCAAGCAAATACCTCATACGGCTACTGCATTGAACACAATTTTACCAGTCAATGAGAATTTATGGTTACTTGATAAGTTATGGTAACGTAGTTCGTGATATGCATAGTTATTAAGTTTGTTATTAATTTGTTTATGGTTATGTCATATAAATTTACATAGAGTTCCATTGAAATTTGAAATCTTATGTTAACTAGAAGTTCTTTTCTGCACGATCTAGAAATAAAATGCAAACAATATTTTAATGACAAATTACGCGTAAACATTTCTAATGACCTTTTCTGTTATTTCAATGTTTTGAAAATGCCCTTAGCGTAAGCCATTTAGACATTCATAAGCTAGCTTATGAGTTTGAGTGAGTTCGATTCCTGTTAACCGTCTCGGCCTACTTATGCTAGACCCACAACGGCTTCAGAAGGGGGCCACTTTCTCAATGTGAACTTTTAATTTATATTGAGGAAGCACTGTATTTTTTTCCCCAATGCAGCTGGTAAACACTTAGACAGTTTTTGTCTTGGATGCCTTTAAGGCAAGAGCTGCACAGACGTTACCACTTTGAATTACCCAGGGGCGCGTGTAACTTGAAGATACGGACGCGGAGTAACATTGCCTCCGCAACGCTCTCTACGATCTTATTAGGATCGAGCCTACGGTTTAAAATGGATTCCGAACCACTATAAACATCCATGGCACCGCCGGCACTCGAACCCTAAACGCTAGCCACTCGGCCATTAGGCCCCACAAGCACTATATATATATATACATAAGACAGACCTTATATATATATATATATATATATATATATAAAACGAACCTTTAATTATCACACGGCATGATAAGCTCTACGAAACCACAAGAGGCTCACTTTGAAAACGAGCTGAAACCAAATCCTTTTCAGTCACTTCAGAGAAAAACACTTCTGGTAAAATCGTCGCAGAACTCTCTTTTCTTCTCCAAAACATCCTTTAAAATATCCCCCAAGACGAGAAAAGGGGCTTAGATTCCCTCTCTTCTCATTGGAGTTGACATTTCTCAGCTCATGGTCGATCGCCAATCACGATGGAACAACTCATGGTGTAGTCCATATTCCATCTAGTTGTTTCGACCTGTGGAAAGGTCCTGAACATTCTCTAATTTCATAGTCTCATTATACAGGACACCGAATATCTATTACCAGAAATAGGTGGCAGGTTGTTCATATTAGTACAAAACACTAATTGCATGCAATATAACTATCCACAACACTGTTTGTCTGTTGTCAAATTTGAGGGTTGTTATTATGTGCTTGTCAAAGAATATATACATTCCTCTCGCCTGGAAATGAAAATGCCAAAACAGTGCCCATAAGAAAAAAATTACTTACCACTGCAAAAGAATGAGCTAGAGTAGTGCATGGAAAAAGCAAAGTGCGGAGATACCTCATTACATTGTAATTAAATGTTCATATTGATGACCGGTTTGCTTTTGTGAAATTTTGCTGTACATACCATTCCCATACATTGCACCTAAAACTTTCTTTCTAGATTACTATTTTCGTGTTAATGCCAGCGCACATTAGAAACAAATTTGTGAAGGTAAAGTTAAAAAGGAAGTGGAAATGAATTTTTAAATATTGTCAATATAATGACGAAAATAAACATGTTTTTAAAGCTATAACACAAGGTAAAAGGATTGTAAGAAAATTGAATTATACAGAAACAATCAGGAAAAAAGCATCACACGCAGCAACTTTTCTTCCCTCCCGCAACACATAAAAAAAGTATCAACTTCAGATTTACTCGGTTATCCTCAGATTTATCCGGCAGGCTACAAAGATCGAAATGCTGTTCCTCGCCTTCAACAAATTCCCCAGAGATTAAACAAACAACCCCTGATATATTTTTAAAATGACAGTCACATATGAAACAACACTAAATAATTCCGAAAGGAAACGTGGTCCATAAAAGTCTTCATTCATAGAAAACAACATTTTTTTTTTAAACTTACAAAAGAAACAAACCCACTATTCATTTTATAATATATCAGTAATTAATATATCAGTAATTAATATATCAGTAATTTAGCCTATTTCAAACATATATAAAATTTATACATGCATGCAAGTACAAGTTAGGACCGGATATGCGTGTGGTCTCGATTGAAAGTTGTTTCATGGTAGAAACCACTGTTTCTTTGCACGATAATTCGAAACTTTTATCGCTGTCATATTTATTAAAATTTGCAAAGACTGCAACACATAACACACGAAGCGAAATTATGTAACAAATATTTACAAAATCATCTTAAAAGTCAGTTCGCTTGAGACTTTTTTTACCTTCCGTACTGCCTGGAATTCTTCACTCGACTGTTCATTCCCTTTTCTCATCTCTTCAAGGTCGAACGGGGAGGGACAAGAAAAACGTGCAAAACCAAAGTCTAAAATAAGGGGCAACCCGACTTTGAACTCTTCCCCATTGGCTATGTAGTTAGAATCGGGAAGGCATGGTGGATCATTACTGTGTATATATATATAAAGAATACATGAATGTAAAAACCAAAGGAGAATCAGCAATAAGTGAATCAGAAACACGGCCATGTGGTACGACTTTACTCGCTGCACGCAAATTGTATGAAAATTCTTCATGGTATTCGTAATTTAAAAACCTTAAAGTGCTTCTAGTTAATACGTCTTACAAAAGGAAGATATTTTTCAATAGCCGAAGTGCGCATGTGCTGAATCATGAAAAACATTTAATAAACATTTAAATCAAAAGGTTGAACTGCAAAAACTGCATTAGCAGATTTATTGCTGTCTCTTATCCCACTTGGTCGACAGCAATATCTAGACCAAGTCCACGAACCCGTGTATTCTCAAACAATGAAAAACCGCTTCAGGACTAGAGTACAACTGGCTCTTCTGGTAACCAATGCAATTTTTTTTTTACATAATTCATACTCATCACTTATTCCTTTACTTAAACTAAATATAAAGAATAGAATTATTTACAGAATATACAGCGAGAGATTCTCAATATTACACAGGAAAAGTATCTATCATCTTTATTATTTAATTAATTTTCTTAATTGCACAAATTATTTTCAAAATGAATCTTCATTTATTGAAATTACTTTTCTCAAATCTATAATGAAAGATTCGTAAAAAAATGTTTATCATGAAAATGAATTACTTTATGATGGAAAATTCTTGGGGAGACTTAAATAATTGATAAAATGATAGAGTGAGTGATATGAAAACCATTTAACAACTATTTTTCTGACATAATTTCTTTTTAAAAATTATATCACGTCAACAAGTACATGATATAATTTTAGATGTAATCTGAAAATTTTATGTCTTAAGATGTCAGTAAGAAAAATTTTATGTCTTCGGATGTCAGTAGAAAATTTTATGTCTTCAGATGGATAAAAGGAAGTAGTCTATTTCCAAAGACACGGTTTTGGTTGTCGGCCAAAATATTCAACAGAAATTTGTAAAAGAAAAGTTATCACGTTTGCAACGTGTTATTCTATACCTGCTATTACATTTATCTGGACCACGAAATATTTCTGTAACGATGACGACAAGAATAGATCTCAAATAAGGTTTTGATTTTTTTTTCTTACGGTCCTGCTTTGAAGATTTTACGTTTACTTTTATGGCTCGATCGTTATGGGGGAAATGGAAGTTAAAGCAGTTTGATATCTATTTTATGAGTGTGGAATCCTTGTTTGGATTCGAGAATGATTGTCATAAAGGCTACCTTTCTTTAGAAGCACTGTAGTGTAAATCCTACTTTCAGAATCGATTAATGGGAAATTTTTGATGCTTTTATTTTTAATATTAAAATTTGGAAGCAAATAAATATAGCCCTTGTTAATTATTTTTTTAAAAGTTTTTTCGTTAACAGGAAATAATAGTTTTTGAAATGAAAAAATATCTTATAAAATATTATTTTGAGCCTGAATAGCCTAGTGCTCACAGTGCTCTGGCGCTCGGTACCACAGTTTCGGTTTCGAGTCCCGGTGGTGTCATGGATTTTGTAGTGGTTCGGAATACACTTTAAACCGTAAGTCCCCGGTATAATATAACCATAGAGAGTTGTGACAGTACTGTTATTCGTGTTCAGTTCAGCATATCTTCAAGCTACACGTGCCCCCTGGGTAGTGTAAATATGTAACAGCGTGTGGTCTTTGCTTATGGTATGAAGATTAACTGTCTGTGTATTGTCAGCTGCATTAGAACAACAATAGATAACAATATATATATATATATATATATAATGAATATATATATAAAATGAACTAGTTTATATGTATATATATATATATATATATTGGGGCCTGATGTCTGAGTGTCTGGCGCTCGGCACCACATGTTTTGGGTTCAAGTCCCGGCGGTGCCATGGATGTTTGTAGTGGTTCGAAATTCATTTTAAGTCGTAATTAAATTTCATCTGTAAAATTTTAGTTCTAATATGACCGTAGAGCATTGTGACAGTACTGTTATTCGTGTTCATAGTATATCTTCAAGCTACACGTGCCCCCTGGGTAGTGTTAAATGTGTAACAGCGGTTTGGCCCTTGCTTATGGCATAAAGATTAACTGTCTGTGTATTTCCAGCTGCATTAGAGCAAAAACAACAACATATTCTTTTAATATATGTATTTATTCCATAGAAAAGAAATAAATTCCTTAGTTATATTTTTCAAAATTGAATATCTAATCAACTATCCATTTAATTCATAAACCTACAGAATTAAAAGCAAACTATTCAGATAAAAACATTTCGAAAAAATTTGGAAAGTATGTATAAGGTGTTTTAAGCAAAATAATTTTAATTTAAAACATTTGGATTAAATTTAATTATTTGTAATATATTTAAAATAGGAAAAACATTACTTAAACCCTCAAATGTAATTTAATTTTGTTTTATATTTTGTAAAAGATTTTTTTATTATTTATTTAAAAATATTTTTGAAATATTTGATTTGTTAAATTTTTTTCTTGCTCAGATTTTACAATAACTATACTAGTTTTAATTTTATTCTAATTGTAAAATCTGAGTAATATAAATAGAAAAATATACAGTAATACACAGAAATATTTTTAGCAAAGATTTAGAGTTTCCTATACTAAAATTCTTAGGAACGTAATTCTTTTACTTTAATACAGCAAAAGTACTTAATATGTATAATGATCGGCATTAGAGGAAGTTTGATTAGCATTTATGTAAAAATTAAAATTATGTTTTTAGATTCCAGAATTTTATAATTGGCCGCTTCCTACATATACTGCATATCTACTCGCTACATATTTTGAAATAAAGTAAATATGCCTCAAATTTTTGAAATCTTTTCATTAGTATTATATGTCATTTCCAAATTGCGCTTTGATCTGAAAGCATTCACCACTATAGAGTAAAATCCAGAGCTACTCGAATGTACCAGGTTGAACGGACTACTACAACTACATCACGCCACAACAAACACCCCATGGATGGTATCTGGATCTTCTTACCTTCTTTTTCGAGCCTGACGAAAGAACAATGAGACCTACAGACCTGCCGTGCCATTACTCAGCATAGACATGGAATTTTCTATTCGGCTTTTCTTACCAGATTTTGAATCAAGCTTTCACAGTTCCAAAAGGGCCTGATAGCCAAGTGACTCGATGCCACAGGTTTCGGGTTCTAGTCCCGGGGTGCCATGGATATTGTAGGGGTTAAGAATCCACTTTAAACCATAGGTCCCGGTCTAATATTACTGTACAGCTTTTGGCAAGGTCTGACAAGTCTGCCTCTTAAAAGTCAGCGTCATGGAGCTAAAGTTAGACTTCTACCTACGGGTACTCCATCACAACAGAAGCTTTCCCTCTTTTCCAGGCCACACGGATTCTTGGACTTGGACTTGCCGTCTACCAAGTGGGATAAGAAACAACAACAACACAGTTCTAAAACTCAACACACTTTTTACTATACTGTTCCGGCTCGTAACTTAATATTAACGTGATGTTGTTGTTACTAATCCACTTGGTAGAAATCTAGACCAAGTCCACGTATCCATATGGACTCTTTGGTTGAAGGGAAAGAGGAGGAGGGGCAGGTTCTGTTGTGATGGAACACCCGTAGGTAGAAGTCTGACTTCGCTCTGTAACGATCTTGCAGTCATATGAGACCGGGATCTACGGCTTGAAGTGAATTCCGAATCTCTACAAACATCCATGACACCGTTGGGACTCGAACCTGATACCTGTGGCACCGTGCACCAGAGCGCTGGACACTCGGATATTCAGGCCCAATATTAACATTCAATGGACAATATGTGTATTTTGTAAATGTAATACTTTTCCATTTTTGAACAAACTAAATGGTTGTTGATGACAAACTAGTAAAAAGTTTAGAACAAAAATGAAATAATTTTTTTTCTCGTATTAAAAAATTCATCCCCGAAGAAATGTAAATTAATGTTTTCCAATTATGAAATTATTTTATTAATTATATATCATTCAAACATATAATTTACATTGGATTTTGCAAATAATGATAGTTCTCACCCTTTTTGTTATGTATAATCAGGATTCCAGATAGTAGTTGAACAAACATGGCAAGAAATCCTTCATCCTTACGTTTCGCTGGTAATTTTAGGTACGATATTTCGTGCCTCCAAAATATTATATTCTCTGAATATTTGTTATTCCTGGCACTGAAATACAAGCGATTCAGAATCTTCCCAGAATAAATTCACCTGCTCTAAAGACTGATGCGTTCGGTTGTCGTCCTGAAAAAGCAACGTTAAGAAGGATTGTTATACATCGTTCTTCTCAGGAAAGTTATTCCCTGGAATCGTTCCAAATGTATTGCCAAAATATTCAATGCGGAAACGGTACAAAACTATGCCATTTCTTATTCCTGATACTAAAATATATGCAACGGAAAATTCTGTTATGTTGTTGAATAAAACGCGTCTGCAGAAAAATAAAGACCTTTGCATAAGTGTTGTTTGTCTGTAAGAAAGGGCGGTGAAAATGTGAAATGCCTCATAAAATAAGAAAAATAAAGGTTTAAGAAATTCTTATATTTAATACATATTAAATATTATTTTAAAAAATATATAGTATAGCATATCTTTCATCTAGGTATCAAAATCGTAACAACGTGAATAAATTCATATAATAATAATAAATAAATTTAACTGCTCAAAGGATAGATACATTTTGATTATTATCGTTAGAAGAGAGTAACGTAAAAATGTATTATGTTTGTCATATTTCGCAGATAAAATATTTACTAAAATCCTACATAAGTTACTGATATATTTAGTAAGAAAACAGTTACTTATCAGCAGTTATTGTAAAAAGAGCTATATTATGTAGAACAGAGGCATCTGTGTAGAACAGGTAAATATAGATATATCTTTAATACCGCAGGCTTCTGGTTCAAATATTGGAGGTGGCATGGATGTTTGTGAGTGGTTCGGAATCCACGTTAAACAGTAGGTGCCGGTCTAATTAGTCCAAAGTGTGCGCAAACTGACCATATAGCGACAAACCAAACCTATGCATAATTTGTATATGTAATACATTTCCATTTTTAAACAAGCTAAATTGCTGTCGATGTCAAACTAGTGAAAGATTTTATAACAAAAATGAATTTTTTTTTCCCTCGCATTAAATAATTCCTCCTAGAAAAAGTAAGTTAAAGTTTTCCAATTATAAAACTATTTTATCAATTATATATCATTCAAACATATGATAATTTACATTGGATTATGCAAATAATGATAGCTGTCAACCATTGTGTTCATGTATAATCAGGATTTCAGACTGTAGTTGAATACATTAACCATGAAAGGTGATGCATCCACAAACATGGCAAGAGATCTTTCATCTGCGTTTCTCTGGTAATTTTAGGTACGATATTTCGTGCCCTCCAACACATTATGCTGTCTGGATATTTGTTATTCCTGGCACTGAAATACAAGCGATTCGGAATAAATTCACCTGCTTGAAAGACAGATGCGTTCGGTTGTCGTCCTGGAAAAGATAGCAACGTTAAGATGCATTGTTGTACATCGTTCTTCTCGGGAAAGTTATTCACTGGAATCGTTCCAAATGTATTGTCAGAATATTCAATGCGGAAACGGTACAAACAATGCCATTTCTTATTCCTCATACTAAAGTATATGCAATGGAAAATTTTGTTATGCTGTTGAATAAAACACGTCTGCAGGAAAATAAAGACTTTCGAATAAATATTGTTTGTTGTAAGAAAAGGCGATGAAAATGCAAAATGCATCACAAAAACAGAAACATTATAGTTTAAGAAATTCCGATAATATTAAACCTTCTTTTAAGAAAATATATAGCAGAATATATTGTATAGTATAAGTATCTTTCATCTATGTATCAAAATCGTCTTAAAATAAATTCACCTGCACATAAAGTAAAAGATATATGCACAACCTGCAAAAGATATATTGTATTTTGCAGTTGTGCAATTGGATTGTTACTGGGTGTGGCTAGGTTGAGATACTTGAGGCTCAGGTTGGAGAACATCTATATTTACACATGCACAAAAACCACACGCATACAATTAGTCACGAACAATATTTAGCACCATTGAAGGCATACAGTTATAGATTCGAGGAAGGATTTCACTTCAAAGCCAAAAATCCGATACTCAGCGACGCGCAGGGTGCGCGAAATATACGCATATATATATATATATATATACTCACGTCGGGAGAGTTTCTAGGCCAACTAATACGCAGGGTTATGTTAATTATATTTCCTCTCGGGGTGAGAGACTGTAAACTTCTCAGCAGAAGAGCCTGTTGCGCTGTACTTCCTCTCGCGTGAGAGTCCCGAAGCCTACTCACGATTTCTCCTGAACGCTACATGGATCGCTCTTGTCAGTGTGTAGGCGGTAACACAGTTACATATGTTAATTGGTTTTTACAAAAGAAAGGTATATTAAGATTAATAATTCTAAAATTATAACATCAATCATCATTCAATTTATTTCGCAACTATGAATCATTATTGCATTTGTACATTTGTGATTTTGCATTTCGAGTTTTCATCGTTATTCAAAAACCACAGCTCTATTCTTTTAATATTTATTTTAAAACTAAATATTCTAACAGTGATTTCATTAAAGAATTTCATCATTTAACACTGTTTGTAGCTCTTCTTCCTAAATTTTATCCACCTCATTACATCCTTTCCATAAAGGCTGAAATTATCTCCACATTATTATAGAAAAATTTATCTGAGCAAGTCATGGCAGTGGTAATGGTCTACTTCTAGCATACAAACTGCCTCTTAGTAGCAGAGCGAGCAGATGTTCTTAACATCAGCATTTACACTTCGCGGTCGCTTTTATGGGAAACGTTATCTACAGCCAGTTTCACTGCATCAGAAGTAGCAGGCCATAATCTTTGAAGATTTCGGCTTGTCCGTGAATATTTTTTGTTAAGGTCTTGTCGAAAATATGTTCTTTAAGTATTCCGAGTATAAATCATTTGATGAAAATAAAATTCGGCTTTTAGTGTTTTATGAAACCATTTTTAAAGCAGGCACAATAAATTTTGCTTCATTAAATAATTTATAAACTATTTAAAATGTTTTTGCATATTTTTATAAAAATTATTTTATTTCATTGAAAGTTCTAAAAATTTTATTTGTAATAAAGTTAATTTTTTTTTTTTTTTTAATTAACTGTATCGGGAAGTTATGATCGTTTGTAGTTTAAATGATTTTTTTAATTTTGTAAGATTTTTGAATATTTTAGAAATTTTAATTTTTTTTAAATTATATATTTTATTAAAAATTAATCTTAATAAGCATTTAAACAAGTGTTTTGTAAAATGCAATGCCTTGCAAAATTTTTCAGATGTACGTGCAAATTATACAAATTGTTAGATAAGAAATATTATTAAATCAAATAATGAAAAATCATGGCATTGAAACAATGAAACATGACACATAAACCAAACAATAAAACAATGAAACAGGACACATAAACCAAACAATAAAACATGACTTGAATAAACATGTTTTCTGTTTTATTCACAATTTATGTTAATTATTTTGTACAAACACATTTTAAAAGCAGTAATATATGATGAAAGAATTCGTAAAAGAATTCGTATACTACCTATTTATTACTCAGAAAAGTTTTAGCAAAAGAACAATTAAGTCCTATAAAATTTCTTGGAACGGCCTGATGGCCAATTCGCTAGAGCTCTGGCCTTTGTTACCACAGGCGTCAAGTTCGAATCCTGGCGATGGCAGTTAGTGGTTCGAAATCCGCGCTAAACTGTAGGTCCCGGTCTAATTAACCTAAAGTGTGCACATAATTACTGTAGTTTGACAAATCAAACCTTGGAATGTTTCTTAAATAATTTTGGGTACATGGTTCTATATCTGGAGCCAGATAGCCAAGTGTCTGACGCTCTGGGTTCGAGTCCCGCCAGTGCCATGGATGTGTGTTGTGCTTTGGAATCCACATTAAACTGTAGGTCTCGATCTAATATGGCAAAGAATTAATTTTCAATGTTGTCAAATTCTTTTATACTCCAGTAGTTTATCAGCATTCGGATAAACTGAGATAAAGCCGCAAACAGCGAATATCTCAAAGCACCTAGTCAAGTCAAGTCTAATATGACTATAGAGCGTTGGATATTAGATTGACAATTGTGCCTTGCTAAAAAAAGAAAACATCCACTGTCTCGAAATCTGTCCGTAAGCAGACGACCTTAGCCCACCACGGAGCTGTTGAGCCAATGAAGAAGAGAAGAAGATTGGATATCTATAAATTTTTAGAAACACTTTTTAATCGTTTTGGTATTGATTCCAGCTATTTTTTTTCAATAAATTCATAGCCGTCTTGTTCCATTTTCCTTGTATTACACATTTTGACTTCTGATTTGAAGAAATTATATGATTTCGAGTTCTGTTTTCAAATTATGTTCAAATATGTAGTATTGGTTTCGAATCTGATAACTGAGTAATCATTATAATAGTTTATTTACAATTGTAAAGCAACAACAATCAAGCATCCATGGCAAGCTGCTTAGGATCATTATCCTCGTAAAACTTGTGTTACGTAGGCCGCGAATAGAGTCATGGCTTTAATATTTAGTTAAGGATGTTAATATATGCTAGTACATCGTATCATCAACTGATTCGTACCTACATACGCCAGAGAAGGATATAAATCCCATACAATGAAATGTCCCCCTTTGCCATGTTTGTTTAATGGAAATGTAGCCGTGCTTCCTCCTACACACTGACACGAGCGTCCTCCTGTGGTGTTCGGAAGAAATAGTCAGTCGGACACGAGACTCATCCGAGAGGAAGTACAGTGCAACCACGTGCTTCTGTTGAGAAATGTTTAGTTTATAGTCTTTCATACCGAGATAAAATATATTTAGCGCATACTGCGCGTAGCTAAGTATCAGGTTTTCGGCTTAAAAGTGAAATCTTTCCACTAATCTATAATTATCTGTCTTTAAATGTGTTAAATATTGCATGATTCTAATTGTATGTGTGTGGTGTTTGTGATTTCTCAAACCTTTGCCACACGCATCTCAACCCAACCATTCCTAGTTACAATTTGGTTGCCCAATCTGCACACTACAGAAGTAAATTCCTTTTTTGATAAAAATAAATTCCGAATAAATTAAATTTGTTTTTTTCGTCAAATGTACTACTGTAAAAAACCTTTTTTATCTTTTCGGTTGATGAAATTTTGGGGTTTTGATTCTTCATATTAATAAAGTGTTTCGTCTCTATAATTTGGCCATGATATTTAACTGAATGAACTATTCTTTGATCTGTTTTTTGTGACTTATACATATTTTATGACATTCTTACACTTCTGCAATGAATTTTGTTGCTCATAATGTGAGATTTGCGTTTATTTTTCTAACCATGATTCGTTATAACTTTGTCGGCCTCTCGAATTTTGCTAGTCTATTATGCTTTTTTATAATATCTTGTGATAAAAATAATGTAAATTTACTAACACAAACTATTGTAGAAAAAGTTTAAACTATTAAAAAAAATTCTCAAGTGCAAATTAATAATTAATTTAAAGAAGTATTATTGCCTGATCATGAGTAATGAATATAGTCTAACTATATAAATAAACACCACATTAAAATAATTATTTTTAATGTGAGAAGTTATGTTCGAAAAATTATTTCTAAATTACTAACGAAATTAGTTTGAAGCAGACAAATGTTTTCTGAGCCTAAATCATTTACAAAACCTTACTACCTTATTTGAAGTAAATTATTCCTATCGTATTGAAATCACTTAAAATTTTGAATTGATTCTACTTTTTTCTTGGAATTTTAACGTGAATCACACATACGAAGCCTATAGTAAGACACTGTATATTCTTTAACAAATTATTCTCGGTTTGGTTTGTCGCTCTATGGTCATCTTGTCCACACGAAGGTTAAACAGGCCGGGATCTACAGTTTAACGTGGATTCCGAACCGCTCACAAACATCCATGTCAGGCCAGGATTCGAACTTGAAGCCTGTGGTACCAAAGGTAAGAGCTCTAGAAATTGGCCACCAGGCCGCGAACTATTCCTGATGACAAGTTGATTATTTCTTATTACATCGAGGAAATAGTAGATAGAAGTTTTTCTAGAAAAAAATATTTTTACATTTTTAACTATACTGTATGTGTTATTCTGAAACTAATTGTCAATTTGAGCATCAAAATCCGATTTTGTAATTTAGAAGATTTAACTGTTTATTTTAATATTTATTAATTTGATTTTAAGCAGAAAAAGTTTAATATTTTGATTCTTAATCTAATTTGTTTATTTATAATTTTAAATAATTATATTAAGTTATAATTCTCTGCATCAATATCATGTCATCAATATTGAATTTAATTTTAATTAAGTTAAATTTAAATTAAATTTAAATTTTTAATTAAATGTTATTTTTTTAATAATTTAATTTTTAATTAAATTTTAATTACATTTTGATGTTACTGCATCAAAATTTAATTATTTTCATCCCATATTTTTCTGAATATGAATTGTACAAATTTAAAAAAAAATTAATTAGATTTCAAATCCATAAAGTAACTTCAAAGAATCAAGTACCAAATGCTTTGTATGATCAAATTCTTTAAGGTGGTTCGATAACCACGGCAACCAATCAAAATCAAGAAGAAAGCTTCATCTGATTCAGTACATAACTGTAATTTCATCTAGAACAAAAAAAAAATGGAAAGCAGACGAAAAAGAACTTTTGAAATGAACAAGGTAAATTGTGAAGAAAAATAAAAACGATTTTGAAAATGCTGTTGAAACTACGCGAACTTAATTTCCTTATTCTTTTGAAGTTGCTGATGTCAGCGAAGTCAAGAAAATCATTACTGAAAAAAAAAATACTTGGCGGTAATTTCATTTTTTTTTTCCCAGTAAAAAATTAGTTTTCTGGAAAAATAAAACATAAAATTGCTGTGCTGCTTGTTAACAATTTTTTTCTTTGACTTTTTTCAGCTTTCTTTTCTTTAATTTAATATAATAATGCATAGTTCTGATTTACAATTGACATATTTATTTTCTTTTCATTTATTTTTATTTGTGACAAATAAAAAGTTAAAAGACAAAAAAAAAAGCATTTTTTTTTAAAAATATATTCTATTAATTAGAATAAATTCAGGGAAATAGTGTGGTTTGGTTTGGTTTGTTTCTCGCTCTACTGTCATCTTATGCACCCTTTAGGCTAAACAGACCGGGACCTACAGTTTAAAGTGGATTCCGAACAAAATTTAATACATCTATGGCAAAACATAAGATTAACTACAAACTACAACTACAAACATCCATGGCACCACCGGGAATCGAACCCGAAACCTGTGGTATTCAGGGAAATAGACGTATTTTATAACATGTACGTTTTATAATACATCTTTTACTTATGGGCCCGAATGACCGAGTGGCAACGCTCTGGCGCTGGGTGCCACAGGGTTCGAGACCCGGCGATGCCATGGATATTTGTAGAGGTTCGAAATCCACTTTAAAACGTAGGTTCCGCTCTCATATCACTGTAGAGAACGCCAAGGAGCCAAGTCAGACTTCTACCTACGGGTACTCCTTCACAACAGAAGTGGCTCCCTTTCCCTTCAAACATGAGTCCACACGGTTTCGTGGACTTGGTCTAGATATCTATCAAGTGAGGTAAGAAACAACAATAACAATCTTTTATTTATCTACGACAAGTTGCCAACTTGAAAACTCTCGCAATAAAAGCTTTTTGCATTACTTAAAAATTAATGTTTGGATGAATTCATGATATAAAAGTGCATTAAAAAGGCGTTTCATTTTGGCATGTAACACCAAAGACTAAGTTTATTCTAAATGCATATGTATGCGTAATGTTTCCAAAAATTTAAGATTGAACCAGAAAATTATGATTGTTAGGACATTTGATTAAAACAATGCCTCATAATTTTATTATAAAAGAAAAAATAATAGGTTTAGTTTCTTCTTGAAAATACAGAAAATGGAAACATATCTAAATAAAGATAATATCAGACATCAATGTGTGATCGTCTTCAATATGCAGAGTTATGACCTCTAACAACTATATATACATTATATACCATGTTCAAAATGATGATGCTTACTAAATCAGTTGTGCGCAAAGCCCGTCGCTGTGAAATGGCTGTTTTAAGATTCTGAAGGGGACAATTTATGTGCCAGTCAGGTTCAAGTTCAGAAAACGTGTTGAGTCTTCTCACAGAGGTAATCAAGCCGCTTCTACGCCGATCAAGCTGTGTTTGGTCGAATATTATCGTCTTGTAGGATAAAGAAATTACTAACTACACCGACGTAAGGATGAATAATGGGATCAAATCTATCATCTCTATATAACGGAGAAATAGCAGTGATTCTTGGTACGATATACAGGTCAGTGCGGCTATTCAAAGAGTAATCTGGGCCCACCAAATTTATCATCTTAGTGGATATCACTAGGATTATAGTGGGTTATAGGTTTACTAGCAATCTTCTTGAGTACTTTTGCGAACAAAATCTAGACTGATTAATAAAAAGTACATATCTCCATTAACTTGCACTCCAGGGGCTTGAATGGTCGAGTGACTAACGCTCTGGCACTCTGTCCCGGTCTCCCAGTCCCGGCGGTGCCACGGATGTTTGTAGAGTTTTGGAATTTACTTTAAGCTGTAGATCCCAGTCTAATAAGGATGTAGAGCGTTGGGAGTAGGGCGGACAACCATATCCAGTAAAAAAGTCAGCGTCACTGACCGAAGTCAGACTTCTACCTACAGGTGCTCCATTACAACAGAAGCTGCCCTCTCTTCCTTCAACCATGAATCCCCGCGGTCCGTGGACTGGGTCTAGATGTCTACCAAGTGGGATAAGGAACAACAATAACACTTGCACTCCAGTTGAATGTGTGCGTGCCTAATTAAACATTTCATATAGGTGGTATGGTAAATAGAATATATATAAGGATGGACGTCTTGTGTCTTTCATAAGCACTTGTTCATGAAGTCTTCTAGATATAAGCCTTCCAGTTCAAGATCTGAAGTGGATTAGTGGTTATGTACCTTCTTGCAATTGGCTGCAAATGGGGGGCATCAGTGGCCCTTTTAAGATAGGTCTTTCTCGACTGTATCTTCAAGAATCTGATTATTTTTTTAGAAATGCATTCGACTATCTATGAGTTACAGAAGGACTCACGTTCAGCCCTCTTATAAGAAATAGGATTGATTGTGATCCAATTTTATTCAATCAATGGCTGACCATTGTTTTTTATATTATTATTTCCAATGGCAAGAGACAATGAACCACGCTTACGGGATCAGTACAGTGTACAACACACATAAGGAAAAGAAAACAATAAGAGAAAAAAGCCAATGTCTCATCAGGAAAATTCTAGCACTCCAATATCTTTTCACCTCGGAGTTCGCACGCATGTCCGAGCATCCTGCTGTATGGTGTCTGTCGATGATCTCGTCTTTCCCACAAATCGGGCAATTTGGGCTATCAAAAATGCCAATGTGGTGCAAATGGCTCACCCAGCAGTCATGGCCCACCGCAAGTCCCAACATCGTAGCTGGCAAGGGAATGTTGAATCTCAACTGATTGGGACAGGCCGCCCGCATTCCATTGTAAGACACAGCCTACACAAAGTCCCACGAAGGTGATCACTCTTGGAGCGTTGCTGCATCCGTCAGTTGAAGATCTTTTAGCCACCTAGGACGTTACCAGGGAAAATTTCACTTTATGTAAATAAATTACCTGCTTAGAAAATATTGTATAAGTTATGAGAAAATTTATGAATCTTTTCAAGTAACCGGTAACTGAGTGATAAGCGATAAAATATACTTAACTAATTAATCTCTAGTTAGTAAGCTTTCCTTAAATTTGCGTTGAAACAAATTTTGTTTAATCTCAACAAGTTATTTTGTTTTAGTTACTGAGCTGAATTCTTGCCAGCATTCTTGTTAATCTACGCGAAATAAAGTAAGAAACATTTATAAATTCAACCAAAATAGCGAAATGAAACTGACACATTTACATTTGAATGAAACCACAATCCCGCTATTTAAAAGAAATATTTATTTTACTAATCTGTCATAGATATATAACTCTATCTTACAGTTGTGTGTTGAAAAAGTGGAATACTCGGGGCTGGGTCGTTCGAAGAAAGACTGTCCTATCTCACTGACCCCGCAGAGACGATCTTTCATCTCTTCTTATTGTAATAAATGAGCTGACTGGCAACTGGCGCGATTAGTTGCCCAGTTATAGAATGAGAATGAATTGAAGTGCTTATGAATAGGCCATTATCTTATATTTATAACACAGTTTATTTTTCGTACTAATTTCGATTTTTAATAAATACTCTTATAAGAAAACAATTCATGAGAATTTTCTAAGAGTTAAACTTTCAGTTTTGGTAAATATTAGGAAAGAATATCGATCAAAAGTGCCAAAGAATCAAGAGAAAAGACCAATAGCGGATGCAAAACACTGACAATAATTGGGAAGCATAGTTTGTCAAATTGTAAACATTTGTGGGAATAACTATTGTGAAAAAAAATTTAAAAAGTAAATATAAATAAATATATATTAGAATAGTTAAAACAAAAAAATATATATTTAAAAAAAATGCCAATTCTCATGAATTACAAAAATAGGATATTTGAATAAATTACTGTAAAAAAAACAAATTACTAACTCATGCCACTAAACTAACTCATGCCATTACCACTCTCTACCACCAGATAGCACCAAACAGACACACAACTTAGAAAATAGTTTTTGTTTAATTAAAAAAAATTGACTCGTAATTGTTTAGTCTAGGCACAAAAGTTAAAGTATAAAAACTTAAGAAAAAATTGCAACGTTAAATGTTACAATTTTTAAATTATATTAGAATACTAAACATACATTTTTATATGCATAGATATAGCACGACAACTTTCGTACCACTTTTATTTTCCTTTATCCCGACATTATTGTTAAACAGTTGGTTTCACACAATCTTTTAGAAGAATGTTTCAGTTTTAGTCATAAAAGAAAAAGCATTTATAAATCTTCTTCCTCATTGACGCAACAGTGCTATGGTGGGTCAGGTGCCGTCTGCCTGTTAGTGGATTCCGAAACATGAGATGTTTTTCTTTTTTACGGGGTAGGGCTATCTATGAAGCTCTATAGTCGTATTAGACTTGGATCTACGGTTTAAAGTAGATTCTGAACCATAATAAACTTTCATGGCATCGCAGGGACTTGAACCTGAAACATGTGTCACCGAGCGCAGATTGCTAGTCACTCTGCCAATCAGAACCAGTTATAAGTTAGGTTGCGGTTTTAATTTTTTTTTATCTGATTAAATTTATTTAAATGTCATCATCGCTGACGTAAATCTTAAAAAAGAACTCGATTACTTAAAATCTATGGCAAATTCTGCACAAGTATATGAATACTAATGTTTCCATTTTATTAGAAAATTAGAATCTTATAGCTAACAATACAATCAGATAGTATCTGTTTAAGTTGATAATTTCCTTTTGTGAGCAGGCAAAATTAGTCATTTCTATTTCACGTAGTTTAAACTAATAATTCAAAACCGACTTCTCTCATAAATTTCAACACAATTTATTCGTTATATGATTAACGTAAATAAAATTATAAATTTATAATCATATATATATGATATGAAAATTAGGAAATATATATATATAAATCAATTAGAATATAACATATGTAAAATAATTAGTATATAATTAGTATATTTTAGTATAATTAGCATTTAGTATAATTAGTATATATTAGTATCAATTAGTATATAACATATGTAAAATTAATATAATCAGATTAAAAAGGAAAAATAACAAGTTATTCATCTTTTTAAAAAAATATTGTAGGATATATCATAAAGTTAAAAAAAAATATTAAAAATTTTATTATTTTTTTGCTCCTAATAAATTCAAAATCCATGCTTAACTATCGTATTTATTGTCAGTAAAATTAAAAGAAAATGTTCTTATATTCTCGTAAATGTCTGCCTGAGGCATGTCTTTAAGGAAATTTATATCTTGCTTAAAACTGGATCTTATAATATAAATATTCATCGAAAACAATTCATCAATTAAGAAGAACATAGCAAACATAATTACATCCCGGGATAAACTAATGACTCTGCTAACTGAATATGTATGATTAGAATGTAGTTATAATTAATTAATATCATTTAGTTAGTTAGTATAATGAAATAAATAAATTTGATGTCAAGATATGTCAATACGGCTTCATGCATAATTGATTAATAGATTAGTTCCTTGCGATTGAAGTTTGTTATTGGATGTAATTAAGTCTATGGCATTCTGTATTGAAGAAGGAACTTCAATAAATACTGAATGTACTAACTATTGAAATCTATTTCCTTATCATTAATTTTATTTTTATATACTTAAGGCTTAAGATCACTCTACGATAAATATATTATTTATTAATATTTAAATAATAATTAATTTAATAAATGTCTAAAAAAATTAATTTTATTTTAAAAGTGCATAGTAAATTATCAAAAATTTGCAATAAATTTCAAAAACTGAATATAAATTCCAGTTTACATTTGGATAGAGATTTAATTATTCTCATTTGTATCAAATTTGTTCTAATTATTCACAGCATCTTCTCTTTGTTCGAAATTCACGGTTAAATCTTTAATATTCAAATAAAATTTTTCAATTTCAAATACATTGTAATTTTATGAAACATATAATATACTTTAGTTATTTTATATTTACAACTTACAGAATTGGATGGGACCTGAATGGTCGAGTGGCTAGCGCTCTGGCGCTTGGTAATACAGGTTTTGGGTTCGAGTCTCGGCGGTGCCATGGATATTTGTAGTAGTTCGGAATCCACTTTAAACTGTAGTTCCTGGTCTGTAGAGCAATCGTGCGCGGAAGATGACCGTAGAACAACAAAACAATGCAGAATTGTGTGCATTCATAAGTAAAATACATATAAAAAAACAGCCCAAAAAATATAGCTACTAAAATATTGTAATCCAATAAGCCGATATACAAGTTACCAATAAAATTTAATGCAAAAACAAAATTTTTATATCAGCAATCGTAAAAAATAAAAAACCCAGAATTCCGAGCGATTGTCTTTTCTTGAAAAATCTCATTTTCACTTCGAAATAAAATTATCCATGCTTTCACCAGACGGTCTTTTAAAACAATTTTACATTTTTCTTTTTGTTTTAGACAATTATGTTGAAAATAAATATTATGTACGCTCTTGAAAAAATTTAAAAAAAAAACTCTTGAAAGAAATTTTAAAAAACTTCAGTTTATAATAAAAATGTCGATCAAATCCAGTGTCCAACATTTCTAAAATTGGAAGTCCATTACTTGAAAAACCTCGCTCCTCAAAACAAAACTCATATATTTTATTTGTAAAAAATATAACTAAAATTTTAACTTTAATTTTCATATTTTCTGCGACTGTTTTTTCCAAATTATTCACGAATTTCACTACTTCCTTGTTTAATTTTTAGATTACCAGCTGTCAAAAAGTTATCACATTAATCAACGTCGAAATGCATGCCTTATTAGTTAATTAGGGTTTAATACCGCTCATGAATAAACTATGAATTTTCAAATCTAGATTACAAAAAAGAACATTAACGCAACCAATATTTTTCTTTTTCTCCTCTTTCTCCTCCTCTATAAGCCTTAAACATTATATCAGCTCCTCGTGGCTTAATTCTACCAATAAAAAAATGAGACGTGCCTCAACTAGAGTATTGTTCACGATAGAAAAGAAGTGTGTCTTTTTTACCTGTCGATATAACTCGAGAGTAACAGTTCTCTCAACTGCAACATTAAAAAAGAAGATTTCTTCACTTTGTCTTTTGAACTTTATAGCGTTTGATTTTTTTTCCTAGAAATCATTTCATTCCCTTGGGTTAAAAATAGAAAGGGGAAGTGCCGGTCTTTCGGATGCCATCTTTTTTGTTGTTGTTTGTTGTTTCTTATCCCACTTGGCTGGCCAAGCCCATACGTGCTCATGATTGAAGGGGAAGGAAGCAGCTTCTGTTGTGATGGAGCACCCGTAGGTAGAAGCCTGTCTTTGGCTCCGTGACGCTCTTACAGTCATAGGAGACCGGGACCTACAGCTTAAAGTGGATTCCGAACCCCTACAAACATCCATCCCACCGCCGGGATTCGAAACCGAAACCTGCGGCCCCGAGCGCCAGAGCGCTAGACACTCGGCCATTCAGGTCCCCCCTATTTTTTAAATTACACATAGGACTTCTGAAGGAAATAATGAAATGAAGGATATCGATTAGTGCAGTTTCTTGTGATTTTACTTTTTGCAGAATTTTCAATGGAAAAAAATTTTTTTTTTTATTCATGTTATATTAAATCAGTTATGTATCTTAAATCTACAATTTCATCTTCTATTACTAATCATAAATAGAAAATTACTAACTCTACACAAAAAACTAACAAAGGCAACCAGATCGTCACTAAATGTGGTTGGTACTTGAGGCACAGGTTTGAGAACTCCAGGCTTTATTTGCACATGCACATATAATTTGAGATATACAATATTTAATACATTTAAAGGCAAATAATTATAGATGCGTTGAAGGACTCCACTTCTAAGCCGAAAACCCGATACTCGGATAAGTGTAGGGTGCGCGAAATATACTTCCCTTCTTGTTTAGAGTCTGTAGGCCAATTAATGCCCCGGGATGAGTTAAATATGTTCCTCTCAGGATGAGATACTAGAAACTAAACATTTCTCAGCGGGAGAAAAGTTTGCGCTGTACTTCCTCTCGGGAGAGAGTCTCGAGGCCGACTGACCCTTTCTCCTGAACGCGACAGGAGCGTTCTAATCAGTGTGTAGGTGAAAACACGCTAACAAAATTAAGAAGTGTTTAAAATAATTTTAGGTATATAAAAGAGCTTCCATTCAAAAGTATAGAGGAATCAAAGAAAAAAAAGACTAGGCTAAAATAATAAACAAAAGAGTAGAAAATAAATAACTAATGTTATTAAAACATATTTAATTTTTATAATGAATAATTAATGATTTATATGCAGATATTATTTAACTTCTTTAATATTTATATGTATATATCATCATTACGCAATCTATTATGTGTAATGGGTAAGAATCATATTTATTTTTTATTTATAATATTTAAAATATATTCTACAAAAAATTTTATTCTTAAACTTACCTTTTGTATGTTTTAAGTTCATCTAAATTGGATAATAGTTTAAATGTCTCTGAATACAAGATTTTTCTGAACCAAATACAAATTTTGCACGAAAGTTTTAGATAGATAAGCAATTTTTCTAGATAACCACTCTAAATTACCACTTCACTTTTAAAGAAGTGATACTTTAATATAAATTGATGGCTTAGTTTCGTCCCAACTATGATTACTTAGTAGAAGAAAAGCTTCTCATCTATTTACGGTTAGGACTCGGAAGTTTTACCAAAACATTATTTATTCTTTCGAACAATATTTTATATCCTTTGAGATTCTAAAACTACTTTTGTGCTATAAGCAAATTAAGTAAACACCTTCTTAATAACATTGCAGAATTTTCTACTTATAATTTGAGAAGCTTTCCCTGTGGTATTAAGAACACGGACTTAGCATTGGAAGAGGAATAATGAACATCTGCTTAAGCTGTTGAAATGAAAAGCATTTATCTCATTGTTTCCTCTTTCGATAATGAGGCTGGAATTTGATAAAGTATAATGACACGTAACTGATAATCAGTAGAGATAATATGTATTGTTTACTTGGGGAGTCAATATCAATGTAAGCGGAGCTCATAATCTCGATTTCTTTCTCAAGTCGTTCAAATCGATTTCACATTCAAATACTTTCTTAAACAATTATCTGGAAATACTTAAGGTCATAAAGGAAAACAATTTTGCATTGTTTATTAAATAAAAGAAGATTCAGTCAATCAATAAGACGTTACGCTTGATTTATTTCCTATTGTCTTTTTAAACATTCAAAAAAATGTTCATAATAATGAATTAAAGAAAGTATTTTTTTTCATTTTCAAGTAGTATAATGAAAATAAGTATTTTTAATACAACACAGACTTTTATCACGAACTGAATCATTGCAGATTTGATTTTTGAAATGTATCTATACTATTTAATAAAATTAATTCTATAATCCTATACTTAATTATTGTGAGCACATTAAAAGTTGAGGCAATTTTAAAAAATGCTGTTATCCTTTAAATTTTGTCTATAGGCAGCGAAATACTACGTAGAAATTATATATTTTGTTTTATATTATGATGTATGATGGTATATTATACATGAGTGCTTTACCACCATTTACAATACATCACTTCGCAAATCCACTAATAAATAACAAATTTGATAATTTTTCATCTATTTAATTTCTTGTTGCAAGTATCTTGTTTTCTGTTAAATAATTTAAAACCAACTGAAAAAGCTGGAAACAGATAATCTGTTATAATCCATTGCGCCAACTTCTGTAACATAACAAACTTATATGCAGGGGAAATAGTTATAAAAACAAATTATACATATAAAAAGCATGAAAATATACATACATTAAAAGTATAGTACGATACTGAATTACGCATATAGAAGTGTAAAATTGATGTTCATGGAAGAATAGCACAATAATATTATATTTTCATTTTTATATTCAGAAATCTAATGTTTTGATTAAAAACAAGTAATATAAAAAATAAAAATTTTAAGTCAATTCCTACTTACTTTTTTTCCACTATATTGCAGAAAGTCCTTTATAAGTAATTTTCATTCATTTTTTTAAGTTTATCTGGTGCCATCTATGGGTAGATATATGCAACTTAAATCTAAAGAAAACCTAAAATTAATTAATTAAATTTAATTATTGAATTAATACTTTAAAAAAACTATATTAACAACAAGTGTCATCCACTACAAGTTCAAAAAAAAATGTATTTGAACTCGAGTGGATGAATAAAAAGTATTTTATGAACGATTGAAAATTTGAACAAGATAGTGTAGGGGAGAGTGTGAGCTAATAGAAGGAATTGAAAAAGAAATTACTTAGTACCATCTGGTGCAAGGATTTGATTGCATGAATTATAATAATGAGTTTTATATATATTTAAATGTTGTTGTTGTTGTTTATATATTGAGGCGTTGGCCTGTAAAAGGCTGTATATTACCTTTCTTTGAATTTTTCGAAATACCTTGATGCATGCTTAATGAAAGCAATCTTGTTGACGCAATATAGTTACTTGTGAAGAGATGAATTTTTTAATGTTTGAATTTTCTCATTGTAATCTTTTCAGTAAGTCGTCGAAAAGATAACACTTGTGCCTGTTTCGCGCCCAAACAGAATTTTAATTTTTTTTTCTTTTCGTTATTATATTTATGCAAAGAAAAGAGAACAATCTGGTCTTTTAAGATTTATAAATTTAGACTTATATAAATTAACTGCCTATATTTAACTGTCAGCTGTTTAAAATTGCTACAAATGTTTCCAAATGAGGTATTTTTTAAAAAAAATTGATTGCTAATGAGTTCATATAAAATTTATTGTAAATTTTTGAAAAGTTACGATTTGTAGTTTTATCTTATTAGAAACATCATAAACCACATTACGACGAATAAACGCAATTTGTCGAGAAAAATGAAAAGTATAATATTGCATTTTCCTCTGGAGAAAAGGCGTTCAGAAGTTGTTTCACAAAAAAAAATGCATTTCTAATTATTTGCATAATTATTCTACAGTAAACTTAATTTATGTTCGGAATTGCCTTCTTCTTTAGGGACTTCAGTTTCGATTATCTACTTTCAAAAGAAATCGTAATATTTCTGAATAATTACATTGAAAAGAAGTATCAAGTTTCATAGATACCCCTTAGGGATATATGTGATTTTGTTTTGAAAGTTTTGGTAATTTTGTAAGGAAACATCCGAGTGAGATTTTTCTTATACTAATGAAGTTACAGCATCATAGTTTATTCCTATTCTTATAAAGGAATATGGATGTTTCATAAGCAGATTATTTTATGAGTACAAATATTAAAAGTTTTATGTGGAAGAACAAATACGTTATATATATACGTACTACCTACGAGTGCTTTATCACAACAAAAGCTGCAGCCCCGTACATCTTTCCTTGACGGACACGACAATAACTATATGTAACAAAAAATAATTGAAAGAATATGTATAATTGAGAGAATACCATAAATAATTGCATTGAACAACAAAATCGTTGAGGCCTGTTATGAGGCCGAGTACTAGCACTTTAGCGCTCTGTGCTCCAGATTTCGAGTTCTAGTCAAGGTGGTGCCATGGATGCGTGTAGTGATTCGGAATCCACATTAAACCGTAGGTCTTGTTTTGTCTCCCCATGTTCTACGATTTTACAAAAATCCATTATTTAATTTCAAACTATTAAAAAAGAAAAACAATTCGCGAAAACTTATATTTAAAGCATTGTAAATAAAATAATTTTGTCTATTAATAACAATAACGTTTTCCTAATTTAATTATGTAATTCAATATTCATTTTGAATGTCTTTATGAAATTACTTTGAGGAAGAGGTATGTGTTTATCTGGTTTCCTTGCATTCCCTCTGGCTGGCGCTTCAATCTTCTTCAATTTCATAGATCCTGCAATTTTTAGAATAATTTGCCTTTCCTCCAGACTTGTTTTTTCCACTCCTCAGATGGCAAAGGCTTTTTGTTTTTTCATACCAATCTTCTGCACAGAAATTTTTTGAGCCCGGAGCTTCTTTTATTTGCTTTCCGTGCCTTTTTTCGTCTGATTTTTTAGAGCCACGCTCTTACCATGCATTGATTTTAACTCGCAGAATTTTTTTTTCTTTCATATATTCCAGATATTTCATTTTCCTTCCAGTTCGTGTGGTCTCCAAAGTTTTTATTGTCTTCCTATCTGATGATGCTTCGGTTACAATCTTGCATTTTCATTATTTTCCGAACGGGATTTTCTTTTTCTGTTTGAATTTAGAACTTTTCATTTTGTATATCATTTGAGGCATTTCATTTCGAGTCTCGTCTTTCTAAACGTTAGAGACTTCATGGTCATTTTAGACTGCAGAAGTATGAAGGTTATCGACTACCAATTTCATTCATAATTTATTAACTCTTTTAATGAAACACTTAAGGACAAAAATAATTAGTTTATTATTAAAGACATTACAAATTTCTAGTTTCTTTTAAGTATAATAATGGATATGAGGACATAATGGAAATATGAGGTGCAAATTTCAAAAGTAAGCTTAATTTTTTAAAAAGCTTTGCAGGAGTTATTAGTTTCAATTAAATGTGAAACACGAGATTACGTTCAAGTTTTCACATATTATTATTTTAATAACTCGTATACCATAATATAATATCCGACTAATACATTAATAATAATATTGTATTAATCTTAATAATTATAGTGGTATGTATTAATAATCGTATACCATCAGGGGCTATAGAGTTAGTATATAACAGATTCTTTTTTTTCCCCTACAGAATGGAATCATGATGTAAACTTTTTATTTCAAAGGCAATCCATAATATATTTTTTTGTTAGTAGAGTCATTAATTTGATGGCGACATAAGAAAAATTTCATCAGAGATAAGAATTGTATACATACTTTAAAATTTTTGAAATTTAGATACAAAAAACTATGAAAATTTTTGTAAATTCAAAGTGAGTTCTCACAACCTAAAATTTCAGTCAATCAGAAGCTCTAGCTTCATTGCTTCACGTTTACCGCTGCTTTCAACTTGAAATACATCTAATTTTTCTATACCAAGATTACGCAGAACACAAGGAAGTTAACTTTTCAGTCAATAGGGAATTTAGCATTTTCTATAAATCGCACTGGCGGAAAAAAAAATGCTTCAACCCTTTTTTATTAGTAGTTCTAGGTGAGAATCAAGACTAGATTAATCTCATTTCTTACTCTCAGTGATGCACTACATTATTATCATTAAGTATCTACATACTAATTAAGTATCATTAAGTCTTTTAATTAAATAAGTTTCAATTTCATCCTCATCATATTTTTCTCCACAGCCCACGGTAGGCCAAAGCCTTCTGCTGAAATTCTTTCCAAGATAATTTTTTTTTTTTTTTTTTTTTTTGCTTTAGTTGCTCCAATGAAAAAGAAGAAAAAGGTCACTCGCCATTCATACGGCAGGTATGTAGTAAATTCAGGGTTACGCAGGTTAAATCATTTTATTGCTGTTTCATTCCAGATACAATAGATGGATAAATTTCCTTGCAAAACGTTTTTGTTGGAAAAATGAAGTTTAAATATGTCACTCAACCAGCTCTGAAACAACGAATCAGTTTACCAAAGAGTATACTATTCTATCATTTTTAAAAATCCATTATCAAGCTGTCAAAAAGTGGAAATTTATTTTTTCAATTTAAAAAAAAATTAATTTACTATTTATTCATGTATATTAATGGGTCGTTGTTATTCTCTTCCAAACCAACGAATGACTTTTCTGCTTACGAATTTATTAAGTTTGATTTGTCGCCGTATGATCATTTTTTCGCACACTTTAGGTTAATTAGACCGGGACCTACAGTTTAATGTGTATTCTGAACCACTCACAAACATCCATGCCACCGCCAGGATTTGAACCTGAAACCTGTGGTAACTAAGGCCAGAGCGCTAGCCAACTGACCATCAAGCTTCTACGAATTTATTAAGACTATTCCCGGCTTTAGACACTGAAGCCTTTGGTTCAGTTTTGCTTGCGCGGTATCAAAACAAGATCTGCGACTTGAGAAACCTAAATCGCAATCCTTCTACACTTTCCAGTCCAAATTTGCACTAAAATATAGTTTTACTGTAATTCCATGACATATATTTTTGTGGTATAATTTTACTCATTTTGTTAGAAATTTTGCATACATCTTCGAAACTTGAACATATATATATATATATATATATAACATTTTTCTGATGTTGAAATCGGTGCGCTGTGTGTTTCACTTTTATATGAGCAGCCCACCAACAAGGATGAACACTGCCTACCAATAAAACTTTTATGAGAATCTATCCCGCTTTTACTTGCCTGAAAATCCACGGTATAAAATACGGAATATCTCCCAGTACTTTAACCACAGATTCGAGACTCTTTGTATAGGACATCACAATCGCCATCGAATGTGGTTTCTGAAATCAATAACTTCCCCTGATCCCGCCAGGAGTTTCGAACTTGGAACCTCCAGCACGGTAGATGCACATGCTACCATTGAGGCACAAAATTCGAGCCAGGACAAAAATTCAATGTTAAGATTTTCTTCATAAATTCATTCATTTTATATTAAAGTTTTTGTGACACTTTCCACTAATCTAAAGGATAAATAAAGCAAAAATACGGAAAATTAATCTATTATTTTTTTTACCTACATTACAGAGAAGCGTAAATAATCGGTTATGAAACTATACTTGGCATGTCTTACAATTCCGAACAATTGCCATTCCATAAAAAAAGAACATTCATATTTTCTCTTAGCGTTCTTCTGTCCTTATATACTGTAACCTTATTCAAGAACCCTAAACCCTAACCCTAAAATATTCATATACATTTCATCAAAAATATTTATTTTTCATACTTTTATTACACGATAACATTTACAAAAAAAGATGGGCGCTTTCAAAGTACCAGATAACATATCATGTAGAAACCTTTTTATTTGAAAGAACGGCTTATAAACTATTCTGAAATACTTCTTTTAAGACAAAAACATTTCAAAATATTGCCAGTTATACCAACAACAAGGAAAAATGACATGTTCTACCGAAATACATTTTCTAAGGACTTTTGTTCTTTTCTTTGATGTATAGAGTTTTCCATCAATTTTTTATGATAGTAGTTATATTGAAGATGAAAGTTGAGAGGTTGAAAAAGAACTTGAAGTTCTTTTTTTAACACTTTTAGAAGAAGTGTTTTATGGACGATTTAAAATAGTTTTTTTATAAAAAAAAAAAAAGTTTTCCTTTGCCTTGAAGATATTAAATAACGTTACTAAATAACTTAATTATTACAACCTTAATAAAGTTAAATTAATAAACTTAATAAATGAAGTTTAACTAAGAATACCAATCGACGCAAATTTATTAAAAACTGCTACATAAAATTGGTGTATATAGTTTTTATTTCAGTTTAATTGCTTATAATTTAAAGAACTTTATTGTTATTACGTCCCTCATTAATGCTAACGATTGTATAGTCCGATTCACGATAGCGTGGAAAATTAGAAAAAAGCCAAGTCTGACGGATTCAAAAAGAGTGACGACATAGGGGAGGAAGTGTCATTTAGGAGAGATTTTAATTTTAATAAAAATAATTTCAAGTTTTAATAATCAAAATTTTATATGACACTGCATTAAAAGAAAAACTAGATGAAAAATTCCACATGATTATTTTACTTTTTTAAAAAACAGTTTTGTGCCATGTATATCTGACTAGCACATCTAACAAGTAATCAATTCATCTATTTATGCTATTAAACGGGATGTTTATAATTCATTCTACGTGATCTATATTATATTTTTTATTTTATAATAATTTTTGAACTGATTAATTACATGCCTTGCAGCTCCGACTCTCTACCGAGTGATTTTGTTTCCTTTCGTATAAAAAGTAGTTTGCTTTCCCAGCTTTTTTCCAACAATGAATTTATCAGTGCAGAACTCTATACGAAAGATCTGTCTCATAGTAATGTTTATAATATCATGCGGAATTCCAAAATGACCACTTATGAGGTGAAATGGAGAGGGTGGTTGATTTCAGATATTTCGTTGCATTAATGGTTGATTATATGTACGTATAATGATCCATAATTGAAAGTGGTCTATGGCCAATTGGATAGCGCTCTGGCATTTGGTGTCCAGATTCGAATCTTGGCGGTGGCATGGATGTTTGCGAGTGGTTCGGAATCCACGTTGAACTCTTGGTCCCGGTCTAATTAGGCTGAAGTGTGCACAAGATGACCGTAGAGCGACAAACCAAATCAAACTATAATTGAAATTTCGTTTCAATTCTTTTGTTTATTTTGATAATCCATTAACACTTTTTAATATCTTTTTAATGTACACTTTTTTTATAATTATCAGTATCATCCACTGCTAAATTGATATTCTATTCAATTATTTCTTAACATTAATTAGTTTTTTTGTAATAAAAGTTATAGAAAAGGCTAATTAAATCTTTTGAAGGTAGTTAAGAAAAAACAAAAAAACATTTTAATAATGAAAATACTAAAGCATGGTATTGTCTAGTAAGACAATCGAACAAATTTTAGAATTAAAGAAGGATTTGGAAACGATACTCGTTCAAATCCCAATCAGTTATCTCTTAATATCAAATCAGTGAAAGCATTTTTGTACAGACTAATAGACTTTTTCAGATGGAAAGACTAAATGACTTTTAAAATGAATACAAAACATTTTCCCAAGAAGTCAACTGTAGGAAAAAAATTACAATTTAAGAAATATTGAAAACAATTGAAAATTTCCTCCGATAATCTGAATGCATTTAAATGCACGAACAAATAATTAAACATTTTTACAGATATAAAAAATAATAATATGTTTACTTTTTCACGGATATAAAACAAATAATAATTCTAATTAATATCAATAAAATAGTTTCAAAATAAAAAAGTCATATTAATTCATTTTTTTATGCTAATTGCATAAAAGATATTTATTGATATCCTCTAAGTCGGCATCTTACAGCGACAACCTCCGACAATAACCAATTATATACTATAACAATGACAACTTTCACCTACACTTACACCATAACACCTACCACTTACAAAATGACTACTTCCACAATATTTCATTGCATTTCATATGCAAATACAAATATACTGAAAGATTATTTGCATTCAATTTAAAAATAAGAAATTGTTCTGAATTTTCCTTTTAAAAATTGTTATTAATAATGACATCCATTCCAGAACCATATTTTTAATTTTCTTTACGACGCAAGTCTAGGACGTCCAACGGTCAGTACAAATAATAAGACATTTGCATGAAATTGGACTACATGCTCCACGTTCATCTAGAGTTGTTCATCATTACTAAGTTTACCATGCATGATGCAGAGCAAGGGGATAATACAGTTAAGGCTGGAGAAGTATTCGTTTCAATGATGCTCACGACATTGATAAATGGGAGATTGCCATAAATAGACACAATGGACTACATCTGAATGAGTTACAAGGGAATGTCACAATAGAATTATGGTGCTGGGATTGCATTATGCATGTCAGGCAGACAAGGAACACCAGCTGATCGGCTTTGTACTGATTTCATCATTCACCCAGCAGAAATAATTTTACAGCAAGACATTGTCAAACTACACATTCCTCGTTTAATCCGAATATTCTAAGTGGTCTGAATATGCTACCATGGACGTTCGTGTCTTCTGATTAGTCTCCAATAGAACAAATCTGGGGCGCCATTTGTCTGCAATTACAAAACGAAACGTCTTCAAAATATTTTGATGATTTTTGTGCTTAAGTGAATTTAGAATGCCAGAATATTTCCTGAAAAATCATGAACAGTCTAGTTAGTAGCATGTTAGGTTGTGTAAAGGTCTATATTTCGACTACGGTTTTTGATCATTGAGTATCATTCACAAATTAATCAATACTTTAAATTTCAATGACCCACGAATTTTCCTTTTTGTTGTTGCAGTTTCAATATTTTTTATTTCAAATCGCGGGAAGTACATACATAACAAAGAAAGAACAAAAAAACGTCAAAACACAGTAAAAGAAGTAAAGACAGATATCATCGCC
Organism: Caerostris darwini; assembly: GCA_021605075.1. Taxonomy (NCBI): domain Eukaryota; kingdom Metazoa; phylum Arthropoda; class Arachnida; order Araneae; family Araneidae; genus Caerostris; species Caerostris darwini. Next base: position 41,518 of record BPLQ01011522.1, on the reverse strand, counting down.
CGAAGGGCTCTCTGGCACGCCAGTCAGTTCGATGGAGTGTCTTGCTCTTTCAGAGACTCTTTCAAGCCACAAAGACAACAGTAGGAATGGTCATGTCAAAATTAGTACACCAGTTAGCCGTGTGAAACGTTGTCCAGGGTACAGGGTTGTCCACGAGGAGGTAGGTCTACGTTGTACCCGCAGTTTCAATATTGAGGATTGTATATTGCCATCTTTAAAATAGATACGGGAATTTTCATTTAGGTTTCGTTTGTTGGGTTTCGAATCTAGTTTAACCACTTACGAAATTCATCACGCTATTCACAAGTCCGCTACGAGTGAAGATCCTATTAAATTATTCTAATTGATTGAATAATTACTTAAAATTGATTAATGATAAAAATTTTTGAAAAATAATTGATTAATGATATAATTAAATCTAAGGCATAACAGAATTGAATGAATAGTTTACGAAACACGATTCTTTGATTATTTTCTTGCTACTCGTGAACCAAAAAAATAATGCAAACTTATGCTAAAAAATAACAAAGAAATGAATTGTTGGTTCAGCAACAACATATTATTTATTTTAGAAATCTCTTTGCCCATCTCTTAAAAAGCTTTGACAATGTTTCTTTTAATGTCATCTTTTTTTGTTTCATTTTTTGACGGATATAATGAACAGTTAAATTAATATTGTCTTCATCTTTGTCACATTTATGAATAACCGAAAAAGTTATTCAATTTACTTGTTCTATCCTCCTTTTTATATGCATCATCGTGGATGGTAAACAAGTCTGTACAAAAAAGGCTTAATTAATTGGATAAAAGAAGATGAAGTTTTTATGCTTCTCAAAAACAGGTTTTTATTTAATCGGAAAACTTTGTGCTTCGCTTTTTTTTTAATTCGTTAATCACTGAAGCGATAAAACTTTTTTGTACGATAATACTTTTTTTTATTTATTTAAATTTTTTTTTTATTGGATGTAACTTTTTATTAGCTTACCTGGCTTAAAATTATATTAACTAGAGAGGAGATAATTTCTCCTTAATTAAATAATCAGATAAAATTATTCTTCATTATTAGAAGCTTAATATACTTTGTATTTATTTTAAATTCTAAATTACTGCATTAACAATTTAACAATCCTTATTATGGATTTTAGTTTGTGTGAAAATGGTTTAACTAAATTTAGTTTCATTCATTAATAAACGTTATTTTGTACGTTTTTTTTTTAAATTGATTAAAAGTTTTAGGCAGTTTTGTACTACATATTCTTTTACGCAATTATTTTGCTCTTATAAATTCTCATGCATAATGTTTATTTTCCTTTTAAACACCTCAACATTAAAAGATTTTGAAATTGGGATGAATTTTTTTCATTTAAACTTTAATATGAATTCCTAAAACTAGTAATGTGTGTTTATAAGAAAGATGAGTTATAACGTTTACTTTAATTACAAAGTTTATATTATGTTTATTATACACAGTCCAGACACATTAAGATATACAAAGATATTTTAGTTTAAAACTTTATGAGCAATGCCAAAGGAAAGCTTTAATGTCTACAATAGGAATGAGTATGATAAATCCGTATGGCAAAACGTCCTTCCATTATCAGGGAGAATGATACAATGGCAGCCTTAAAGGAATTCGTTGCAAATTCCATTAGAGAGTGCAGATAAGCCTCATCGATGCATCATGAGTAAGCCATAATGAGTATAGGGTGACACATGTGACAGAGTGTCCCGCTAGAGGTGGTCCAATTGTTTTTCAGTACAACGCACAAATAAGGGGCAATTACTCCTTAAATTCGCCTTGGATTGTATTGCCTGAAGATTATTTGTATTAAATGGATTCGTGATATACGGGCACAACTTAACCATATGATTCTTAGACTTATAATCAAAATATAGATTATAGTCTTTGCTGTATCTATAGTTTACTACTTCATATAAGCTATAAAATCTGTTATATTAGCATTGAATTTTGACCCGCATTTAAGAAATATATTGATATTATTAAAGTTATGTGACGAATATTCGTATTTTTAACAAAATAATATTTAAAACAAGTAATCAAATTCCATAAACATTCATAGTTAAAATAGACTCGAATAAAGCTGGCGCATATATCTTTTGAAAGCAGAATATTACTTTTATTTGGTACTTACAGATTCGAAGCAGTTAAAATAGTTTAACAATAGAATATTTTATGCGGAAAGAAAGGATAAACGGTTTGAAAAATAAAGGCTTCTGGGGCATTCTGGCAAGTTCTCAGTGAATAATTCAGACATTTTTCGACGAAATGAAATATTCCGCTACTGAAAAGTATTAACTTGCCAATATTGTTGAATGTATTTACCCTATAAAGCTTTTGAGGTTATATGAGGCATGAATATTTTTCACATGTCTGAATTTAAATGTATCGAGAAAGAAACTCAATGGAAAGTCAAGTAAAGAAATTCAATGCATGAAAAGTGAAAGGATATTCTTGAGAGATGTTCAATACTTAATAAAACTGACTGTATTTGCATGAATGCCGATATATCTATCTCTCTATCTATATATGCATATAGATATATTTCTGTCAGAGTGTATATATATATATATATACAATCTGACAGAAATATATATATATATATATATATACATATACTACATTCATGTCCATAAATTAAGGATAATTCAGAATCACACAGAAATTGAGATCTAAAATAAAAATTTCACCTGTAGAATTATCACACACATCTTGAAGAAGAATATGCAAATTACAGGAAACCACCAGATGGCATGGATAGTACGTCACAATGACGAGAGTGTAAGAGAGGGGTATATAAGGAATGGTGGTAAAGAAGTAAAATTGTTCACACGCGCTTTAAAAGCCTTTCAGTGCAATAACCGCATAGTTATGGCACAAAGGAATCATTTGGATGATTTTTTACGTGGTAGAATTATCGGACGACTGGAATGTGGACGTACCCATCTGGAAGTATCCGAGGAACTTGGAATCGCCCAGAGTGTCATCTCCAGGCTTTGGCAACGATTCCAAGATGATGGTAATGGGAGTAGATGTTACAGCACAGGTCGCCCCCGAGTTACAACGCCGAATGAGGACCGGTATTTAGCAGCTACTGCCAAAGAAACAGACAGAGCACAGCAACAGATCTGTCTCGTCAGCTGTCTTCAGCTACCGGTACGACAGTTTCAAGGCAGACCGTGTACAGACGCTTAGGGCACATTGGTCTATATGCTCGTAGGCCTGTCAGATGTGTTTCACTTACCGCAACTCACTGTCGCCTGCGATTAACCTGGAGCAGAGAGCATGCATTGTGGACACAGCGACAGTGGTCTGGTGTGAGGTTTTCCGACTAGTCCAGGTTTAGTTTACAGTCTGATTCTCGCCGGACTTTCATATGGAGAGCGCCAGCTACCCGTTATCACCAAGAGAACACCATTGAACGACACCGTTACGGTGGTGCAGTATGGCTCGTTTGGGGAGGAATTATTCTTGGTTCCAGAACTGACCTACATGTTCAGAGTGTAACGATGACAGGCCACATTTATCGGGATGTCATTCTGGAACAACATGTGCGTTTGTTTCGGGGCGCCATGGATGCTGAATTTCTGTTTATGGATGACAACGCCCGTCCTCACCGTTCTAACATTGTAGACGAATGCCTTCAATTGGAGGATATCACCCGTATGGATTGGCAGTATACTCACCGGACATGAATCCATTAGAGCATGTGTGGGATATGCTTGGCCGACGAATTGCAGTCCATCAACCCCCTTCCACCTGTCAACCGGAACTTCGGAGGGCATTTCTTGATGAGTGGTGTAATATTCCCCAAGATCAGATTGATAAATTGATACTCAGCATGCCTAGGCGTTGTAAGGCCTGTATTGCATCGTCCGGGAGACATACTCCCTATTAACCATCATACTAACCATGTTATACTGTTTTTTGTAAATAGGTTCTTTTTTGAAATTTGCTCCAGGGAGTAAAAATCGCAATTTTTATTAATTATGTCAATCATATAGCATCTTTTTTGCTCTTTACCTTTTGTTTAATAAATAGACTTTACAAATAAGTCAAATTTGTTTTGCTTCTGTCTCTTTCTTTGACTGAACTTCATTATCCTTAATTTATGGACATGAGTGTAAATGTTCAGATATCTCAGGGCATTCTTTAAGATACGGTGCATCCATAACAGTTTCTCTCCCGCATAACACTCAATTAGGGGATGAAAAGATGTTAAATCTAAATAAATGTCCTTCGAAGCAATCGTGCCCAGTCTCCAACCGAAAAGCTGCAACAGCGGTGAGGTCTAGGGGCAGCTGGAACCTTTAACACTTTTTCCCTCCAACACTTTTTCTATATTTGGTCAGCTTGCCTAGATCGGATGTCAATATAATTGATAAATTTATTGGAGGAAAGGTAAAAAAAGTGAGAGGGCAGACGATAGCATGTTCGAACTGTTGAATGCAATTTCCCGTCTAAGAGTTTCTTTCAATTCTACCAACGTAGAATATGTGTATCTGATCGGAGTTACAATAACTAAGTTTTGCCAATACTGTTTTGACTGCTCAAATGATTTGTCATCTACCTATATTATTTAATGCAATGTAGAAAAAAAAATACTGCTCCCTTCCACTTTGTTAGCTCGCCTACAATATATTTATCTTCTGGAGTGTGATATGTAGCACTTACTATTCCACCACAAATCTTTACAAAAGAAAAAAAAATGTTATCCCTCTTCAAAGTTTACTCATTTTTCAATTCCTTCTATTAGCTCACACTCTCCCTATATATATCTTGTTCAAATTTTCAATCGTTCATTATCCACTCAAGTTCAAATACGTTTTTTTAACTTGTAGTGGATGACACTGGATGATAATACAGTTTTTCAAATATTAATTCAGTAATTAAATTTAATTAATTTTAGGTTTTTTTTTAGGTTTAAGTTACATATATCTACCAATAGATGGCGCCAGATAAACTTTAAAAAAAAGAATGAAAAGTATTTATAAAGGAATTTCTGCAATAGAGTGAAAAAAAAGTAGGAATTGACTTTAATTTTTTTTTTTATATTACTGATGTTCTTCTTTTATATTACTTGCTGTATCTGCTATAGAAAAGTATGAGACTGCAGAGTGTAACATGTCTGCACGAATGGATGCAATATCCCTTCGAATAGCTTCTTTCAAATCTACTATTGAGAATTCTACCAAATCGGAATGTGCGTGTCTGGTCGTTGTTACCGTCATAAAGCTCTAACATTTAATGATACGTCAGACGCCTGAATGATTTGGCAGTCACTTAATCTATAGAAAAGTGAGAAGGCAGATGTGTTTCTAAAAACGACTGGCTTCCGTGGTTGCAAATAGCATTTCTTAGCACAAAATCATTTATCAAAAACAAATGATTAGTGGATGATTAGGTGATGAAACAAATGATTATAATTTATAACCTGTATCGTGATTATGTATAAATCAAAAAGAAATAAATAACTGTATGTAGGTGAAAGTAGCTTTCTTCCGATGCTTAATATATTTTTTGAGCTAAACGTATTTATGAATGCACGACAAATGTTTATTAACCATTCTTCTGAGATTTTAATAGGAAAACATTTATCAAAATAAAATGCAATAAATAAATAGAACTCAATTCAATAAATATTTTCTACAAAAAATAATTATAGTCTGCAATATTAATATGTATAAATCAGAACGAAATAAACGGCAGTATACACTGAAGTGACAAAAGTCATGGGATAGCAATATGCAAATTTTCAGATGGCAGTAGCATCGCGTAGAACAGGTATAAATGCGCAGTGCTTTCGCAGAGCTTTCATTTCTGTTCAAGTTATTCATGTGAAGAGGTTTTGACGGGATGATGACCGCACGACGGGAATTAACAGACTTTGAACGCGGAATGTTAGTTGAAGCTAGACGCATGGGTCATGCCATTTCGGAAATCGTTAGGGAATTCAACATTCCCAGATCCACTGTGTCAAGAGTGTGCCGAGAGTATGAAATTTCAGGCATAACATCCCACCATGGACAGCGCAGTGGTCGACCGCCTGCACTTAACGACCGAGACCGGCGACGTCTGCAAAGAGTCGTAAATTCTAACAGACAAGCAACACTGCGTCATATAACAGCAGAAATCAATGTGGGACGTACAAGGGACTTGTCTGTTAGAACTGTGCGGAGAAATTTGGCTTTCTTGGGCTATTCCAGCAGAAGACCGACTCGAGTGCCTTTACTGACAAAACGACATCGCTTGCAGCGACTCTCGTGGGCACGTGAGCATATCGGTTGGTCCCTAGATGAATGGAAAACCCTGGCCTGGTCCGATGAGTCACGATTTCAGTTGGTAAGAGCTGATGGTAGGGTTCGAGTGTGGCGCAGACCCCACGAAGCCATGGACCCAAACTGTCAGCAAGGCACTGTTCAAGCTGGTGGTGGCTCCGTAATGGTGTGGACTGTTTTTTCATGGCATGGACTTGGTCCTCTGGTGCGAATGGACAGAACATTGACTGGAAATGCTTATGTTCAGCTACTTGGAGATCACTTGCAGCCATTCATGGACTTCATGTACCCAAACAACGATGGGATTTTTATGGATGACAATGCGCCATGTCACCGGGCCACAACTGTTCGCGATTGGTTTGAAGAACATTCTGGACAATTCCAACGAATGATCTGGCCACCTATATCGCCCGACATGAATCCCATCGAGAATTTATGGGACATCATCGAGAGGTCTGTTCGTGCCCAAAATCCTGCACCATCAACGCTTTCACAATTATGGACGTCTATCGAGACAGAATGGCTCAATATTCCTGCAGAAGACTTCCAACGACTTGTTGAGTCCATGCCACGTCGAGTTGCTGCACTTCGCCGGGCGAAAGGAGGGCCGACACGATATTAAAAGGTATCCCATGACTTTTGTCACTTCAGTGTATGAGTGAAAGTAGGTTTTTTTCGACATTTAACATATTTGTTTGAGCATAAAGAAATTTTTGAAAGAAAAAAACTGTTATTAATCATATAAATATTACGAAAACAAACTAAGCAATTATTTACCATAAAATTCTATGAGCAATACTAACAAAACCGCTGTAAATCATTTTTTATGTTGTTACAAAACTATTAAACAGGGCATAAAGGATTTTTTTCAAAAATTTATTAAAAAGTTTATCCCATTTATTTTAAATTCCAATAGCTATTTATGTCTATTTTAATTAAATTTCAATATTATGATGGAGAAAACGTATTAATCGTAATGAAACTACAAAATCTGTGAGAGAAACTATCAACAAAGCGCAGTGTTTAGAAAATTTCATTTTGTGTAAATAAATTACCTGCTTAGAAAATATTATATAAGTTATGAGAAAATTTATGACTATTTTCACATAACTAGCAAGTGAGGGATAAACATAAAATATACTTAACTAATTCATCTCGACTTAAAAAGCTTTCCTTAAATTTGTGTGGAAACACACTTTGTTTCATGCCAACTTGTTATTTTGTTTTAGTTATTGAGCTTAATTCTTGCCAGTATTCTTGTTAATAATAAAGTAACATGCTGGCAAGTTGTTGCTAGTAAGGTTCATTTTATAATTATTTAATAAATTACTTTTTAATTAGTTTTAAAAAAATTTCCAAAGTATGTTAAGCTTGAATTAATAATTATAAATGTTTCATCCTTATTATTTATTGGTACCACCGATAAAAAAGAAATCAAGCTGTAATCAAGCCAATAAATCAAAATGAATTTTTGTGTTAATTGAATGACTTTCATAAAAATGATTTCAAGTAATTAATATTATTAACTTAATCGTTGATTCAAATACATTAACAGCTGACAACATAATTAAATAAGTATTTTTTATGCAAATCTCAAGAGAACATGCTCACTTTGAAAATGAATGCAAATTTGAAATATTGCAGCGTTAAAAGCGCTTGATTAAGTAAAAAAATTTAAAAAAGATATAATTTAATAGAAAAATTTAGATTTATATATGAATATAGTTAAGTTCTTTGGGACATAACAAAAAAATGCATAAATAAAGCATAACATAAAAAAGGACTTCATGAAAACAGGTTTGACAGTATAACAAAATTTATTAATATTTCTGCAATACAGTACTTGAATTTCCTATGATACGTTGAAGATTTTAACAATAATTTTTTTTTAAATTTACCGAATGCTTTTTATTACCCTTTTATAAATAGATTTATGTAGCCGATAAAAATTAAGTATTCTTAATATTTTACTGTTTATGCACTTTGTTAACTTTCCAAAACCTTCTATTCAGATTTTCATTTTTTTCCTATCAAAACAGTGGCAGAAAAACCCTGTTGGTATATAGTTTTTTCCTTTTTTTTTCTTCAAAAAGCAATAAACGCCTTTAAAGAATACAGAATGACCCTTCAAGAATGATTTTTACGGTCAAGAATTCCTTAAGGTCAAAATATATAGTGTAATAAATTGAAGATAACATAAAAAAATGGGTTTTTTTTTTTATTCTTTTTTAACTAGAAAATCGTATTGTAAACTATTGTTCATTTTTAATGCTCTGAAATAATGGCTTCAAGTAGCTAAGATACTTTTTGAGTGGCAACACTTATGCTTCACTTCTTATCAATAAATATACTTTTTTTTATTTTATTTCTTTATTTTGTTGTGTAAAAAAAAAATTTTTAAATAAAAAAAAAATTTCTGTTTATTTTCTTTTTTTATACGTGGTGGAAATTTGAAATAAAAAAATTGAAAGTTAATCTTATAAATGTAGACAACTTAATTTTTTATAATTTTTACAAAATAAAAACATATTGCCTTTTCACTATAATTTTCAAAATTTCCAAGTACGGAAAGCCCTCCTGTACAGAAAGAATTTTTTAATATTTATTTTGAAATTTTTTACGAAACAATTAATATTATAATTGTGTAACAAAAAAATTATGAATTCTAATAGTGCAATGTTTATTAAAAATGGACGAAAAATAACATTTCATGTCACTGCGCATTGAATCCTAATGTATAAGTGTTACAATCTCTCAGCCCGAGAAGGAATTTATTTAACGTAACCCTACGTATCAACTGGCCTATAGATACTCATTCGGAAAGGAAGTATATTTCGGAAAGTAATTTACACTAAAAAATCAAAATAATTCCGAAACAACCTTAAAATTAAAAATATTATTTATTAAAAAAGTCAGTTATTATTATTTATTTATTTTTAGCTTTAGACAATTCGATCGTTCTCTATCTATAGCATTATCTAAGCTATAAAGAGCAGAAAATTCTTTTTCTTCCGAGTTGCTATTTCATAGAATTGATTATTCTATTTACTATATACTCATACATTGTTTTCTAAGAAACAATGACATGCATTGTCGGCAATTCCTTAAAATCGGTAACTTATTTTTCTTCAAGCTATAGAGGTAATTAGTTTCAAATGATCGAGTTGTAAAAATTGTAAAATCAAACATTGCTAGTGTTCGAGATACAGAGGTCCAATTTTTTTTTCGAGTTACGGAGGGAAAATATATACCAAAATGACTTGTGGGTATTGACTAATTATTTCGACTTATAGAGGAGTGAAATTTCGAGTAATATTTAACACTACTAAATAACGATTGAATATTTAACACTGCTATGCGCATTAATTGATCAAGATATTTTCATATTAAAAATGGTAGTTAAAAAATTATATTTATTTAATTTTTGAATATAAGTAAAATAAATCCGGTAATTTTTGTATCATTTTAGGTTTTATATTTAAATAATTTAGGATTTTCCATAATATTGCATCAGCAAAGACAATTTTATTTTTACATTCATTCTCTCATTTTCATTTTTAAATAAAAATATAGATTTAAAAAATTTAAATCTGTTATCAGATTTGCTGTCTGAAATATTTTAAATGAAGAATTTTAGCAGAAAAACTAATTAAAATTGTCTTGCATATTATTAATTTCCAAAGTGGAAACCATTGCCACAAAGGATAGTTGAACGATTGTGAGTGTTTCGGAATCCACATTAAGCTTAGATTAGCTTAAGGTGTGTAAAAAATTAATGTAGTGCGACAAACCCAACCAAATCTAAAGTTCGAACCTAGTTGTAGATTTTTTTCCAGTCAATGTTCTTGGAAACAAAAATCTCGATGACGATTATGATAGCTTATGAAAAACGTCTGGTATCGATTATTCAAAATATTTGGTAGAGGTGTTTTGTGTTTTCTTAAATATGGCTGGAAAATATGTGAATGTTATCATTGAAAGTAACATCGAGAGGCAATGCCTTAGTCCAGGTCTAATTAGCCCAATATATGCACACAAAAAAAAATGACAGTAGAACGACAAACAAAACCAAACGTGGTAATTTAAGAATATTACTGAAAAAATAGATCGAAAGACTAATTCATTGATAACAGCATACCAGATTCATTTTTAATGTTTTTCGTAATTTTAATTGTTATACACTGCCCTCCAAATGTTAAGGAAAAACAATTTTTTGCGCCTAATTTGCAAATGAATGAATGTAGAAACACCAAATTTGGATGACAGCGCACAAAACAGTTATGTATTGACTGCAACATAGAAGTTTACATAAGAAAAAAACAAAAATGATTTTTAACAAAAAAAAGCAATCTCGCTTGAAAAGTCCATTCTTGTAAAAAATAATAATCACAGTTTTATGTGGTAAAATATCATATAAACATAACAAAAATGAATAAGGGATATGCAGACCCTAACTTGAATGCATTGGCGGCATCGGCTTTCCATGCTGTCAATTAAGTTATCGGTTACCGAAATGGGAAGTGAAAACCTGACACGGAGTAAGCTTTGTTCCAGCTGTCCTGAAGACCTTGGAGAAGGACTTAAAGTAGTAACCTGTCTACCAAGATAGTCCTCTATCAGATTCAAATCTGGAGATAGAGCTGACCATTTCATTCGATCCAAACCAAGACCATCAAGATATTCCTCAACAACTACAGCCAGTGAAATCATGCATTACCATCCATCAAAATGAAAAAATTGCCAATTGCATCGGCATATAGGTGGACATATGGATCAAGGATCTCAAACCAGTCACAGTTCCTCCGTGCATGCAGGTCAGTGTGACCATCGAGTGACATCCTTTCCCAAACCATTATTCCACCACCTCGATAACTGTGTCTTTCAACAGTATGGGATTGATGGTATCCGGTTCATACCATTAACTAACAACTTCATACCATATTGATGGGATTGTTCCCTCCAGATCAGCAGACGTCCTGAATCGATTTCCAGTGTGAATCTGGACTCGTCTGCAAAGAGTACAGAAGCCCATCGCTATCTGGTGCAGAAAACGTGTTCTCTTGCCCAAGATAAGCGGGCCCTTCTCTGTCGTTCATTGAGGGGGACACGCACATCTGGTCGTCTTGCATAGAGATCTGAATTGTGAAGACTCCCTCGCACCGTACTAAACGGATATTCTTCTCGCTGATGCTACAGAGTGGCACAGAAATGTTTCTTCTCCTTCGAGCCGAAATAGCTATAAAACTGTCTTCTGCAGGTGTTGCAGCTCGTGATCGACCTGGAACATGTCTTCTGGACACAGAAGCTTGGGTTTGATATTGATTCCAGAGACGGTGGACCACTCTGCGAGACTCATTAAGACGCCTAGCAGCATCAGCCTGGGACAACCCCATTTCCATCCATCCGACCGACCGCCACCTTAACGAATCGGGCAAACGGCATCTTTCAGACATTGCGGGATCCCACTGCCTATTGTCGACGAATTTGCTAACGAAAGTTGTAAATCAAGAAAAGTTACATGCGTAATTACGAAAGCCTGATATTTCCATATTTTTCTCTCACTCGTATGTACCTGTTCTTTTGTATAAAAAAGAAGTGGTAGCTACCGTTTTTGAATAATTTTTTATCATTTATATAAAGAATAAACTTTTATTGTTATTGTCCTTTTTTTTATGGTGAGCTTCGAAAAACATGTTGCTCCTTAACTTTTGGAGGCCAGTATATTAACAATCGCAATCTTAATTTGCGTGTAATGCGATAATGCGAATGATACTATGGTTGAATTTAATAAATTTAACTTTATGATTGATTTCAAACTTTCAAGCTTCAATATATCTTATTTATAACATCTTCATTTAACATGTTTTGAAACTATATATGCACAAATACACAAAAGAACAAAAATCGTTTAGTATATATTTCTGTTTATTCACTAAAAGAAAGTCGATTTCAACGAAATTTTGTTCAATGATGTGATTCATCATTATGTGAAACACCCTTCTTGGCTTAAATTAGCGTATGATAAATGTCGTTCCAAAACTTCAGTGAATACGCATTAACCATTCTGTACTAAAGCGATGATTACATACTAAATTATCGTTTATCATTCCTTAATGTATTCTATTCTTTTGATCCTGTAACTAATCAATTCTATTAGAATAATTAGTATAATTATTGGTTAAAATTGAATTCACGGAACTGCATACTTAGAAACTTGACATGAAATAACCAGAAGTAAATTATTCTAACTACTTAACTTCATTTAAATGAATCATTATATTAATTCCTACCGTATATAGTAATTGTGTGTCACAGTTATACATCTTTTCCGCATGTAAATTACAAGAGAATAAAAACAAGATGTAATTAGCGTTTAATAAACAAATTTAATTACAAGATGCAATTAGCGATAGCTTACATTATCAAAAATAAAATAATGTAAGAATTTCTAAAATAACAACTCTTCAATTTTAAACTTAGAGGACAAATCGAGTGATTTACGTTAGCAATTTAACGACTCTAGTTTTAATCGAGTAATTTACTTTAAAGGATATAAAACAAATGCTTTACAGAACACACAAAAACACTTTTTTGCAAAATTAATGCGAGTCTACTATTATTCCTTTTTCAATTAACATTTTTTTTAGAAGTCACTCATTAAACAAACTTGTTATCTGGATTGTCCTTTTTTCAGCAAACGTATTTTTAAAGACTGGCAATTAGTTGAGGCTCCCATAACAATTTAAAACCGAGTTTCTGTATAAATAATATAGAGAAACAGCAGCTTATTATAAGAATATTCTGTTACGTATGAAAACTACAGTAATAAATGAATAATATCTAGTTTCGTTATAGTCTAAAATAATTCTTTATATAAACTTTTGCATACTAAATATTTTATCACTGGAAAAAGAGATGTTTCATTTTTTTTAATGTTCAGATATTCTTCTAATTGAAAAATAATAAATGAAAAATTTTTGGTGTACTAACGTAAAACTTTAACTAACGTATTCTTTTTTTTAGTTATTTATTCGAATTTAGATGTTCAGCTATTCATTATAACTCAGAAAACTATCAAAATAAAATTGAATTTTAATTGCAAGAAGTGGAAAAAAATGAACAGCACTTAAAATAAATTAGCAAGCTTCTGAAAATATTACATTAGTATAGCTGAAAATAAAATGTATTAAAATTTTACAAAAGCTTTTATTTCTTTACTAGTTTATTCCTTCGTTAACCTTTAAAGCATAGCGTAACATTTTGATTAAGAACACTATAGTACGTATGTAAAATAGAATATCATGAGCAGAATTTTACAATCATGACGTATACAGCAATATAACATTCAAAATTACAATCGTTTAAAAGTCCAATGCGTAAAATTTTTTTAACATTATTCTATAGATTAATATGTTTTTTTTATTGTTAAGCAAAACTTTGTTTAGAAAATTTTACGAATTAAATTTAATAAATATTAAAAAAATAAACAAAATTTGTATTAATTACCTGAATAAAAACAATTATGGGCAAAATTGCAGAATTGGTACCTTTGTGTTTTGGCGTCAAAAACTCTTTTCACCAAAGTGCGACAAGTAACGGGTTGCGATTGCAAGTAAAATGGATTGAAAATAATGCAAAAAACATTTGGCGATTTATCGCTCAATTGGCGTCACAAAAAAGTCGCCAAATCTCAATGGTTGCTATTTTGCGAATTGGCCCAATTATGTACAGCAATGAAATTTATTTATGATAAAAAAAAATTTTATTATTTAGGATATAATTTTTTTAATATTCTAAACATATTTTTGAACTAATGTAACCTACATATTTAGAATGTACAATTATCAAATTATAAAATAATAATATTAATATAAAGGAAATTTTTTTAATTAAATATAAAATACTCTACCGAAAATTAGTAAAAAAAAAAAAAAAATTGTGAGAGATTCTTTTAACTTAATTTAAATATTAGAAAACATTATTACTGCATCTACTCAATAATATGCTAAAATTCTATTTTAAGACCCCAATTTCACCAATGGGAAAAAAATGTCAAACAACAACATTCGACAAATTCCGATCAAAGCAAATATTAATTACAATTATAGTTTGAAATGTCAAGTCTCGCACTATGGAAAAAGAGTAAAATGGCAAAAGTAATTCGTAATATCAAATTTAACTCGTTTGAATACTTCATTAAATATGATCTTGTAAAAAGAGACAATAAAGAAGTTTAACAATTATATAAACAGGTCTATGTGAAAAAAAAATTTGTATTTAATTTTAATCTTAAGAAAGTCAAGTTTATTATAAATGAATGGGGACAAAAGTTCCAAAATTTACTAACCTCGTGTATAATTTACTCGCGCAATTAATTATTCTAATTTTCTTATTTTTATTTTACTCTAACGATATTTTATTGTTTTGGATATAGTGCGTCCGTGGCTTCTTGAGCGACATTCAATGCTTCTTATTGGTATATTTTTAATTTGTTTCACGGTCTAATAATTAAATATTTTATTTTGAGTATTTACTAAATAATTTTATGGGTAACTTGTATAACTGCCCAGCTGATTATATCCTTTTTTCATTTTTTTTAATTCTTAGTAATTTTTAATCTGGCAACATTTTTATTCTTACTTTATTCTAAAGTTATTTTTAAATTTATTTTATTCAAACGATATTTTTATCGGTCTTTTTTTTCTGTCAAAACGGTAAGCGAGTTTAATGCATTTGCAACAGTTTTGAATGAAAAAGGCAAATAAACCATAATTAATTACTGCCTGAAAGAAAATTTACCTTTAAAAATGTTATATAAGTTAAGAAGAAATTATTTTATTTCAGCAAGAAGACAGGACTGATGGCTTCCAATGGAGGTAACTTAAACATGAATGCATTCTAAATTTTGTTAAAATTTAATCCAACTTTAATTTTTTTTTTCTTTTTTAGTTGTTTAACATCATCATTTTTGAACTGTAACTGGTATTTGTTCTAAAGGGAATTCGTTTTAACAGGTTGCTCGTTTGACTAGATGTTGACATCTGTAAGACGCCATTTTTTTTCAATTGGCAAAATTGGTTTTCTAAAATAGAATTTATTATTAAATTTCATTTTTAAATTTTCAAAAATGAAAAAAATAATTATAATTTTTAAATTTTCAAAAATTAAAAATTTTCAATTTTCGAAAATTCAAAAAAAAAATTTTTAATTAAAAAAGCATTATTTTCTCGCCATTTTTATTGCCTGCAGATCATTAGAAAATTTAAGATATAGTGCACATAATGATGACTTGACTTGATTTGGCTCGACTTGACAAGGTATTTTGAGATTTATGCTCTTTGCATAACGACATGAGGTTGTCGTAATCTTCTGAAGTGTTTATCTTATTGTATAAATTTTCGCCAATTTGGTGACTTCGAGAAATTTAGGTTCAAAATATTATTAAACAAAATTTATAATAATTTTAATCTTAAAATGCAATTAAAATCAAAATAAACCTATTATAATTGATATAAATAACTTTACATGAACAAGAGAAATAATGCTGAAAAAAAAATGAAACAGGAAAGAAAAAATATTTTTAATTATATCTTAGTTAAAATAAATAGAAGTTACTTAACTTTTCGTGATATTCTCGGTAAAAAGCATGTAATTCACATTATCATACTTTTTGACTGGTTGAAAGTTTTATTGATTTTGTTAAAATCAAAAATCGCGTTAAATTAGTATTTTTTTGTTTATGTGATATGAAAACATTTCCGGTATTTAAATGCTTAATATTAATTACATTTTTTTTTTCTAAAAATACCTAAAATCTCCGTTTATCAGCTTCAGATTAATTAGTGTGGATTTTTATTTTTCTATCTTTAATTTAATTTCACATTAATGAAATAATCTGGAAAAGCTTGAACGTAAATTGTTGATTTCGAATTAGAATAATAAAATTATTTAATTAAAAGTTAATTTAACCTTAAATATTCTGGTTAAATTAAAATAAGTGGTTAATCAAATTATTTTCGTAACGAAAAAAAGTGAGATATTTTAAAATTTAATTTCTTCTTAATTTAATTAACTTTTAATAATTTTATTATAAAAAGATATTTTTTAGAATAATACTAGACAATTTTATTAAACATTAGATAATCGAATTATTTACTATTTAAACATTTTTTGGATGAAAAAAAGTTTTGTACAAAGTTTTTATGTTATTTTTCACAAAATACCTCTAATTAAATTTCATGAAACGATTGAATGAAGTAATTACCTTGATAAACTATTCTTAAGAAAGTAATTATTAATTTAATATACTACTTTGTAATTTTTAACTACCTTTTTTTCTTGGTATTCTCCTAAAAATAAGGAATTTACGAATTTCGATTCAACCTTTAAAGACGGACATAATTAAAATAAATATCTGAACTATATTGAGTATTTACATTAGTAAATTTTCATGCCATATTCAGTCGTTATGAAATGTTTTATCTTTATGTTTACATTCTAATTAATAAATATATGTAATATTTATTGCATGTGATAAATGTTTTATTATAAATTATTCTAATCTATAAATCAGTGCAAAATTATATGTTCTTTAATTGCTGATCATTTTGGTCGCTCTGGAGGTCGGTGTCACAGGTTTAGTACGAGTCTCGGCTGTACCATGGATGTTTTGTAGTGGTTTTGAACCCCCTGTAAAGCGTATGTCCCAGACTAATATGATTGTAGAGTGCTGAGCGTAGGGCTGATAACGCTACCCTGAAAAAAGAAAAACATCTCCTGTTTCGGAATCTACTAGTAGGCAGGTCATGGTTCCGGAAGTTAATTAGTTAGCTGATCATTTGATTTTCCATTCAGATATCAATAATAATCCATTCAGTAACTAGCAAATATTATTTTCTTATTTTATCTACTTATTTACACATCGAATACTTCGTTTCCAACCTATGTGTGGCCCGAATAGTATCATTGATGAGATAGGCGATGTCTTCTAGGAAAACTTCTAGATAACCCACACTAATGTACCGAGTTGTAGAAAACCCGCCAGTGTCCTTCCAGACAGTTTGAGTGTCGATTCGTAATTCGATTGCGCACTTCGGCAGAAGTTATTCGGTGGGCTTTAGCTATACTTGGAGAATTAAAAATAAAGGAATGCAGATGTGATCAAAGCAGCGTGTGCATACTGTAACAGAAATGCACAAATTTGCTGGTACCAGCAGAAATTCAAGCTTTGTAATGACAAATCATGGAATAGAAAACGCATTCAAATATTCCGAATATTTGAACAAGCATGTTCTGTTGATTCAAAGGGAGTTTTGAAAATTTAGGGTTCTACCCCTTTTTGCGATTTTTCTCTATTCCAACTCCTTTCTGGGCTTTCCGCCAAGTCCCCATCTAGTTATAAATTTGGTTGCGATCATAATTTTTATTTACCTACATTTAAATTTTAGATTAAATATATTTTATATGTCATCATCGTTGACGTAAATCTTAAAAAGAACCCGATTACTTAAAATCTATTGTAAATTCTGCACAGGTATATGAATACTAATGTTTCCTTTTTATTATTTGAAAATTAGAATCTTATAACTAACAATACAATCAAACAGTATCTATTTATATTTATAATTTCCTTTTTTTTTGAGCAAGCAAAATTAGTAATTTCTATTTCACGTAATTTAAGCTAATAATTCAAAACAAACTTCTCTCATAAATTTCAACACACAATTTATTCGCCATATGTTTGATGTAAATAAAATTAGAAATTTATATTCATATATATATATATATGATATGAAAATTAGGAAATATATATATAAATCGATTAGAATATATATCTATAACATATATAATATTAATATAATCTGAATAAAGAGGGAAAATAACAAGTCATTCATCTTTTTAAAAAAAGATTGTAGGATATAACATAAAGTTAAAAAAAATATATAAAGATTTTTATTATTCTTTTGTTCCTAATAAATTCAAAATCCATGCTTAACTATCGTATTGATTGTCAGTAAAAGTAAAACAAAATGTTCATATATTCTCGTAAATGCCTGCCTCAGGCATTTCTTTAGGGAAATTTATATCTTGTTTAAAACTGGATCTTATACTATAAATATTCATCGAAAACAATTCATCCATTAAGAAGAACATAGCAAACATAATTACATCCCAGGATAAACTAATGAATCTGCTACCTGAATATGTATGATTAGCATAATTAGTAATGTAGTTATAATTAATTAATATCATTTAGTTAGTATAATGAAATAAATAAATTTGATGTCAAGATATGTCAATATGGCACCATGCATAATGAATGATTTGAATGTTTCCTTGCGATTGTTCTTGGATATAATTAAGTCTATGGCATTCTGTATTGAAGAAGGAATTTCAATAAATAATGAATGTATTAACTATTGAAATCTATTTTTTTATCATTAATCTTATTTTCGTATCTTTCCCTTAGATTACTGTACAAGAAATATATTATTTATTAATCATTAAATAATAATTAATTTAATAAATGTTTAACCAAATTAATTTTATTTTGAAAGTGCATAGTAAATTATCAAAAATTTGCAATAAATTTCAAAAACTGAATATAAATTCCAGTTTACATTTGAATACAGATTTAATTATTCTCATTTGTATCAAATTTGTTCTAATTATTCACAGCATCTTCTCTTTGTTCGAAATTCACTGTTAAATCTCTGATATTCAAATAAAATTATTCAATTTCAAATACATTGTAATTTTATGAAACAAAGACTTTAGTTATTTTATATTTACAACTTACAAAATTGTATGGGGCCTGAATGGTCGAGTGGCTAGCGCTCTGGTGCTTGGTACCACAGGTTTCGGGTTCGAGTCCCGGCGGTGCCATGGATGTTTGTAGTGGTTCGGAATCCACTTTAAACAGTAGGTCCCGGTCTGTTAAGCCCTCGTGCGCAGAATATGACCGTAGAGCAACAAAACGATACAGAATTGTATTCATTCATAAATAAAATACATATTAAAAAACAGCGCTAAAAATATAGCTACTAATATATTGTAATCCAATAGGTCGATATACAAGTTACCAATAAAATTTAATACAAGAACAAAATGTATCTCATCAATCGTGAAAAGTTAAAAACTCAGATTTCCGAACGATTGTCTTTCCTTGAAAAGTCTCATTTTCACTGTGAAATAAAGTTATCCCTGCTTTCACCAGACGATCTTTTAAAACAATTCTACATTATTTTTTTACACATTTATTTTAAAAATAAATATTATGTATAAAAACGATCGGGAAAAAAATTTAAAAAAAAGCTCGTGAAAGAAATTTAAAAAAAAAAAGATTATAATGAAAAAGTCCATCCAATCCAATATCTCAAAATTTTCAAATTTGAAAGTAGTCAAGAACAAGGAAAAACTCGCTTTCCAAAACATTATTCGCGTATTTTATGAATAAAAAATATAACTAAAATTTGAATTTTCGTACATTCTGCGATTTTTTTTTCTCTATTTATTCACTAATTTTACTACTTCGTTGTTTAATTTTTAGATTACTAGCTTTTTTTTATAGTTAAAAAATTATCACATTAATCAACGCAGAACTGCATGTCATATTAGTCTGTTAGGTTTTTATACAGTTCATGATCATTTCCTATAATTTTTTAAATATAAATAACATAAAAGAACTTTAACGATACCAATATTTCTCTTTTTTTGCTTAATTTCTTCCTCTATAAGCCTTAAGCCCTTTTTAGCTTTTGACTTTTTTTTCTAGAAATCATTTCATTCCCTGGAGTTAATATAGAAAGGGGAAATACCAGTCTTTCGAATGCCATCTTTTTAAATTACTTATAGGATATACTGGATTTCTGAAGGAAATAATAAAATGAACGATATCCATTAGTGCAAATTCTTGTGGTTTTTGCTTTTTGCATGAATTTGAATAGAAAAAACATTTTTTTATAGTTACATTAATTCAATTATATATATCATAATTATACGATTTCATCTTCAACAGGTACGCAAGTAGAAAAATTACTAACAGTTCAAAAATAATAATACATTTCGGATATATATTGTCCAAGAATAAAACTAGAATTTTATTTATATTGGTTTGTAACTAATTATTATATTAGGATTAAAAATTTTCTAAAAACACTATCAACATAAATAAATTAAAAGATTGTACTCATGTGTGTACGGGTCTCACGTTCGGGAAACCAGATTGTAACTTGGTGTGGTTGGGTTGGGATACTTGAGGCAAAGTTCCAAAACTCACAGCTTTACTTACACACGCACAAATACCACACACATACAATTAGAGACAATCTAATACACATTAATAATATTTAACACATTTAAAGACAGATAATAATAGATTCGCTGAAGGACTCCACTTCTAAGCCAAAAACCCTATACTCGGTTTCGCGTAGGGGGCGCGAAATGGACTTCCTCCCCGGTTGAGAGTCTGTAGGCCAACTCATGCACCGGGAGGAGTTAAATATGTTTTCTCTCGGGATGAGAGACTATAAACTATACGTTTCTCAGTGGGAATATAGGTAGCGCTGTACTTCCCTCAGGAATGAGTCTCGAGGCCGACTGACCCTTTCTGTTGAACTTGACATGGGCGTTCTAACCAGTGTGTAGGTGGGAAACAACTAACAAAATTGAGAAGTATTTAATATAATTTTAGGTATTTAAAAGAGCTTCCATTCATAATAATAAAGGAATCAAAGAGAAAAAAAACAAGAGTAGACAAAAAAATAAACAAAATTTTTAAAAAATTGTAACTTATGTTATTAGAATATATAATTTATCATAATGAAGAATCCTTGAATTAAATGAATATATTATTTAACTTCTATAATATTTATATCCATAATTTATCATCATTATGCAATCTATTATGTGTAATGGGTAAGAATCATATTTATTTTTGATTTATAATATTTAAGATATATTCCAAAATAAATTTTAAATTATTCTTAAATTCCTCCTCTTATAAGTTGTAAGTTCACCTAAATTGAATAATCGTTTAAGTGTCTGAGGGTACAAGATTTTTCTGAACAAAATACAAATTTTGCACGAAAGTTTGAGATAGAAAAGCAATCTTTCTAAATAACCACTCTAAATTACCACTTTCCTTATCAAGAAGTGATACTTTAATGTAAATTGATGGCTTAGTTTCGTCCCAAACTATGATTACTTCGTAGTATAAAACCTGCTCCTCTATTTTCGGTTAGGCCTAGAAAGTTTTACCAAAACATTATTTTGTTCTTTCGGACAATCTTTTATCACCAAACATATCCTTTGAGATCCTAACACTGCTTTTATGCTATAAATAAGTTAAGTAAATACTTTCTTAATAACATTGCAGAATACTCTATTTAGAATTGAGAAGCTTTCCCTGTGGTAATGAGAACACGGAACTGTGACTTAGTATCGGAAGAGGAATAATAAACATCTGCTTAAGTTGTATAACTGAAAAGCATTTATCTCATTGTTTTCTCTTATCGATAATGAGGCTGGAATTTGATAAAGTATAATGACAAGTAAATGATAATCAATAGAGAAAATATTTATTGTTTACTTAGAAAATGAATATCAATGTAATCATAATCTCGATTTCTTTCACGAGTCATTGAAATCGATTTCACATTCAAATACTTTCTTAAACAATTATCTAGAAATACTTAAGGTCATAAAGGAAAACAATTTTGCATTGTTTATTAAATAAAAGAGGATTCAGTAAATCAATAAAACATTAAGTCTGATTTACTTCCTATTGTCTTTTTAAACATTCAAAAAAAAAATGTTCATACTAATTAATTAATGAAAATATTTTTTTTTATTTTTAAGTAGTATAATGAAAATAAATATTTTTTATACAACACAGATTTTTATCACAAACTGAATCATTGCAGATTTGATTTTTGAAATGTAGTTATACTATAGTGTAATAAAATTAATTCCATAATCCTGTACTTAATTATTGTAAGCACATTAAAACTTGAGACAATTTTAAAAAATACTCTTATCTTTTAAATTTTGTCTATAGGCAGGGAAATAATACGCAGAACTTATATATTTTGTTTTATATTATGATGTATGATAGTATATTATACATAAGTGCTTTACCACCATTTACAATACATCACTTCGAAATCCACTAATAAATAATAAATTTGATAATTTTTCATCTATGATGGTATATTATGCTATGGTAATTTGATGGTATATTACGCATGATTGCTTTACCAACTTTTACACTATATCACTTTGGAAATCCACTGAGAAATAGAAAATTTTGATCACCATTCATCCATTAAATTTATTTTTAGAAGAACTGTATTTATTTTATGTTAAATAATTTAAAACCAACTGAAAAAGCTGGAAACAGATAATCTGTTATAATCCATTGTGCCAACTTCAGTAACATAACCAACTTATATGCCGGTTAAATATTTATAAAAACAAATTATACATGTAAATATCATGAAAATATACACACATTAAAAGTTTAGTACGATACTGAATTACGCATATAGAAGTGTAAAATTGATGTTCATGAAAGAATAGAAAAATAATATTATATTTTCATTCTTATATTCAGAAATCTAATGTTTTGATTAAAAAAAAGAAATTACTGAGTACCATTTTCTGCAAGAATTTGATTGCAGGAATTATAATAATGCATTTTATATATTAGTACATTATATATATATATTGTTGTTTGAGGTCTTGGTCTGTAAAAGACTGTATACACCTATTACCTTTCTTTGAATTTTTTGAAATACCTTGATGTATAGCTAATGAAAGAAATCTTCTTGACACAATACAGTTACTTGTGAAGAGATGAATTTTCTCGTTGTAATATTTTCAGTAAGTCGTCAAAAAGATAGCACTTGTGACTGTCTCGCTCCCAAACAGTATTTGAATTCTTTTTTTTTTCTTTTCGTTATTATATTTATGTGAAGAAAAGAGAAACAATCTCGTTTTTTTAGATTTATAAATTTAAACTTATATAAACTAACTGTCTATATTTAACTGTCAACTGTTTAAAATTACTACAAACTTTTAAAAAAGAGGTATTTAAAAAAAATTACTAACGAGTTCATAGAAGCTTTATTGTACATTTTTGAAAAGTTACGATTTGCAGTTTTATCTTATTAGAAGCATCATAAATCACATTACTGACGAATAAATGCCATAAAGACGAGAACCATAAAAGGTATAATACTACATTTTCCACAGAAGAAAAGGCGTTCAGAAGTTGTTTCACAAAAGAATACAGTCTGAATTATTTGCGTAATTATTCTATAGTAAACTTAATTTGTGTTCGGAATTGCCTTCTTCTTTAGGGAATTCAGTTTCGATTATCTACTTTCAAAAGAAATCGAAATATTTCTGAATAATCACACTGAAAAGAAGTATCAAATTGCATAGTTACCCTTAGGGATATATGTGATTTTGTTTTAAAAGTTTTGGTAATTTTGTAAAGAAACTTAAAAAAGATTTTTCTTATACTAATGAAGTTACAGCATCTTATTTTATTCATATTCTTATAAAGGAATCTGAATGTTTCGTAAAGAGATTATTTTAAGAGTAAAAATATTAAAAGCTATATGTGAAAGAACAAATACATAAATACAGGGGGTTATCAAATTAATGGAAATACCATAGATTTCTAAATAATCCTTAGTTAGTATGGTGTAGAACCGCCTTCGGCATGTAATAAAGATTGGATTCGCCTAGGAATCAATTCATACAAGTGCTGAATAGTGTTTAGAAGAATAGTGTACCACTCTTTATGGAGATATTGTAAAAGTTATGGGATAGATATCAGTGGAGGATATCGATTCCATATTGAACGCTCTAAAATAGACCATAACGGTTCAATGATATTGAGGTCGGGTGACTGTGCGGGCTAAGGTATATGTTTATCTTCATCCTCGTGTACATCAAACCATGACTGTTCAATTCCTACTTCAGGGATGGGTTCATTATCATCCTGTAAAATTCCACCTACTGCAGGAAACAAAGTTTGCATCATAGGATGGACGAAATGGAATGGATAGAAGTTTCTCTATACTTCTCCCCAGTGATCCTTACTTTCAGGGTTACGATTGGCCCAGCAGGAAACCACTACACAGCTGTCCATAGTATGACAGATCTACCTCTATGCTTGACAGTTGGAAGAAGACAATCACGATCATACGCTTGTGCAGGTATCCTCCAAACGTACCCCCTTCCTGTTGTAAGGAAAAGTGTGAAAGACGATTCGTCAGACCATATTATTTTCTTCCACTTATCAATCGACCAGGTTTTGTGAGTGTGGCCCCACTGTAGACGACGTTATTATATATGTAGACGACGCATTAACATATGATACAAGTGGCTTGGGAATTGCTGCTCTGGCGTAAATCACAGGTTTATGAAGGTGCCTTCTAACTGTAATGATTGACACTGGAGAATTCAGATGCTGATTGAGCTCTACGGTCACTTTTGATGCAGTTATTCGCTTTTGAGACATCAAAATTCGCTTCAATACCCGTCGGTCTCTTTCACTGAGCTTCTCTTTCCGTCGACTCTTTTGCTTTGCCGAGCTTGTCTTGCCACGCTGTATGTAGGCTGTCATGACTTTAGACACTGTAACTCTTGAAACGCTTAAAATTTTTGATGTTTCGGTTACACTTGCTCCAGCTAGACGCTCTCGTACAATTTGGTTTGTTTGAAAATCTAAAAGGTCCGACATTTGACGCGTTTGAAATACGTAAATCCAAGACTTATAGAACTTCACTAAAAGCTAACACATACTACCAGAATATATACAATTCTATTTTTTTTTAAAAATTGGTAGCTCTTATTATATTTTAATGCTTATGAAGCGCATTCAAAAATATCACTTTTATTCACATGTGTTTCCATTATTTTGATAACCCTCTGTATATATTTATAAGTACTATCTACGGTGCTTTTAAGCTGCAGTCCCCGTACATCCTTCCGGGACGGATACGACAACAACTATATATAGTATGTATAATTGAAAGAATACCATAAATAATTGCATTGAATAACAAAATCGTTGAGGCCTGTTATGAGGCCGAATGACTAGCACTCTAGCGCTCTGTGCTCCAGATTTCGAGTTCTAGTCAAGGTGGTGCCATGGATGCGTGTAGTGATTCGGAATTCACATTAAACCGTGGGTCCTGCTCTGTCTCCCCATATTCTATGATTTTACAAAAATCGAATATTTAATTTCAAACTATTAAAAAAGTGAAACAATTCGCGAAAACTTTTGTTTAAAGCAATGTAAATAAAATAATTTTGTCTATTAATAATAATAACCTTTTCCTATTTAATTATGTAATTCAATATTCATTTTGAATGTCTTTTCTCTTTTCATAAAATTACTTTAAAAAATAGGAATGTGTTTATCTGGTTTCCTTGCATTTACTCTGATTCGTGCTTTACATCTCCTTCAATTTAATAGATCCTACAATTTTTAGAATAATTTGCCTTTCCTCCAGACTGTTTTTTTCTTCTTTTCCTCTGATGGCAAAGCCTTTTTGTTTTTTCATACTGGTCTGCTTTAAAAAAAGTTTTTCAGCCCGAGGCTTCTTTTCAACCTTTTGCCTTTTTAATTATGTAATTCACGTTCTTTCCAGGCATTCATTTTGACTTTCTTTATCTCAGAATTCTATATATTTCTAAAATTACTTTCAAAAATAGGAATCTCAAAGATTTTATTGTTTCTATTTGATGATACTTCAGACAATCTTGCATTTTCGATATTTCCGAAGGGTTTTCTTTTTTTCATATTTTCTGTTTGATTTGGCAATTTTTAACTTTGCATGTCATTTGAGGCATTTCAAAACGTTTGAAGCTTCATAGTCCAGACTATTTCCAAAAGTACAGAAATTTTTCAATTTTAAAATTCCTCTGGCTGGAATTTCGATTTTTGTTTTTTTATACTTTGGTACTGTTCTTGACATCTTAAAATTTGACGACAAAATACTCATTAGTGTTTCTGTTACATGCGCCTTTTGAGACGCTCAAACTGATTCCGGCGATTTTTCCAGAAATGTCTGAATTTTACAAAGAACTTTCAGTAAAAATATTGTTTGAGGAAACCTATCTTGGAGAAGCATTCCTATATCGCAAAGAAATGTTCAGAAGTGGTATAAACAGTTCAAAGACGGCAGGAGAACGTGTGAAGTCTCCAAAGATTTTCTGGTGATCATTCCTCATTTGATGATACTCAATTTCAATCTGGTTCTTGAAACCGTCGATTTCCGAAGGAGTGTTTTCTGAGGATGTTAGAATTTCAAAAAGGATTCTGTTCATTTGAGTTTCAAGTAACGTCAAAATCTCGATTGAACTGCCAAAAACACTGAATACGCCAGCTCCACTGTATTGATTCTTTCGTGACTTTTACAAAAAATGAAATCCATATCGTTCACAACCACCGTATTCACACCGTGCAATTTCTGGCTATTCTTTTAACTCAAAGATTATTTAACACCGTTTTAAATAGTTTATTATTAAAGATAATCATGCAACTTTTTCTAGTTTCTTTTTTACCATTTAATGGAAAATATAACCTGCATTGTGTCCGGAGGATTACTTTGAAGGCGTATGAAATAAATTTGGAAGAATAAATTTCAGAGTTTTTGAACAAAAATAGTTGGTCTTACTTTTTGGGCACAGTAGTATGATTAGTGTAGATATTATGGAAAGCTAAGTTATTTTACGTTATTATTTCATTCGTAATTTTTCCTTTTTTTATACGGAATCGCATAATGAAAAAAAAAATAATTTATTTCAAGGACAATCAAAATATGTTTACAACTTTCTAGTTTCTTTTAAGGTTTAATGGAAATACGACGAGCAAATTTCAAAAGTACACCAAAAGTAAAGCTTTGCACAAGTTATTAGTTTTAATTAAATGTGAAACACAAGATCACTTTCAAGCTTTCATATATAAATAATTATTAACAAATATAATGATAAAGTCAACATATTTTAGGCGGTATTGAATTAATACACAACAAATTCTTTTTTCATACAGAATCGCATGGTGGTGTGAAATTGATGAAAAATCGCATGGTGATGATGATGGGAAATCGCATCTAACTACATCAGGACAATCAATATTCAGGACATTGACTATTCAGCCAATAACGTTTGAATAATATAAATCGCACTGGCAAAAAAAGATGTTTTCCCCCTTTTTACCATCAATCTTCTGTTTGTGGTGAGAATCCTGCTAAATAACAATCAAATTTTTGCTTATTCAAAGTAATGTACTCACTAGATATCTAAAATTTCTCAGAACATCGGATGTGCACTGATGTGTTTTGAAGCTCTAGCTCCACTGCTGGTCTCATATTGACCTGATGGCCACAGATAACAATTAGACTTTGATACCCCAGGCTTCCCAAATCTTTAAAGGTAACTCATGCTCTGGGCGCAGCGATGTGGTGACGTAGGTAATAATAGCAGTAGTAGAATAATGTATTACATTATTCATGGGCTTTAGGTGGAAAAAATAATAATTAGAGTAAAACCACAGATAATTAGACCTCTCATCCACATTCCCAAACTGTAAAGAGGCAACTCAGCTCTAGGCACAGGATGCGGTGTTTGTAATAAACAGCAGCAGTAGAATAATGTATTACATTGTTCATGGGCTTTAGGTGGAAAATAATAATTAGAGTGCCACAGATAATTAGACCTCTCATCCACATTCCCAAACCAAAGGTTTGGTTTCTAGGCATCACCGATGCGGTGTCGTGTAATAAACAGCAGCAGTAGAATAATGTATTTACATTGTTCATGGGCTTTAGTGGAAAAAATAATACAGAGTTTTCACAGATAATCAGACCTCTCATCCACATTCCCAAACTGTAAAGAGGCAACTCAGCTCTAGGCACAGCGATGCGGTGTCGTGTAATAAACAGCAGCAGTAGAATAATGTATTACATTGTTCATGGGCTTTAGGTGGAAAAAAATAATAATTAAACAAGTATCATTCAAATGGAAATCTAAAAATTTAATTAAATAAATTTTAATTTTATCATCAGATTTGGCTCGACAGCCTAGGGTGGGTCAAGGCCTTCTGCTGAAGTTTTACCCAGGACAGTTTATTTTCTGCCAATTTTCATCCCTATCACTTTAAAATCTGATTCACCAATTAATTGAATTTACTATTTACTTATTCTTAATGGGTCGTTATTATCTGGACACGAAACCAACAAAAAGACTTTTCTGCTTATGAATTTAGTCCATACTCCATTGTCAAGAAAGCTTTCAGTTCAAAACCATTGTCAGCTGGTTCAGAAATCCAAATTGGAATTCTTCAGGGTTTTCAAGCCCGAATGTGTACAAGAATATTGTTTTATTGTGAATCTATTACATATATTTTTTTTTTTTATTAAATAGTTTTTACTCATTTTGTTAGGAATTTTGCATACATCTTCATATCTTTTTTTTTTCTTTCTAATGCAGCTGGCAAACACTTAGACAGCTTGGTTTTGGCTGACTTAAGGCAAAGCGCTGGCCCGTTACCACTTTGCATTACCCAGAGGGCGCGTGTAACTTGAAGGTAAGCCCCGGACGCGGAGTAGCAATGCCCCCGCAACGCTCTACGATCCTATTAAACCGAGACCTACGGTTTAAAGTGGATTCCGAACCATACAGACATCCATGGCAAGCCGGGACTCGAACCCGAAACCTGTGGTACCGTGCGCCCGAGCACTAGCCACTCGGCCATTCAGGGCCCCCCTCTTCAATATATCTTGACCTTAAGAAACCATATTTCTTTTGACATCGATGGACCTCGTGTACTACTTTTTAAATGAAAACAGTCCTGGCAAAGAAGGATGGAAGCATTACCTACCAGGAAAACTTTTATGGGAAATTACCCCTCTTTTACTGGCCTGAAATAGCATAAAATATAGATAACTCCCTGCCATGTCCCTGACTACCGATTCGAGACTCTTTGCATAGATATCACAATAGCCATTGAATGTGCCCATTTCTCAAACCAGTGACTTCCCACGAATCCTCCAGCAGCTGTAATTTGGAACTTACAGCATGGTAGATGCGCAAGTTACGGTTTAGTCACATGAAAAGAATTCAACATTAGGGTTTTCTTAAGAAATTTATTCATTTTACGTTAAAGTCTTTTGAGACACGTACCATTATTCTAAAGGATAAAAAGCAAAAATACAGAAAATTAACCATTATTTTCTTTGCCAATTTACAGAGAAAAGTAAATAATATATTATGAAATTATACTTGGCTTCTTGCCAATATAAACAATAGCTATTCCATAATAAAAGAACATTCATGTTTCTGCTGAGGTTATTCTTTTGTTATATATCGTAACCTTATTCAAGATTTTGTCCCAAAAAAATTCATATCAATTTCATCAAAAATATTTATTTTTCATACTTTTTCCACACTATAACATTTACAAACAAAAAGATGGCCACTTTCGGAGACCCAGGTAATATATCATGTAGGAACCTTTTTATTTGAAAGAACAGCTTATAAATTATTCCGAAATATTTCTTTCAAAATAAAAACATTTCAAAATATTGCCAGTTATACCAACAACAAGAAAAAATGATACGTTCTACCGAAATACATTTTCGTAGGACTTTGTTCTTTTCTTTGATATACGGAGTTTTCCAGAATTTTTATGCATAGTAGTTAGATTGAAGATGAAATTTGAGAGGTTGAAAAAGAATTTGGTGTTCCTTTTTAAAATTGTTATCTCTCTTTCCATTCTTTTAAAAGAAATTTTATGGACGCGATTTCTAGTTTTTATTTAAAAAAAAGTTTGCCTTTACATTTAAAAATATTAAATAATATTATTTTATTGTTACAACATTAATAAAGTAAAATTAATAAACTAAATAAATATAAAAATATAAAAGGTGAAGTAAAAATTAAAAAATTGCTACATTAAATTGATCCAATCTAGTTTTTCTTTCAGATTGATTGTCTATCGTTTATTGTTCATTTAACGATCGTATATATCACAGCGACAGTACATGTATAGCCACTGTTTATGGATTGTGTATAGTCCGACTTCTGATAGCGTAGAAAATTGGTTAGAGGGTGCTTGCTTTCAGATATTTCTCATTGCCGCACATAGCAAGTTTATATATACAAAAATTTGTATCATATTGAAAATATTTGTAAATAAGAAAAAAAAGCCTTATAAATTTTTCAAACGATATTTTTAATAACAATTTTTTTTTATTTCCAGAAGAATATTTTTAATCTTCTTTGCCACCTAAGTCTAGGACGTCCAGTTGTGTCAGTGCAAATAATCAGAAGACATTTTGCATGAAAATTGGACGACAAGCTAGACGCTCAGCTAGCGGTGTTCGTTTTACTAGACTAGCATGATGCAGAGAAAGACGATAATAGAGTTAAGAATCGAGAAGTAGGTATTCGTTTCAATAATGATCACGACATTGATAAACGGGACAAGACCGCAGACAGAGACAATGGTAATGGACTACAACACAAATGAGAAATGGAATGTCACAATAGAGTTTCAGTGCAGGATTGATCCCAGCGTCAGGCAGACAAAGAACACCAGCTGCTTGGCTTTGTATTGATTTCATTATTTACCCAGCAGTGTGGCCATTTATCAGAAGTAATTTTACAACAAGACATTGTCAAACTACACGTTTCTCGTGTAATCAGAACATTCTGAAGTGGTCTGAATATGCTACCATGGAGTCTGGGACGTCATTTGTCGACAATTATAAAGCGAAACGTTTTCAAAGGATCTTGATGATATTTGTGCTTAATTAAATTCAGAATTGTAGAATATTTCCTAAAAAATCATGAACAGTCTCATCTAGTAACGTGTCAAGTTGTGTAAAGGTCTACATATTTCGACTTCGTTTTTTGATCATTTGACTATCGTTAACATAGTATTCAATGATCCACGAATTTTCCTTTTTGGTGTTATAGTCTCAATGTTGAGGATTGTATCTTGCCATTTTTGAAATAGATACAAGAATTTTCAGTCCGTTTGTTGGTTTTTGAACCTAGTTTTACCAACTATGAAATTCATCACGCTATTCACAAATCCGCTACGATTCAAGATCCTATAACATGATACTAAATGATTGATTAATTGATTAGTGATAAAATATAATGAAAAAAATTGATTAAGTGATTTAATTAAATCATAGGCATAATAAAATTAAATGAATAGTTCACGAAAAGCGATGCTTTGATTATTTTCTTGCTACTCATTAAACAAAAAAAATGCTGCAAACTTATACTAAAAGTAACAAAAAAATGAATTGTTGGTTCAGTAACAACATATTTCTTTTAGAAATCTCTTTGCCCATCTCTTAAAAAGCTTTGACAATGTTTCTTTTGATGTCATCTTTTTTGTTCCATTTTTTGACGGATGTAATGAACAGTTAAATTAATATTGTCTTCATCTTTGTGACATTTATGATTAACCAAACAAATTATTCAATTTACTTGTTCCATCCTCTTTTTATATGCATCATCGTGGATGATAAACAAGTCAGTACAAAAAAAGCTTAATTAATTGGATAAAAAAAGATGAAGTTTTTATGCTTCTCAAAAAATGGTTTTTATTTAATCGGAAATTTTTGTGTTTCGCTTTTTTTTAATTCGTTAATCACTGAAGCGATAAAACTTTTTTGTACGGTAATACTTATTTGTATTTATTTAAATTTTTTTCTATTGGATGTAACTTTTTATTACCTTACCTGACTTTAAATTAAATTAACTAGAGAGGAGATAATGTTTTCTCTTTAAATAAATGATCAGAAAAAATTATTCTTCATTATTCGAAGCTTAATATACTTTGTATTTATTTTAAATTTTAAATGACTGCATTAACAATTTAGTTTTTATTGCTGTCTTAGTATGCATTTTAGTTTGTGTGAAAACGGTTTAAGTAAATTTAGTTTCATTAATTAATAAACGTTGTTTTATATGTTTTTTTTTAAATTGATTAAAAGTTTTAGATAGTTTTGTACTACATATTCTTTTACGCAATTATTTTGCTCTTATTATAAATTGTCATGCATAATATTGTTTCTTTTCCTTTTAAACACCTCAACATTAAAAGATTTTGAAATTGGAATGAATTTTTTTCATTGAACACTTTAATATGAATTCCTAAAACTAGTAATGTGTGTTTCACAAGAAAGATGAGTTATAACGTTTACTTTAATTACAAAGTTATGTTTATTATATATATATCGTGAAAAGTTTATATTATGCTTATTTTGCTGGCTGGCAGATAGATAGCTTACGGACTATATCAGATAAAGAAAGATATTTTAGTTTAAAACTTTATGAGCAATGCCAAAGGAAAGCTTCAATGTCTACAATAGGAATGAGAATGATAAATACGTACGACGAAGGATACAATGGCAGCCTTAAAGGAATTCATTGCAATTTCCATTAGAGAGGGCAGATAAGCCTCAGTGATGCATCATGATATGTATCATGAGTAAGCAATAACCAGTATAGGGTGACACTTATGACAGAATGTCTCGCCAGAGATGGCCCGTTTTTTTTCAGTACAACGCGCAAATAAGGGGCAATTACTTCTTAAATTCGCCTTGGATTGTATTGCCTGAAGATTATGTTTATTAAATGGATTCGTGATATACGGGTACTACTTAACCATATGATTCTTAAACTTTTATTCCAAACGTAGATTATAGTCTTTGCTGTATGCTGGATTACTTCATATAAGCTATAAAATCTATTATATTAGTATTGAATTTTGACCCGCATTTAAGAAATATATTGATATTATTAAACATCTTCGTATATTATCGTATTATAGGTATCGTATTATGGGACGTATATTCGTATTTTTAACAAAATAATATTTAGAATAAATAATCAAATTCCATAATTATGCACAGTTAAAATAGACTCGAATAAAGTTGTCGTATATATCTCTTGAAAGCAGAATATTACTTTTATTCGGATCTTCCAGATTCGAAGCAGTTAAAACAGTTTAACAATAGAATATTTTATGTGGAAAGAAAGAATGAACGGTCTGAAAAATAAAGGCTGCTAAGGCATTCTGGTGAGTTCTCAGTGAATAATGCAGACATTTTTCGACGACATGAAATATTTCGCTGCGGAAAAGTATTAACTTGCCAATAGTTTTGAGTGTATTTACTATATAAAGCTTTTGAAGTAAGTTAAAGCATGAATATTTTTCGCATGTCTGAATTTAAATGTATCGAGAAAGAAACTGAATGGAAAGTCAAGGAAAGAAAACAAGAATGAAAGGGTAGTCTTGAGCGATGTTCAATACTTAGTAAAACTGACTGATATATATACTTTCATAAGAGAAAAATGTATTAAAAGTTATGAAGATGTACAGGTATTCATATTTAAAGCTTGAGGTATTTTCATTACACAAGCCGAATGGAAAAAAATTCCAGTTGTATACTTTATAGAAAACAAAGTGTAAGTTATATATTTAATACAAACTTTTAATTGAAAATAATAGAACGATAACAAAAAATAGTTTAGTACATGTTTTTGTTAGGATTTTTGTTACAACAGTAAGTATTCTACATGTCATATGCCACTAGAAAAATATATTATAATAAAGGTAAAAAATTGTGAAAGTGCAGAGTGTAGTGTAATGTCTCGGTCTGTACTAGACTTAAAGCGGCTTCAACAAAAGGATCACTTTCAGGTTTATGGAAAAACTTTGATTTTTACGTACGAACATTAAATATATTTACAGAACTCTATTTATATAAAAAATGAAAATTAAAGATAATTTGATTCACCAGCGCTGTTCACTCCATGGTCGGAGATTTTCAGAGCTCTAGAGTCTATAATGAATCGAATTGCCTGGTCTGCGGCAGCCTAAATTACATATGGCGTGATACACGAAATCTCAAAGGATTTATTTTTAATATAGGCGGAAACTCCGGATTGTTCTACCACTTCAGAGAACACTCTTTGTCGACTCGTCGCAGAACTCCCTTCTCCTTCTCCAAAAACCTCCCTTTAAGAAAATCCGTCAAGAAGTCAGCTTCTTTCCCTTCCCATTTTAGTAGACATTTTCTCAGCCAATGGTCTATCACTAATCATGTTTCAATCTGTGAAGGTCGCACGGACAATCACTAATTTCATGAGGTCTCATTATCCATGATAATGAATATCTGCTATCAGATTTGAGTAACAAGTTGTTCTCATTTGTACAAAACATTAATTGCATTTAATGTAACTGCCCATAACACTGCTTATCTGCTGTCAATTTTGTGTGATTGGTTTTTATTATGCATTTATCAAAGAATATACATTCCTCTGTCCTGAGAATGAAATGTTACAACCCTTCCCGTAGGAAAAATGTTACAGTAGCATACACAGTATGTTACAGTAGCAGAAATACTTTTTCTTTATTTGGTCAGCTTGCCTTGGATCGGAAGTCAATATAATAGATAAATATATTGGAGGCAAGGTAAAAAAGTGTGAGAGGCAGAGTGTAGCATGTCCAGAAGATTGGATGCAACTTCCTGTCTAATAGTTTCTTTCAATTCTATCAGCATAGAATATGCGTATCTGATCGAGGTTACAATAATAATGCTTTACCAATACTACTCTAACTGCTCAAATGATTTGCCATCTATCTATATTATTTAATACAATGTAGAACAAAATACTGTCCCCTCATACTTTTTTTATCTGGCTTCCAATGTATTTATCTTCTGGAGTATGGCATGTAGTACTCACTGTTGTAACACAAATCCTATTAAGAGAAAGAATAAATTTTATTTATTTTCAAAGTTCGCTCATTTTTTTCTGCTTAGCTAACAAAGCTGCCTCTGTTATAAAAAGTATGAGACTGCAGAGTCTATTATGGGGAGGATTAGCGAATGAAACAAATGATTGCAAATTATAGTCTAATTTGTCAAAATCAACTTATAGTAACTTTCCATCGTGTTGCAAATTATAACATAAAATTATTTCAATTATAGTATTAAATTATAGCATAAAATTATATCAATTTTAGTGGAAAATAATTATCAAATTATAGTACTATGGGGGGTTGAATAGCCGAGTGGCTAGCATTCTGGCGCTTCTGTACGACAGATCCCGGCTGTGCCTTGGATGTTTGTAGTGGTTCGGAATCCACTTTCAACTGTAGGTCCCGGTCTAACATGATCGTGGAGCGTTGCAGGGATAGTGCTACTTCTCGTCCGTAGCTTATCTTCAAGCTACAAATTCCTCCTGGGTAGTGCTAAGTGAGTAACGTCGGTGCAGTGCTTGCCTTAAGGCATCTAAAACAACTGTCTAAGTGTTTTCAAGCTGCATTAGAACAAAACAAATTATTATCTTATTATAGTCCAATTATAGTATTTAAAAAATTTCCATTATTATAGTCAAATTATAGTATTTTCAAATCTTATCAAATTATAGTAAGAATTGTCCAAAACAAATGATTAGGGAATGAACCAAATGATTACAAATTATAGTCTATAACGTGATTATGTATAAATCAGAAAAAAATGTATGGCTGTATATGAAAGTACGTTTCTTCCAAGACTTAACATATTTTTTGAACATAAAATCATTTTTGAATACAAGACAAATGGTTATTAACCATATAAATAATAAAAAACAAACGGCACAATATTCACTAAAATATTTCTCGAGCAATGCTATAAAACTAACTTTAAATCATTTTTTATGATGTTACAAAACTATAGGATGGGACAGAAAATAATTATTATTCAAAAGATTTATTAGAAATAAAGCCTCGACAGACAAAATACTGGATTTTCCAATGCAACATACAAATATGGGATAGTTACCCCTTAAATTACTTCTGAATTTTATTACCTGAACGATTCCTTTTGTACAATAAATCTTTTACAATTATAAAGGCAATGAAAAAAAAACATATCTAAGAAAAAATTTAATCATTGAGGTGATATATAGGGTACCCACAAAATTTAGAATTTAATTTAAGAGTAAAACGCATAACAGCAATTTTAAGCAAACAAAAAAAGAAAAAGTAACAAGCAATAAATTATGCTCATCATTTATCGTTCAAAATTGAAAAAAAGAAAACAGATTAAATAACAAATGAAAAATTATAAAATTCCAAACAATTTTACAAAAAATCAATAACAAAACACGAGAATGAATTTTAAACAAGACTGACAATTTGAAAGCAGTGCAGGTCATCGCTGACCCCCTCTCCCCAATACCCCTATTTTTTTATGGGTAATAAATATACCTATGCAAACTCATGAATATGTATACACTTATTTATAATAACTTATGTTATTACTAATTTAGCTTTATTACTTATTATTTATATTACCCATATAAATATTAAGAAAAAAAAACTAAGCAATTATTTGTTATAAAATTCCGTGAGCAATACTATCAAAATCTACTCTAAATCATTTTTATGATGTCACAAAACTATTGGATGGGGCATAAAAAAATCATTTTTCAAAAATGTATTGAAAAGGTTATCTCATTTCTTTAAAATTCCAATAGCTATTTATGTGTATTATAATTAAATTTCGTTATTATGATGGGTGAAACATATTAATCGTAGTGAAAGCACAAAATCTGTGAGCGAAACTCTCAGCAAAACGCAGTGTTTGGAAAATTTCACTTTATGTAAATAAATTACCTGCTTAGAAAACATTGTAAAAATTATGAGAAAATTTATGACTCGTTCACGCAACCAGTAACTGAGCGATAAGCGATAAGCGATAAAATATACATAACTAATTAATCTCGAGTTAGTAAGCTCTCCTTAAATTCGTGTTGAAACAAGTTTTGTTTCATGTCAACTTGTTATTTTGTTTTAGTTACTGAGCTGAATCCTTGTTAATAATAAAGTAACATGCTGGCAAGTTGTTACCAGTAAAGTTCATTTTATAAATATTTAATAAATTGCTCTTTAATTAGTTTACAATTTTTTTTTCTAAAGAATGTTAAGCCTGAATTAATAATTATAAATACTTCATCCTTATTATTTATTGGTATTACTGACAAAAAATAAATCATGCTCTAATTGTGCCAATAAATCATCAGGGTTTTTGCGTTATAGAACAACTTTCATAAAAAAGATTTTTAAGTAATAAATATTATTAATTTAAGCGTTAATTCAAATAAATCAGCAGTAATCATTCGACGCTGACAACATAATTAAATAAGCACTTTTTTATGTAAATCGCAATATAAAATGCTCACTTTGACAATTAATACAAGTTTGAAATATTACAGCTTTAATAGAGCATGATTAAGTACATAATTTTAAAAAAGAGATAATTATATAGAAAATTTTTTATTGATATATGAATATAGCTGAGTTGTTTGGAACATAACAATTTAATCCCTTATTTAATTTTTTACGACTACTAGATATTAAATTTAACAGCTATATAATATATATATATATACACTGAAGTGACGAAAGTCATGGGATAGCAATATGCAAATTTTCAGATGGCAGTAGCATCGCGTAGAACAGGTATAAATGCGCAGTGCTTTCGCAGAGCTTTCATTTCTGTTCAAGTTATTCATGTGAAGGGGTTTTGACGTGATCATGACCGCACGACGGGAATTAACAGACTTTGAACGCGGAATGTTAGTTGGAGCTAGACGCATGGGTCATGCCATTTCGGAAATCGTTAGGGAATTCAACATTCCCAGATCCACTGTGTCAAGAGTGTGCCGAGAGTATGAAATTTCAGGCATAACATCCCACCATGGACAGCGCAGTGGTCGACCGCCTGCACTTAACGACCGAGACCGGCGACGTCTGCAAAGAGTCGTAAATTCTAACAGACAAGCTACACTGCGTCAAATAACCGCAGAAATCAATGTGGGACGTACAAGGGACTTGTCTGTTAGAACTGTGCGGAGAAATTTGACTTTCTTGGGCTATTCCAGCAGAAGACCGACTCGAGTGCCTTTACTGACAGAACGACATCGCTTGCAGCGACTCTCGTGGGCACGTGAGCATGTCGGTTGGTCCCTAGTTGAATGGAAAACCGTGGCCTGGTCCGATGAGTCACGATGTCAGTTGGTAAGAGCTGATGGTAGGGTTCGAGTGTGGCGCAGACCCCACGAAGCCATGGACCCAAACTGTCAGCAAGGCACTGTTCAAGCTGGTGGTGGCTCCGTAATGGTGTGGGCTGTTTTTTCCTAGCATGGACTTGGTCCTCTGGTACGACTGGACCGAACATTGACTGGAAATGCTTATGTTCAGCTACTTGGAGATCACTTGCAGCCATTCATGGACTTCATGTACCCAAACAACGATGGGATTTTTATGGATGACAATGCGCCATGTCACCGAGCCACAACTGTTCGCGATTGGTTTGAAGAACATTCTGGACAATTCCAACGAATGATCTGGCCACCTAGATCGCCCGACATGAATCCCATCGAGCATTTATGGGACATCATCGAGAGGTCTGTTCGTGCCCAAAATCCTGCACCATCAACGCTTTCACAATTACGGACGTCTATCGAGACAGCATGGCTCAATATTCCTGCAGAAGACTTCCAACGACATGTTGAGTCCATGCCACGTCGAGTTGCTAAACTTCGCCGGGCGAAAGGAGGGCCGACACGATATTAAGAGGTATCCCATGACTTTTGTCACTTCAGTGTATATATATATTATATATATATATGTATATATATAGTACTATAGTAATAACCATAATATAGTTTTGATATATAATAATTTCTATTGTATATTCAGCTATTATACACTCATGTCCATAAATTAAGGATAATTCAGAATCACACAGAAATTCAACTCTAAAATAAAAATTTCACCTGTAGAATTATCACACACATCTTGATGAAGAATATGCAAATTACAGGAAACCACCAGATGGCGCGGATAGTACGTCGCAATGACGAGAGTGTAAGAGAGGGGTATATAAGGAATGGTGGCAAAGAAGTAAAATTGTTCACACGCGCTTTAAAAGCCTTTCAGTGCAATAACCGCATAGTTATGGCACAAAGGAATCATTTGGATGATTTTTTACGTGGTAGAATTATCGGACGACTGGAATGTGGACGTACCGATCTGGAAGTATCCGAGGAACTTGGAATCGCCCAGAGTGTCATCTCCAGTCTTTGGCAACGATTCCAAGATGATGGTAATGGGAGTAGATGTTACAGCACAGGTCGCCCCCGAGTTACAACGCCGAATGAGGACCGGTATTTAGCAGCTACTGCCAAAGAAACAGACAGAGCACAGCAACAGATCTGTCTCGTCAGATCTCTTCAGCTACCGGTACGACAGTTTCAAGGCAGACCGTGTACAGATGCTTAGGGCACATTGGTCTATATGCTCGTAGGCCTGTCAGATGTGTTTCACTTACCGCAACTCACTGTCGCCTGCGATTAACCTGGAGTAGAGAGCATGCATTGTGGACACCGCAACAGTGGTCTGGTGTGATGTTTTCCGACGAGTCCAGGTTTAGTTTACAGTCTGATTCTCGCCGGACTTTCATATGGAGAGCGCCAGGTACCCGTTACCACCAAGAGAACACCATTGAACGACACCGTTACGGTGGTGCAGTATGGCTCGTTTGGGGAGGAATTATTCTTGGTTCCAGAACTGACCTGCATGTTCAGAGTGTAACGATGACAGGCCACATCTATCGGGATGTCATTCTGGAACAACATGTGCGTTTGTTTCGGGGCGCCATGGGTGCTGAATTTCTGTTTATGGATGACAACGCCCGTCCTCACCGTTCAAAAACATTGTAGACGAATACCTTCAATTGGAGGATATCACCCGTATGGATTGGCAGCATACTCACCGGACATGAATCCATTAGAGCATGTGGGGATATGCTTGGCCGACGAATTGCAGTCCATCAACCCCTTCCACCTGTCAACCCGGAACTTCGGAGGGCATTTCTTGATGAGTGGTGTAATATTCCCCAAGATCAGATTGATAAATTGATACTCAGCATGCCTAGGCGTTGTAAAAGGCCTGTATTGCATCGTCCGGGAGACATACTCCCTATTAACCATCATACTAACCATGTTATACTGTTTTTTGTAAATAGGTTCTTTTTGAAATTTGCTCCAGTTAGTAAAAAATCGCAATTTTTATTAATTATGTCAAACATATAGCATCTTTTTTGCTCTTTACCTTTTGTTTTATAAATAGACTTTACAAATAAGTCAAATTTGTTTTGCTTCTGTCTCTTTCTTTGCCTGAACTTCATTATCCTTAATTTATGGACATGAGTGTAGTATCAGCTATTACTTGCTTTTTGTTTTGAATTTTTATGAATTCTTTCTCAAACGATATGTAATATGGAACTGTTATCCCTAAAATTAATCCAGGAAGGTCAATCATTTTGTAAGTTGTACTCCCCGTACGGATCCGGCTTAGAATAGTCCCTCTGTTGCCCATGCATGTCGTAAAGGCGACTAAGTACCGGGGGGGATTTAACCGGGTGGAGTAAAATCAGACATTTCTCTTTGGGTACCCCATGAATTTGTGCCGCAAGATCAAGGACAAAAAGAAGCTACATTTTTTTTTTACCCTTTACCATAACCAAAGGCTCATGGACTTCATGTAGATGTTGCTGTCGACAAAGTGGGATAGGAAAGAACAACATAAGTTGTACAGAATCAAAAACCTCACTATGTGAGCACTCTGTTAATATATATATATATATATATATATATAATAAATGCAGCATGCATATATATATATATAATGTGGGGCCTGAGTGTCCGAGTGGCTGTCGCTCTGGCACTCGGTAACACAGGGGTTCGGGTTCGGGTCCCGGCGCTGCCATGGATGTTTGTAGTGGTTCGGAATCACTTTAAACCGTAGGTCCCGGTCTAATACGATCGTAGAGCGTTGCGGGGCATTGTTACTCCGCGTCCGTGGCTTATCCTCAAGTTACACGCTTTCCTGGGTAATGCAAAGTGAGTACCGTTTGTGCAGCGCTTGCCTTAAGGCATCAAGACCAAGCTGTCTAAGTGTTTGCCAGCTGCATTAGAAAGAAAAAATATATATATAATATAATTTGCATGTTTTTTGACGGCCATCTATTTTTTTTTCTTTTTTGAATTATATTTTTAAAATTAATTTTTTATTCATAATATGCATTTGATGGAATTATTTTTGATATACCGCATAAAAAAA